>OY856187.1:274551621-274599666 GCA_963693315.1 Diogma glabrata | reverse complement strand
ATGTCATATTTTGTCAGTGATAGGACTTTTTGTTTAGTTATCCATTCCTTAACAAAAAATATAAAAAAAAACAAAAAAAGAAAGATTTACGTCCATCAACACCTTTGAACGTATGTTGTTGTGGGACCTTTTTCTTGAAAGGTTTTTATGTGTTATTGTGACACATATTGTAATTCCTACTACACAACACATTTTATTAAAAAAAAAAAAAAAAAAAATTTTTGTATTGTAAGAATTTTTGAAATATTTTTAGAATTTGAAGAAGTTTGAATTTTTGATTTTTTTATAATTTTTGGAATTTTGTAAAAAGGTTCAAATTTTGATATTGTTATAATTTTTGCAATATTTTTAGGGGAATATACGATAAAACTTGAAGGTTTTCCAACCCTCGAACACGCAACATATAATTGACCATGCGAAAAGCACGATGTTTCTAGGTCCAGCCCACAAATTGACATTGTTTGGCCTTGTGACTTATTAATAGTGCCAATGCTAATCGAATTGGAAATTCGACAACAACCTTAAAAATTTCTCCAAAACCCTTTACCAATCACTTTCAAATTTTGACATGCCGTTCAATTCTCAATCCATCCAGATTGATCAGCTAGAATGCTAATGCTCTCTGTTATTCATATTTCCCAAATGGAAAAATTAAAAAATACGCTTTCTATTTGTTGAGGTTCACCCTATATAAATAATTAATATTTTTCTTTTAAATTTAAAATAAGCGTTGGTTATCCTTTTTTTAGTTTACTTTTATTATATGTCATAAACATTTTAAAATCTTTATTAACGTAAAATCCACTTTTTCTCAAAATAAATTTAACATCTGGCATGCAGATTTTCATTTTTTATAATTTCGGAAATTCCCAAATATTAATAATAAAACTTTTAATAATTTCTTCCCTTTCCTTATTTTGTTTAACTTTATATTCATATTTGTTTCAACTCCCTTTATAATTGATAACCAATGATAACCAATGAAATTAGTTTTACTCTTAGTTTTTTAATTTGGACCACCTTCAATAAAGAAATAAAAAAAATCAACATTACATTCTTAGAATTAAAATTATTTTTTTTAGCAGTCTTATTTAAGATACCAAGGTATCAATATATATACATATTAAAAATAAATAAAAATAAATAAAATCAATTAATTTAAAATAAAAACGAGAAATAGTGTTGTTTTTTACTAATATATACCATAACAGTGCGAACTTTAACTATTCCTTTTGATTAAGTTGAAAGGAATGAGAGCTTAGGGCAACTAGCAAATCTAGTTGTTTTATATAATTAAGCTCCAACAACAACATTGGTCCTTCGAGCCGGATTCAACAATACGGATTTGAGACTATCGTATTAACTTGCAACGTAACGCAACGTTAATCATAATATAAAAAATCGTCGCTTTAATAATGAAACAACGTATGCTATTTATACGTTGTTTTTATATAATAGGTGCGCTGCATTCCCCATAAGGGTATCTTTGAATTGGCGTTTTTACATTTTCGAATTATTTTATGACTGGGGGTAAGAATTAATAAATTATAAATTAACGTCCATGCAAATGCATGCGCACATCAAACTTTAAACTCAAATATCTCGAAACTATACTTTTGCGTATACGTCATTTCATTATTAAAGCGACGAAATAATAGTTCAATATAAAAAAAAAAATAATATAAAACAAAGTGTGTGATAAAATGTACAATTTGCAGTGAAACATAAAAACAATCTAAAATTATAATTACACATGTATACGTATATATTAAAAGCCTGCAACGCAACGCAGCAAAGTGTTTTAAAAACATTATTGTGAATAAAAGAAAAATCTGCAACGAAACGCAGTTTTTCAAAGAAGTGACAAACAATTACATTCAACATTACATTACGTTTAATTGGAGGAACCAACCACATATAGTTGACGAAAAAACTACATATTTTACAAGAAAACATCAAAGGTGGTAAGTCTCTCTATTTTATTTGTTAAAAAATTGCCGTTTTTTATACCTTTATTTTAATTTCTACTCGTGTTAAAATCGTGTTAAAATGTCTGACATTTCATTAATCGAACGTTCTAGTGAAGATGTCAAAAGTATTTCCCATTTCGTTAAACAACGTGGTGTTTTAAAAGGCAAACTCACGCGGTTTAAAAAGTTTGTTGATGACATATCAAAATGTGACGACATTCTTCAATTAAAAAAAAGAACAGATTCAATTTATAAAGACTTCGAGAAATATGAACGTGTTCAAGACGAATTAGATTTGTTATGTAGGGAAAATGAATTGGACGGACAGATAACAGAACGTACTATATTTTCAGACGCCTTCTATGAGTACACATCGAAGGCTGAAACTTTCTTAAATAACCATAAACCCGATAGTACAAATACAATATCGATTCCAGTCGGCGTTGAAGACGAAAATTTAACGCCACCTTTAATCTCAAATACAGTAGATCCAACTTCAAGTTCTAATATTCATTCTTTAAACGAACTTTCAATTTCGCATGTAAAAATGCCAACTATGCAGTTACCCAAATTTAATAACACTTGTGAAAACTGGCCAAGTTTCGCCGATTCATTCAAAGCATCAATTCATAATAATTCAAGATTACGAGATTCTGAAAAACTGATGTATTTAAAATCTTGCTTAACTGGAAAGGCACTTTTTAAAATAGAATCTATTGAAACAACAGATCGTCATTATAATTTAGCTTGGTCTATTTTGGAAAAAAGTTTTGACAATCCCGTTGCCGCTGCTAACAAACGAATAAAAGCAATCTTTGAAATACCTCATTGTACAAAAGCAACGGAAAAATCGATTGGTGAAATTATTGATGTTGCGACTAAACATTATTGTGCGTTGGAAGCCTTAAATAAACCTTTTCTAGAAGCATTTCCAGTTTACGCTATAACATCAAAATTAGATGAAGAAACCCGTCGTAAATGGAAAGAACTTAATCAAAAAATTGAATTTTCATCCATGCATGAGTTGTTACAGTTTTTACATGAAAGACAACGCGTTTTAGAAGAAGATAGTGAAAAAAAACCAAATCATGCAGGTCCCTCTCTTGCTAAACGCAAAATTCCAAATTTTAAAAATTCTCATACTACCTTAACTTCAACTGAAAACTCTACAAAGCTCCCAATAGCATGTAATCTATGTAAAGGTCCTCATTATACATCAGCTTGTGATACATTCGAAAATAAAACCTCAAGTGAGCGTTTTGATTTAATAAAAAACGCCAGGCTTTGTATTAATTGTTTTCGTTCAAATCATACGGTTTCTACATGTCAATCTCTATCGAGATGTAAAACCTGCCATAAAAGGCATCATACACTTCTTCATCACGAACCTGAAAATACCGTTGTGTCAAATTTCGCTAAATTATATGCTAACGTACCATCACAAGTTCTACTTTCCACAGCAATTATAAATATACTTGACAAAGACAACAATTCTCACGAATGTCGAATACTGCTAGATTCTGGTTCTCAATCAAATTTTATAACTGAGCGCTTTGCTTCTATTCTAAAACTTCCTCAAACACAAATTAATATACCTGTAATCGGCATTCATCAAATTCAAACCAATATCTCTAAATCTATAGTGGCTAAAATTATTTCAAGAAGCACACGATATACTAAAGAGCTTAATTTTCTCATTATTCCAAAAATTACTGGTCGATTGCCATCTATTCAGCTATGCAAAAATCAGTTAACCATTCCAACCAATATAACCCTTGCTGATCCAGAATTTGATAAACCACGCGATATCGATGCTCTACTGGGCGCTGAGATATTTTAAATTTACTTTCCATCGGTCAAATTGCAATAGCTAAACCTTCCGCGGTTTTGCAAAAAACTCAACTTGGTTGGATAATATCTGGTAGGATTCTAAACGAAGATCCTCAAGAACCAGTTATGTGTAACATTTCATTAGACATTTTAAATACAAATATTACTAGGTTTTGGGAGATTGAAGAAGGCCCTAACAAAAAACTTTTATCGGTTGAAGATCAAGAGTGTGAATCTCATTTTGCACAACATACTAAACGTGATGAAATAACTGGTAAATTCATAGTAAAACTGCCTTTTAGTACTAACAAACCAAACCTTGGAAATTCATATAATTCGGCATTGAGACGATTTTTATCTTTAGAGCGTTCCTTTGTTGATAAGCCCAAACAGTGGAAGCAATACGTTGATTTTATGCGAGAATACGAAAAGTTAAACCACATGTCACTTTGCGAAAATCATAACACAAACGAAGGTTACTATTTGCCTCATCACGCCGTATTCAAAGCTTCCAGTTTAACAACAAAAATACGTGTGGTTTTTGATGCATCTGCCAAGACAACCACTGGCATTTCACTAAATGACGTTTTGTTAGTTGGGCCCAAGGTTCAGGATGACTTATTTTTTCTAACCTTACGATTTCGAGTACACGTCTATGTTTTAACAGCTGACGCTGAAAAAATGTATAGACAAATTATAGTTCATCCAGAACATAGAATATACCAAAAAATATTATGGAGATACTCTAGCGAAACGCCAGTTCAAGTTTTTCAATTAAATACCGTTACATATGGCCAAGCCCCTTCTTCTTATTTATCTGCGAAAATTCTACATAAACTAGCCGACGATGAAAGGGTTAATTATCCAGTTGCTGCTCGTATCCTCTACGAAGATTTTTACGTAGACGATTTACTAACAGGTGTTGAAACTTTTGATGAAGCCTTGTTGATTAGAAATGAATTAATTGCTGTGACGAAGACTGCTGGTATAAATTTACGTCAATGGTCTTCTAACGAGCCAAAACTTACTAACGATCTTGTTGATAAATCTGATGACAAATATATTAAATTAGATCTTGATGAAAATATAAAAACATTAGGCATTCAATGGAATCCTAAAAAAGATTTAATTTGTTATACAGTTAATTTAGACTGTAATACTACTAAGATCACTAAACGAATAATCCTTTCAGAAATTGCCCGCTTATTTGACCCTTTGGGTCTAGTTGGTCCCACTATCGTTAAAGCAAAAATACTAATGCAAACTTTATGGCAGCTTAAACTTGAATGGGACGAATCCATTCCCGCTGACCTTTATACTTTGTGGATGCAATATCGATCTGAATTACCATTGTTAGAGAAAATGTCAATACCACGGCGAACAATATTGAGCGAACGAACAACCTTACAACTTCATGGATTTTCTGATGCAAGTGAACGCGCATATGGTGCATGTCTATATATTCGTTCCGAAGACAACTATGGTCATTGTACATCTGTTATTTTAAACTCCAAATCTCGTGTAGCGCCATTAAAATCTCGTTCTATACCGCGACTAGAACTTTGTGCAGCTCATCTTCTTTCAAATCTCGTTGAAGTCACATTACAAGCATTAAAAAATATAAAATTTGATGACATATATCTTTGGAGCGACTCTACTATTGTTTTACATTGGATAAAAACACCATCCAATTCACTTAAGACATTTGTTAGAAATCGTATTTCTGAAATACAAAACGTTAAATATAACGCTACGTGGGGACATGTTTCAACAAAACATAATCCAGCTGATATGATTTCTTGTGGACTTCTTCCTTCTGAACTTTATTTAAACCAATTTTGGATAAACGGTCCCAATTGGCTTATTGAACGTCAAACACAGTGGCCAAAATGCGATATGACTCCAATCGACCTACCAGAACTACGTGAAACCTTTGTGCTCTCGTGCATACCAAAACCAGATCTTCCTATTGACTTTAAACGTTATTCTTCATTTAAAACTTTAAAGCGAATAATAGCATACGTAATTAGATTTATCAATATCAAATGTCGAAAACAAAAAATAATCGGACCTCTCTGTGTTAATGAATTGCAAGCTTCTTCAACAACCATTATGAAAATTATACAATATGATGAATTTCAACGAGAAATTCATTTACTTAAATCAAATAAATGCTATACCGGGAAGCTGGCTCCACTCTCTCCATTTATCGACACAGACGGTGTACTACGTGTAGGCGGTCGGTTAAGACTATCAGAACTGACTTATAACCAAAAGCATCCTATTTTACTTCCATCTAATCATTACGTAACAAATCTAATTATTCGTGAAACTCATATAAAAAATAAACACAGTGGCGCTCAAGCTACCCTTTGTGCAATACGTTCATCTTTTTGGATCATTAATGGTCGTAATGCTGTAAAATCTATTATACATAAATGTATTCTTTGTTTTCGTGCTAAACCACCAATCACATAATACAAAATGGGAAATTTACCAAAGAACCGCTTAGTGTTTAAACGACCATTTTTACAAACGGGCATAGACTTCTGTGGTCCATTTTACATAAAAGAAAAACGATTTTCGCAACCGCAATAAAGTTAAAATATACGCTGCAATTTTTGTGTGTTTTGCCACTAAGGCAATACATATTGAATTGGTTCAAGACCTGACAGCAGAGGCATTTCTAGCAGCACTACGTAGATTCTTTGCACGAAGAGGCAAATCTTCAGATCTTTATTCTGATAATGCCACGAATTTTGTTGGTGCTAAACGAGAGCTAGACGAAATCAGTAAATTTTTAAAAACGAATGATCAAACTTCTACAATTTCAAACATGTTAGCAAATGAAAATATTACATGGCATTTTATTCCACCACGTTCACCCAACTTTGGCGGTCTCTGGGAAGCTGCAGTGAAGTCATTTAAACACCATGTAACTCGCGTAATCGGGGACACACTTTTGACATTTGAAACATTAATGACCTATGTTAATGAAATTGAAGCCATTTTAAATTCCCGTCCATTAACTCCCATGTCATCAGATCCTAATGACTTGAGTGTTTTAACACCAGGTCACTTTTTAATCGGCGATTCGTTAACAAATTTGCCTGAGAGCAACTTTTCAGATGTTCCATCACCAAGATTATCATCTTGGCAACACGTTCAACAATTAAAGCAACATTTTTGGTCACGCTGGAGCAAGGAATACCTTCATGAACTTACTGTTCGAAAAAAATGGCACACTGGAGCTACAGATAACATAAAAACTGAAGCAATTGTTTTATTAAAGGAAGATAATTTACCTCTTATGCGGTGGAAACTAGGAAAAATTATTGAAATTCATCCTGGGAATGATGGTATCGTTCGAGTCGTGACAGTTAAAACTCCAAATGGACAATACAAACGTAGCATAAAGCAGCTAGCACCGTTACCTATAGAAACATAGCTTATAAATCAATATCTAGTATTAAGATTTTTTATAAAAAAAAATTCAATTAAACAAATTATCATAATAATTACTTAATAACATTTCATACATAATAATTATTTAATCAATTAAAATGTAAATAATCCTATAATTTTTATTACTATTTTGAACAGAATCGTTCAAGGGGCCCGGCATGTTGAGGTTCACCCTATATAAATAATTAATATTTTTCTTTTAAATTTAAAATAAGCGTTGGTTATCCTTTTTTTAGTTTACTTTTATTATATGTCATAAACATTTTAAAATCTTTATTAACGTAAAATCCACTTTTTCTCAAAATAAATTTAACATCTGGCATGCAGATTTTCATTTTTTATAATTTCGGAAATTCCCAAATATTAATAATAAAACTTTTAATAATTTCTTCCCTTTCCTTATTTTGTTTAACTTTATATTCATATTTGTTTCAACTCCCTTTATAATTGATAACCAATGATAACCAATGAAATTAGTTTTACTCTTAGTTTTTTAATTTGGACCACCTTCAATAAAGAAATAAAAAAAATCAACATTACATTCTTAGAATTAAAATTATTTTTTTTAGCAGTCTTATTTAAGATACCAAGGTATCAATATATATACATATTAAAAATAAATAAAAATAAATAAAATCAATTAATTTAAAATAAAAACGAGAAATAGTGTTGTTTTTTACTAATATATACCATAACAGTGCGAACTTTAACTATTCCTTTTGATTAAGTTGAAAGGAATGAGAGCTTAGGGCAACTAGCAAATCTAGTTGTTTTATATAATTAAGCTCCAACATCAACACTATTCTTATTACGACCTTTTGAAATTATTCTTACTAATTAAACAAAATGTACGCGCACAAACTTTTGTATAGGCGTGCACGCCGGGTCCCGCTAGTATATATATATTTTTTTTTTTTAATCTAACTGGTTTATTATTACTATTAATTTATTAATTTACTCGAGTCTTGCTTGAAGTGAATGTTTTTATATTTTAATTCAGTTCCACTGTTTGTCGTTTAAGAACTTCCTTACAATCGTTTATTACATAGTCTAAAAATTTTTTTAACCTATTTCTATGAACTGTACGAATTTCATTCCCGATCTTGATTCCTGCATTCTCACTTTCCAGTCTTGTTACAATAAATTAATCCTTATCTGGACTATCAAATTTTCGTCTGCTTTCATTTCTCAGCAATACTTTGTCACCCTTCTTCAGGTGGATTGGCTTGGAATTTTAGTCAAATTCTGCTCTTCTGTTGATTTTTGTTGTACCAAAGAGTTTTACTGCGTTAACATCTGCATATTCTAAACGATATTTTAATTATTTTGTTGTGCCTTAGCGGTGGAATCGTAACATAATCGAAAGTGTCAAATGGGTGAAACAAGAATAAAACTCTCTTATTAAAATAACCACACTGAAAAAAACATGTCTTATTTCCAATCGAAATGCAATTGTCTCAACCTCACCGTGCGGTCACATATGGCGAATCAAACTACGAAATTGCTTCAACAACTCTACAATTATAAATCGATGAAGTTGAGACAATCACACGAAATATTTATGTGAAAATAAAATATAGTTCAATTAATCTCAAATACTTAAACTTTAAAATGAAAAATTCATGATATAAGGCCAAAGGAAATTTTTTTCAGGGAAATAGTTATTATCTTTATTCAACTACTGTTATATTGGATATAACACTTTATATTTTAAATAAACCTCATTCTGTTGTTAGGAAAATGTTATCGTGTAGTTGTCCCAATCACAGTGAAATTGTTTGCAAATAATTTTTCTTTGCATGAATAATCACCCGCCAACTTCGAGATGAGGTTGTCATGAACTTCAATTTTTTTTTTAGTGCACTAGTTCAATTTTTTAATATTTATTTATAGTTCTTTTTGCAGTTTTTTCATGGTTTGAATTTGTTTATATTTGTTTCGCTTATACATTTTACCAAGTTAAAAATAAAATTTTGAAGGGTTATTATTTGTAAAGGGCCATTATTTGACATTGGCACTTTACAATTTGACATATTCTTCATGGTTGTATAATGTGGATTGACTATGTTGTCATCTTAATCATCAGGTATTCTAGTTAGTGTTCCAATCACAAGTTTATATGACGAATGGTTTGTTTCTGTTTGCAGCATAGTATTGTAACAAAATACTTAATATATGGTAACCATTCCTCCCAGTTGTAGTTATCAGTGAATGAGAGAAATATTCATTCAGCACACGATGTCATCCTTCTAACGATCCCATGATTTTATGAAGATACAGAGTTGATGTAATATGCCCTATGCCCAAAATCTTTCAATCCTCTTAAATATCTCGTTCACAAATTCCGTTCCAATATCAGCTTTTAACGTCTTTTAAAATTCCAAATCTCATCACAAACTTGGTAGAAAAGTTATAGTTTGACATATAATATATACCCTTATAATATATTCTTGTAATTGTAACAGCATCCTTGTTCTCGATCGGAATGCAATCCTCAAATTTCGTAAGTTCACATTGTATACTAAATACATATCTAAAATCATTAGAAATTCTTAAAGGACCTACAGTGTTTACTAATATTTACTTCAAAGCTAGTTTTTGGTGTGATTGTTAACACCAATTGTTCTTTAGTGTGTTTGTAAATTTTATTTATTCGATTCCCTTAGAAATACATTCGCGATGGTCTCATCCTTTCCAATTATAGCGTTGTTGATTTTATTCTGTTGCAAAAATTATTCTAGATAGATTTAATATTATCACTACTATTAAAAATTCGAAAGGGACTAACGGTTTTACTTTCATATTATACGCTAGTTTATTAAGTAATAATTAAGTAATTATCTTATTTCAATAGAATTAGGCTGATTTAAGCGTTTGTTTTTTTAATTTTCAATGAAGGAATAAATACTTGACTTTAAACTTTTATTATCATTCAAGGTTAATCAAATTTCACTTTAAGAAACTATTTTAATTAATTCCAATGAAGTATGCAAACAAATATTGTGTGCAGCTCGTTATTTATTAACAGATATTTCCGACCTCGGTGCATATGAAATCATCACACCTCATCCGGAAAAATCTTTCTTTTCTAAACACCATAATATTTTTCTACTGTTTTTCATGCAGAATCAAATATTATCATTATTGTCTTATAATAATTTACTGTCTATTGACAACAATTTTTAAAAATTATTAATTTTTTTTAGAAATAAATAAATCGAAATAAATATTTAAAAGAGGATTTACGAAGGTGAAGTCGAACCAATGACATCCGCATCTGCTCGAGCAGAAAGTAGTTAGGGAAAGCCTAAGTACAGTCAGGGCGTGATCAGGCCCTGGTCAGTAGAGAAAGGGCAAGCCTTATTAAGGCTATCTGATATGGAATTGTTCCGGGCCTGATTTACAATACCCTTTTAAGGTTAACCTTATTTAAATATATATCAGGTCCTGATTTGGTTTTTCGTATTCGACCCCTAGCTGTTTAAAATTCAATAGAGTATTATCCATTTAATAGTTAAAATCGTTTCAAGTATGTTTTAGTTGTCGCTTCTCAGCTGAAAGAATATTATAAAAGTGATTGAGGTGGTATTTGTTTTCATTTTGTTCATTTTAAATTTTTTATTTTATTTTAATTAATTTATATATATAATATATAAATATATATCAGAGTCTGGTCAGGCTACCCCAATCAGGGTCTGATCCGATTAGCTCAATCAGGGTCTGATCCTATTATCCCAATCAGGGTCTGATTTGGTAATCCCAGTCAGGACCTGAGAGGGAAAAAGCGTTACCCTCATGATCAAGGCCCAGTCAGGCTGCCCTACCAATGACTGCAGCCTGATCCAACCTAGGGCAAACCTGATCAGGATCCTTTTTAATCCCTGACAAATTTCTGCTTGGGTGGTTCTTTATTACAACAACTACAACTTTCAATTCCTGCGGTATTGCATGGTTCTAACAAATGTGCAAACAATAGCAATTTTGAGTAGTCCTTCCAAAAAGAAATGAAAATGTTTTGCGTTACTACGGAAAAATCAATAAAAATAAATAACTTATTCAATGCTCTGGCATGAATTCAATACACTTCAACAGACAGTCGGGGTCGATCGCAAGTAATTTCTGTACTAGATTACGTTCATCTTTGAAATTTAACCTGTTGGACGTATTAATTTTTCTTAAATATTATTTTATTAAAAAAATAAATTATAAGTTTCGTTTCTATTTTCGGTTTACATACTGTATAATGAATTTTAACATGTTATTTTCAATTTTTTTATATGTTTAAGATTTTACTCAAGATAGCTTTTTAAATAACCAAAAAACCGGTTAAAACCCGGTTACCCGGGTTTTTATTTTATTAAAAACCGAAACCCGGTTTTTAAAATTAACCGGGTTTTTACATGCCCTAGAAAAATGTGTAAAATTAAAACAGCACCAAAAATGCGCTATTGATTTTTAAATTTCCATTATTTTTAATTAGGAAAACTTCAGAAATTAAATATAAAAGAATACATTAAAAACAAAACAAAAATAAATTCATAATACTAATTTTTAAACAATTTTTCAAAAAACTAGGTTGTCAATGGCGCCATCACACAATTTTGTCCGAGTTTTCGTGCCGAAACGTCCTGCCACAGAAAAATCTCTTTCCGATTCAATTGATGTCATTGTGTTAGTCATTAGTGCATTGTATAATCTACATTAATTGTACTCTGCTTAGTCGTTCAAAAATTATCAAATATTTTGTGATGCGTCATATGATACATGTTCTGTGATACAAACAAACCAACATCACAATAACAACGGTACTTCTTAGCACCATAAGACAAAAAATATTGGACCCGAAAGACGAAAGATATAAAAACCTAATTAGATCTCTAGATGGCCGAGTTATTACAATCCCGACCTCTGTTTTTCCACAAAAAACGAACAATGTAACGTTATTCCAATATCTAGGGCTCTCTTACAAGGTTTGCCACGCTCTCAACATCGTCCAGTAATTTTTGAGCTAGGCATTCAAATCCCACACGTCAACTCTATTCCTCAAACTAGATCCAATTTTAACAAAACTGACTGGGCTAAATATGGGTCGGAGTTGGATGCACTGATTCACTAGATCCAACCCATTCCTAAAAATTACGATAGGTTCGTAGGAACCATCAATTCAACTGCAAAGAAATGCATCCCAAGAGACTTCCGGTGAAGAATACATTCCTGGTTGGTGTAGAGAGAGTGATATATTTATTATTTGAAGAGCACCTTAGTAGTGGTGAGGCAGACGTGGTTGATGACTTAATATACTCACTGGACACCGCGAGGAAACAAAAGTGGATTACCGCTGTTGAAAACATTAATTTTTCTCATTCTAATAGAGCAGCTTGGAATCTTCTTCGGAGGCTGGATGGCTCAAACTCAGTTACTCGTGCTAACAATGAAATAAATCCAGACGACATTACAAATCACATTGTAAACATATCTCGTTCCTCTATTAATCTCCTTCATAAGAGAGCATTTAAACATAAATTAAGAGAAACGAAGCGCAAGTTTTAGGTAGATTTCTCAAAAAAATCTACCTATTTTAAGTTTTATTGGTTTTAATTTGTTGTGTTTATATGTGTCAAAAAAAACATGACACCATATGTTCCAAAAAAACATTTTCCTAATTTTGAACGAAATGAATTACTACAGAGGGGAAAAGAATTAAAAACTACTCGATTTTCGAGTGAGAAAATTTTTACTATCTTTGAAAAAAGTAAAAAAAATGTTAATAAAAATTAGCGGGATCCCGGGATGAAATCCCGGTAAAACTGGATGAAAATTTAACCCCGGGATCCCGTTTGAGAAACCCTAATTCGGATCATTTTATATAAGTAAGTGATTTTTCGATTTAGAAGCTTACTAAATATGTCACCTTATATTTCTGATTGCAACCCTTTTGAAAAAACCACACCTTGTACCATATACGCATAAGAGAACTATTTTAGAGCATGGAGATACTGATCGTTTTATGTAGGTAAATGATTTTTCGACTTAGGAGCTTACTAAATAAGTTTTTCCGCCTTTCTGATTGCAACCCTTTAGAAAAAGCCACCCCTTGTACCATACACGCATAAGGGAACTATGTTAGAGCATACAGATACGGATCGTTTTATGTAGGTAAATGAGTTTTCGATTTAGAAGCTTACTAAAATTGTAAATCTTTATTTTTGATTGCAACCCTTTAGAAAAAGTGCCACCTCTTGTACCATATACTCATAAGGAAGCTATGTTAAAGCATAGAGATACTGATCGTTTCATGTAGGTAAGTGATTTTTCGATTTAGGAGCTTACTAAAAATGTCACTCTCTTTATTTCTGATTGCAACCCTTTAGAAAAAGTCACCCCTTGTACCATACACGCATAATGAAGCTATGTTAAAGCATAGAGATACTCTTCGTTTCATGTAGGTTAGTGATTTTTCGATTTAGGAGCTTACTAAATATGCCACTCTATCTTTCTGATTACAACTCTCTATAAAAAGCTACCCCTTGTACCATACACGCATAAGGGAACTATTTTTAGAAGCGTATACTGATCGTGTTATGTAGGTAATTCATTTTTTCATTTAGGAGCTTACTAGATATGTCTTTTCTGATTGCATTCGTTTGGAAAAAGCCCCCCCTTGTACCTTACACGGACAAGGGAACTATGTTAGAACATAGAGATACTGATCGTGTTACATAGGTAAATCATTTTTTGATTTAGGAGCTTACTAAATATGTCACTCTATATTTATGATTGCAACCCTTTAGAAAAAGTTACCCCTTATACCATACACGCGTAAGGGAACTATGTTAAAGCATAGAGATACTGATCGTGTTATGTAGGTAAATCATTTTTCGATTTAGAAGCTTATAAAATATGTCACTCTATATTTCTGATTGCAACCCTTTAGAAAAAGCCATCCCAAGTACCATACACGCATGAGGGAACTATAGTAAAGCATAGAGATACTGATCGTGTTATGTAGGTAAATCATATTTTGATTTAGAAGCTTACTAAATATGTCACTCTTTATTTCTGATTGCAACCCTTTAGAAAAAGCCAGCCCTTGTACCATACACGAATAAGGGAACTATGCTAGAGCATAGAGATACGGATCGTTTTATGTAGGTAAATCATTTTTCGATTTAGAAGCTTACTAAAATTGTCACTCTTTATTTCTGGTTTGCAACCCTTTAGAAAAAGCCACCCCTTGTACCATACACGCATAAGGAAGCTATGTTAAAGCATAGAGATACTGATCGTTTCATGTAGGTAAGTGATTTTTCGATTTAGGAGCTTACTAAATATGTAACTCTATATTTCTGATTGCAACCCTTTAGAAAAAGCCACCCCTTGTACCGTATACGCATAAGGGAGCTATGTTAAAGCGTAGAGATACGGATCGTTTTATTTAGGAAAATGATTTTTTGATTTAGGAGCTTACTAATTATGTTACTCTATATTTCTGATTGCATCCCTTTAGAAAAAGCCACCCCTTGTACCATACACGCATAAGGGAGCTATGTTAAATCATAGAGATATTTATCGTTTTATGTAGGTAAATCATTTTTTGATTTAGGAGCTTACTAAATATGTCACTCTATATATCTGATTTGCAACCCTTTAGAAAGTCCCACCCTGTGAATTATGCACGCATAATGGAACTTTGTTCAAAAGTCTTTTTATGTTGGTGAATGATATAACGATATAGAAGCTTACTAAAATATGTCACTTTATATTTCTGATTTGCAAAACGTTATTAAGTGGCACCTTTTGTATCATATACACATAACGGCGCTAATCTCAAAAGTCTTTTTATGTCGGTGAATGATTTTGCGATTTAGGAGCTTACTGAATTTGTCACTCTTAATGTATGAGTTGCATTCCTTTAGTTTTATTTGAACCCATAGTGGTCACACTCAGTGGCGTAGCGACATACGGGTTTATTCGGGTTCAAACCCCCCCCATTGAAAATTTAACGTTTCTGTAATCTAGAAGAATTGCTCTAAAATTCTAATACTAAGATTTTTTTCCCTGGTAAGATACGGATGAATTGAACAGTTGCTTTCTTTTCATTCCACAGAACCCCAACCCCCACTATGTTGTCATAGTGATAGCACACATACTCACTAGCACACATACTCAAAAAGTTGACTGGCAGCTGCATGCCACGATGCGTATTATAGGTGGTACTATCAGATCCACCTCTTTTCCTTGGCTCCTGTGTTAAGCAATATCGCTCCACCTTCACTCAGACGCTTGTATGCTCTCATGCGTGAACATAAAAAGGTAACCAACAACATCACGTTAAACTTGCATGAATATTACGGTGACCACACCCGTTGTCGATTGAAGTCAAGAAAGCCTCCACATAAAACTGCCAGCAACCTGCTGGCAACTAATTTTAATATCTTGGATGCCTGGGACACCTCCTGGCATCATTACAACACAACTGGCCTTTCTTTTACTAACCCGACTTCTACCCAACCTGGTTTCGATCTGCCACGTCATACCTGGACTACACTAAATAGAAGAAGAACGAATCATGGACGTTCTGCTGATTCTTTCTACAAGTGGTGCATTTCAGAGTCCCCTGAGTGTAACTGCGGCGCTCCATAACAAACCATAAAACACATTGCAACTGTGTATCCAATTCGACGGTACAATGGCTACATCTCAGACATCCATTTGGCCACTCCCGATGTAGTAGCATGGATAGACTCGCTCGATGTAAACATTTAATGTTCAAATGTACTGCCCAATGTTCAAATATTTTACTTTTTCTTTTTTACTAAAAGACGCGCAATCAAATCGATTGTAAGTTCATTTAATGTGTATCCATGTTTTGTTTTAGGTAGATTTCATAGAAGAGTCTACCTATTTTAAGTTTAATTTTTAATGTGTCACAAAAAAACCACACGCTAAATAAAAAAAAATAGTGATACAATAATTTGGAAAAAATAACAAATATTATGTCAAAGTTAACTTGTTCCACATATTTTTATTTCAAAATTTATGCAAATTTATAATTTTAATTTAGAATAAACATTTTTTTTTAAATACTTTGCTTGCGGCTAATAAAAAATAGTATATGATGCACGGACGTAAGCTATTTTGGACTTAATGTGGATGCAAATCTCAGCTAGCGCCTCGATTTGCAAACTCCACATACGTCCAAAATCTTTAGCTTTACGTCTACAATTCTTTCTTTATGAGTATATCTATAGCACTATTCCCGTACATCGTAAAATAGGAATGGAGAAATAAATTACAGCAATTTTTTCATAACTAGTATTCCGTGCCGCGGGAAATAACAATTTCGTATTAGGAAATTTCCTTTATTTCATTTACTGCACTTTTTTCTCAATTCCCAATTCCCAGGGAAATGCAGGAATAGACGTACTGGTATTCTTTTTATTTTAAATTACTTATTTGAACGAATCAGCTATTTTTTTTTCGTTACTCCAAACATTTATTGCTCAGTGTTAATTTCAATTTGAAGAGAGAAGTTGTGTTCTTGCGTCTTTAAATTTTACAAATAGATTTAGATTTTACAAAGTTTATAAGGTAAGAAATCTTTTTCTTTAAAATTAATTATTCAATGTAAAATAATTTAAGATAGTTAAAAATAATCATTAATCTATTTTTTAAAATATCACTAATTAAAAGAATTAAAATTAAGGAAACATTAAAATGACGTATATATTTTTGTAATGAAATATTAATAAAACTAATTTTTTTTTTTTTTTTTAATAAAATGTGATGTGTAGTAGGCATTACAATATGTGTCACAACAACACATAAAAACCTTTAAAGACCAAGGTCCCACAACAACATGCGTTCAAAGGATGTTAATGGACGCAAATCTGTTTTTTTTTTTTAATATTTTTTTGTTAAATAATGGATAATGTATTGTAAAAATGTGCAAGCCTTGGTCCAAGCTTGGGTCGTTTGAAAATGTAAAAATATATAAGTGATATAGGTGATAATATGATAAAAAATTTGTAAGAGAATTTAAAAAATTGTATTTGTTTAAATGTAACATATGTTTTATTTGCCAAAACCTTATGTAATAGCACTCAGAAGCACTACAACACATAAATGTTTAGCATAGTCTATTTATAAACAGCATGTTATTAAAATAAACCGTTGTCTATTAAATTTACCATTTTTTTGATTTGAAAACAAAGCTATACGTTTATTAAATCAGCAAACTTGTTAATACATTTAAAGCATTTGTTATTAAAAAAAATAATGACTAATAATGAATGGAGAACTTTTGCTATGAACATAAAACCCTTTGTGTGTTCATAAAAAAAATGTACTATCTAATACATATGAGCAATTTCACGAAGATTCAACAACGTTTTGACTTGACCCCTTTTAATTTTGATTATTTTTTGTTTATAGATAGTCTTTGATAAATAAAAAATACAAGTTCTCTTAGAATTTTTTTTTTCGACCAGGGGTCTTCACAGGGTGCCACTCAATTTTTTGTTATTTTGTGATGTGAGTGCATTTTGACGAGCGATTGTAGAAAAACTACTCAATCGATTTTCATAAATGATATGTCGTTGAATAGGTATTAGAACAAAGTTTTTAAAAATGTACACTGTTAATTTTTTGAAATAATTTTTAACGGTGTAACATAAGAAAAAAACGGTGTAATTGAAAAAAAGATGGCATAGCCTTTTTTTTCTTTTTAAACTAAATTGAAGCTTATTTTATATCTAACCACTTGTGAAAGTTTAGGAGATGCATTATTTTTTGTTTTAGAGATAAAATTCGTTGTGCATATGACTGTCGGGAATCAGTTTTTTTTGTTCTGAAGAAAATTATAAAAATGGCGTTATAAACTAAGAGATTTTTTTTATGTTAAATATCAAATATTTTATTATTAGATGAACTTTTTAAAATTTTATAAAAATTATGTATGTAGTACAATAAAGAAAATAAATACAATTGTTAAAAATGATTTACGTATTTTACAAACAGAAGTTTCTTTTGAATAGGAAAACAGTTCTGCAATTATTTTCTTAGTATTAGATGGCATAAAAAATGAAATGTTTATTTGTCACTTTAAGTAATCACTTGTCACTCTTATAAAAAATAATTTGACAGTCTCGACTGCAAACAAAAAAACCGTATAAATTACAAAATCTATTTAGGAACTTTTGACTGGAGAAGTATTATGTTCGTATTATGTTATTATGGTCATAAAGTAAAAGATTGTATTTTAACATTAAATTACAAATATTTTATTATTGAATAAACTTTTTAAAGTATCATACAAATTATATATGTAGGTTAAAGAAAATAAATATAGTTATTAAAAATTATTTACTTATTTTACATTTAAAAGTTTCTTTTGAGTTGGAAAACATTTTTGCATTTGTTGTCTTAGTATCTAATGGTACAAAAGAATGAAATTTTTGAGTTCCACTTATAGTAATCACATTTTTATGTCGTATTTTAATTTTTTTTTTGTTAATTGATATTCATTTTTATCGGCGTATCCAAAGTTCATGGTAGATTCCCATTTTAAAGCCCATTCGAAAAGTTTTTTTGGTGTATCAATAATATCTTTGCTCCCTATACTATAACGGTGTGCAGCACGTTTCAGTGTACCACCAATTCCATCACAAGGTCCCTTTCCATGGCTGGTAGCATGAAAATGCCATTCTGCATCATCCTTAAAGTCTTTTTTATGGTGGCATAAGTTAATTAGGTTATGTTTATTTTTGTATTGAGGGGTGTTAATCAGAGGTGTTAATCAGAATCAGTGTTAATCAGAAGAACAGGTGTTAATCAGGTGTTAATCAGAATCAGTGTTATAAATTATTTTCGTAATATTAGAATTTATATGCGTTTTAAAGAATTCAATAAGTTTTGTAATGAAAAGATGGACTGTAGTACTGTTGTGATCGTTTATATCCGAAATGAGTATAAAACTTCGGTGCTGTATATATTCACTTGCGGCATTTTTAAAATAAATGACAAATGGATGAATAGTAGCTTGTGAATTATTATAATAATAGCCTTGAACCGCATCCTGAATTATGAAGCCGTAGTTTTTAGAAAAATCCCCTTGAACGAAGCACTTCCTGCTTCTAATTTTTTTTTTCCTCAATGAATGTAGATTGCTGTTTTGCTATAAAGTTGTGTGGTATCAAAATTTGTAAACGGTAAATATATTTTTTCATAAATTCTTCTACAGTTTCTATTAAAGTATCCAAATTGCATCGATCCGTGGTATTCCATTGTTGATATTTGACTTGAAGGATTCCTTTAACGTCAAAATCATTTAGTAATTTTTCTTCCAGTTGTTGAAGTTTTTTTGAACAATCATTGCACTTCAAAGTATGACAATCTTCTGTTAATTCACCACATGAAACAAAGTCAATTAATGTTTTATAATTCTGGAAAGCAGCATCAGTAATTCAAGACATCTTAGAGTGTTGAATCATTAGTTTCATATTTTGATGTATGGTACACACGCACACATTATGAACTCCTTGGGATAATTTTATACATTCTTGTGGTCGAAGGGACGTAAATTTAGTAAATCCTATTTTCACATCAGGAAACTTATTTTTAAACTCCACATAAGCTTCATTTAATGTACATAGCAATAAGCGCTTTTGTGTTTTTATGCGCTCATCTCCTTTTTTAAAAGATATTGCATCTCGTTTGCCTGGCAATAATCTACTGTTTTCATCACTTTTATAGAACTGCTCCACAACATTTATATCTGTTGTGGATACACCTCTTTTATCCGTCGCAGATGAATGCTGAAAATTATTTTCATGTAGAGTTTTACTTTTTTCAACCAAATGACGCGTAGCATTACTGTTGTTTGTTATTATAATTATATTGTTATTATAATTATATTATTATATTTAAAAATATAATAATTTATATTATTATATTTAAAAAAAATTCTACTTGAAGTCGTATTTTTCATTTATCAAAGGCTATCTATAAACTAAAAATAAACCAAATTAAAAAGGGTCGAGTCAAAATGTCGCAAAATTTTGCTGAACTTGACTGAAATTGCTTTTTAAAAAGTTCATTTAATAATAAAATATTTGATATTTAACATAAAAAAAAAATCTGAATCTAAAAATCGCCATTTTTATAATTTTCCTTCAGAACAAAAAAAACTGATTTACGACAGTCATATGCACAACGAATTTTATCTTTAAAACAAAAGATAATGCATCTCCTAAACTTTCACAAGTGGTTAGATATAAAATAAGCTTCAATTTAGTTTAAAAAGAAAAAAAAGGCTGTGCCATCTTTTTTTCAATTACACCGTTTTTTTCTTATGTTACACCGTTAAAAATTATTTCAAAAAATTAACAGTGTACATTTTTAAAAACTTTGTTCTAATACCTATTCAACGACATATCATTTATGAAAATCGATTGAGTAGTTTTTCTACAATCGCTCGTCGAAATGCACTCACATCACAAAATAACAAAATATTGAGGGGCACCCTGTGAAGACCCCTGGTCGAAAAAAAAAATTCTAAGAGAACTTGTATTTTTTATTTATGAAAGACTATCCATAAACAAAAAATAATCAAAATTAAAAGGGGTCAAGTCAAAATTTCCCAAAAATTTGCTGAACTTGCGTGAAATTGCTCATATATAAGATTGTATAAATATGATGTTTTTAATTTGATTCTTTAATTTGAGTTTTTTAATTGTTTGATTTTGATTTTATTAATTAATTCACCGACATAAAAAGACTTTTGAAATTAGTTCCGTTATGCATATATGATACAAAATGTGTCACTTACTAACGTTTTGCAAATCAGAATTAGTAAGCTTCTATATCGTTATATCATTCACCGACATAAAACGACTTTTGAACAAAGTTCGCTTATGCGTGAATAACCCACAGGGTGGGACTTTCTAAAGGGTTGCCAATCAGAAATATAGACTGACATATTTAGTAAGATCCTAAGTCGAAAAATCATTTAAATTCATAAAACGATACATATCTCCTTGCTTTAACATAGTTCCCTTATGCGTGTATAGTTTAAAGACTGGCTTTTTCTAAAGGGTTACAATCAGGAATATATAAAGACTTATTTAGACCTAAATCGAAAAATCATTTCCCTATATAAAACGATCCGAATCTCTATGCGTTGAATGATACAAGGTGTGGCACTTTTTAAATGGATGCAAATCAGAAATATAGACTGACACATTCAGTAAGCTCCTAAGTCGAAAAATCATTTGAATTCATAAAACGATACATATCTCCTTGCTTTAACATAGTTCCCTTATGCGTGTATAGTTTAAAGACTGGCTTTTTCTAAAGGGTTACAATCAGGAATATATAAAGACTTATTTAGACCTAAATCGACAAATCATTTACCTACATGAAACGATCAGATTCTCATACGCGTGTATGGTACAAGGGGTGGCTTTTTCTAAAGGGTTACAGATCAGATATATAGAGTTACATATTTATTAAGGTAAATTATTTACCTACAGAAAATCTCTTTGCTTTACCATAGTTCCCTTACGCGTGTATGGTACAAGGGGTGGCTTTTTCTAAAGGGATGCAATCAGAAACATGGAGTGACATATATAGTAAGCTCCTAAATCAAAAAATGATTTACCTGTGCACTAACAGAGTTCCCTTATGCGTGTATGATACAAGGGGTGGCACTTTCTAAAGGGTCAGAAACATATTTAGTAAGCTCCTAAATCGAAAAAATGATTTACCTACAGCAAACGATCCGTATCTCTTTGCTTTACCATAGTTCCCTCACGCGTGTATGGTATAAGGGGTAGTTTTTCTAAGGGGTTGCAATTAGAAACATAGAGTGACATATTTAGTAAGGTCCTTAATCGAAAAATTCTTTACTTACATAAAAAGATCCGTATTTCTATTCTCTAACATAGCTCTTTTATTTAAAGGGTTGCAATCAGAAATATAGAGTGACATATTTAGTAAGCACCTAAATCGAAAAATCATTAACCTACATAAAACGATTCATACCTCTATCCATTAACATAGCTTCCTTATGCGTGTATGGTACATGGGGTGGATTTTTCTAAAGGGTTGAAATCAGAAACGTAAAAAAGCTTATTTAGTAAGCTCCTAAATCGAAAAATCATTTACCTACATTAAACGATCCGTAGCTCTATGCTTTAAAATAGTTCTTTTACGTGTGTATGGTATAAGGGGTAGTTTTTTCAAAAGGGTTGTAATCAGAAATATAGAGTTACATATTTAGTAAGCTCCTAAATTGAAAAATGACTTACCTATATAAAACGATGCGAATCTCTATGCTTTAACACAGTTCCCTTACGCATGCATGTTATAAGGGGTGGCACTTTCGAAAGGGTTGCAATCCGAAATATAGAGTGACATATTTAGTAAGCTCCTAAATCAAAAAATGATTTACCTACATAACACGATCAGTATCTCTATGCTTTAACATAGTTCCCTTAAGCGTGTATGGTATAAGGGGTGGCTTTTTCTAAAGGGTTGCAATCAGAAATATAGAATGACATATTTAGTAGGCTCCTAAATCAAAGAATTATTATCCTAAATAAAACGATCCTTATCTCTACGCTTTAACGTAGTATGGTACAAGAGCGTGTATGGTGTGTGCGTGTATGGTACATGGGGTGGCTTTTAAAAAGGACTGCAATCAGAAAAATAGAGTAACATATTTAGTAAGCACCTAAATCGAAAAATGATTTCCTTACATAACACGATCAGTATCTCTATGCTTTAACATAGTTCCCTTATGCGTGTATGGTACAAGGGGTGGCTTTTTCTAAAGAGCTGCAATCAGAAATATAGATTGACATATAAAATAAGCTCCTTAATCGAAAAATCACTTACCTCCATGAAACAATCGGTATCTCTATGCTTTAACATAGATTCCTTATGCGGGTATGGTACAAGGGATAACTTTTTCTGAAGGGTTGCAATCAGAAATATAGAATGACATATTTAGTAAGCTCCTAAATCCAAAAATCACTTACTAATGTAAAACGATCCGAATCTCTATTCTTTAACATAGTTCCCTTACGTGTGTATGGTATAAGGGGTGGCACTTTTTCGATATATAGAGTGACATATTTAGATATATAGAGTGACATATTTAGTAAGCTCTTAAATCTCTATAGATATATAGACTCTATAGATATATAGAGTGACATATTTAGTAAGCTCTTAAATCAAAAAATTATTTTCCTAAATAAAACGATCCGTATCTCTTTGCTTTAACATAGTTCCCTTATGCATGTATGGTACAAGGGAGTGGCTTTTTCTAAAGGGTCGTACTCAGAAACGTAGGAAGACTTATTTAGGAAGCACCTAAATCGAAAAATCAATTACCTACATTAAACGATCCGTACCTCTATGCTACAAAATAGTTCTCTTACGCGTATATGAGAAGAGGTGTGTCACTTTCTAAAGGGTTGCAATCAGAAATGTAGAATGACATATTTAGTAAGCTCCTATATCGTAAAATCATTTACCTACATAACACGATCAGTATCTCTATGCTCTAACATAGTTCCCATATGCGAGTATCGTACGAGGGGTGGCTTTTTCTAAAGAGTTGCAATCAGAAATATAGAGTGACATATTTAGTAAGCTTCTAAATCAAAAAATGATTTTCCAACATAGCACGATCAGTATCTCTATGGTTTAACATAGTTCCCTTAAGCGTGTATGATACAAGGGGTGGCTTTTGCTAAAGGTTTGCAATCAGAAACGTAGAAAAACTTATTAAAACGATCAGTATATCTATGCTTTAAAATAGTTCTCTTACGCGTGTATGGTACAAGGGGTGGTTTTTTCAAAAGGTTGCAATCAGAAATATAGAGTGACATATTTAGTGAGCTCCTAAATCGAAAAATCACTTACATATATAAAACGATGAGACTCTATATGCTTTAACATAGTTCCCCTACGCGTGTATGGTATAAGGTGGCACTTTCGAAAGGGTTGCAATAGAAAACGACCCGCGCAGCGGGGAGTTTTCTAAAGGATAAGTGCGATAAAACGTCTTATGAAACGAGTTTTTTATACTATTTTTTCTATTTTGCATTTTTTGTCTTGAAATTTTAAAAAATATTTTTTATGTTTTAAAGAAAATTTCTAAAAATTTCAATTCAAAATAGTAAGCTCTGCGTTTTATCATATTTCTATATATTTTTTTGTTGCAAAACTAGCTTGCATAAAATGTGTATTTTATTAAAATATAGTCAATTTGATATTTTGTTATTATTACTAATTATTTTAATTAATTAAAATATTTAACACTAATTTAGATTACTTTTTAATAATAAGATTAATTAAAAAGAATAATTTTATTTATATAATTATTCGTTTTAACTTTCACTGACGTTTGTATGACCAATGTGACCAACCTTGAAAAACAAAACTTTGCGTATCTTAATGAAGGCCATTTCGATACGCATTTGGGTATCGAAATGACTTTATTTTAGACGCAAAATAGAAAAAATATTTTTCAATACTCGCTTTAAAAGAACGCATTAAAGGAGTGATATAAAGAGCGTTTTAAATTCTGGTTTAAATTTAATACCGTTAATATTAATGCAGTACTACATATTAATTTTAGGTTAAACGATTCGTTTGTATATTGAATTTTCAATTGTAATTTTCACTTTTCGAATTAAATTTGTGTTGCTGGTTATGCGGATATTGTTTGAAAACATATATTGGGGAGAGTGCAGTTAGGTTCATATTTTCATATTTTTCAGCGATGGTTCAAAACGAAATTATCTTACAACTATGCTTCTAGAGTTTTACATATACATATTAGTAAGTAATATTAAATCATCGAAGTACTTTTCCGTAATGATAGATTTTACACCGGATGTTTGCAAAAAAAAACCAGTTGTTCATTATTATTCGGTATGTTAAAATAGCGGACCAAAAGCCAAGTGTACAAGAAAGTTTCTTAAGCTTTGTAAATATATTGAGCTCAACTGGCGAAAATTTAGCAAACGTCCTTAGCAATTAAAACTATTAGGAATCGAAATTGCTGATTGTGGTGGTCAGTCGAATGACAACGCAAGCAATATGACTGGTGAGTATAAGGGAGTGAAATGTCCAATTTTAGAAATTAATTACAAAGCATGATATACGCGTGGTGGACACAACATCAATCTAGTGACAGAAGATAGTGACTATTAAACACTATTACAAGTTAGTATTACAACACTATTAAACATTATTAAAATTCAAAATTATTTCACTACATTAAATAATTTATATAAGATCGCTGCATCGACAAAGCGATGGGCCAATCAAAAAGATGGGCGAAGCAAAATATTTCAATGGAAATATCGCTTTAACAGTATAAAAGCCGTGAAATATCTCCAGATAAAAGAAATTAGTCTTGCATTAGATGAACTTGTGGGGTTATTTCATTCCAAATTGTATCGTAGTAACTTATTATTCGTTATAATATGACTCCAATATTCTTGTTAGAAGGTGCGATTATTTTATTGCCGTTACACTACAAATATTCCTCAAATATATTCGGTTTAACAAAAACCCAAATAAACATAATATTGCACGTAGTATAATTATATTCTGAACTCACGGTTTCCAGAAACTTCTTATTTCAGAGATAATACGCTGAATTCCAAATTTTAATTATCGGTGTATTTCATTAACATATTTAATTTACATTTATTTTACACAAAATCTTTAAACTACTATTTATTTTATTTTCAGATTTTCAACACTAGGAATTAATAATTAACACAAATGTAATTAAAATTGTACATATAGAATTAAGTACTTCATGTACTTGCAGAAAGAAAAATTATATCTAATTTTTTACTCGCCTGTTCGAAAAAAGCGCAAAAGTAAAAAGTAAGTTTTATTATATAAAATGTGTTTTTTTATTTTGACAACCTACAACTCTAGCCATCTAGTTTTATCCATTGTTATTAATCGAATGTTTGTTTA
Organism: Diogma glabrata; assembly: GCA_963693315.1. Taxonomy (NCBI): domain Eukaryota; kingdom Metazoa; phylum Arthropoda; class Insecta; order Diptera; family Cylindrotomidae; genus Diogma; species Diogma glabrata. The sequence goes on along the minus strand of OY856187.1, from coordinate 274,573,393 downwards.
CACAGGTGCACAGTGTTCACCCTATTCACCACAGCACTCCCCCACCAGTTACGACGTAGTTGGAACGATAATTATTGTCGAAGTGTTGAGAGACGTATTTTGCGGCCAGTTCTTGTCTCCTTGTTGGTATTGGGACTTAAGTGTGTTTGATCTGACATCGTTTTAGTCTGTGTGTGTGATAAGTTGGATGTTGTGGTGTCCTCCTCGGTTTTTAACTGAGTTAATGTTTCGTTGGTGGTGTCGGCTAGGAAGAAGTAAGGTTTGAGTCTGTCAATCGAAATGTTAACATGTTTTGATTTTATGTTAGTTTAAAAATCTTCGCGTTACGCTCGATGATCTCATAAGGACCGTCATAAGGTGGTTGTAAAGGCGTTCGTACCTTATCATTCCTAACGAAAACGTGAGAACAGGTTTTGAGATCTTTATTGACGAAGATCGTTTGTTTTCCATGATTTAAAGTTTGCCGTGGTTTCAAGTTATTAAAATCGTTTTTAATTCGTTCTACGAGTTGACTTTGATTTTCGAAGTTTTGGTTTGGATCAAAAAATTCGCCTGGCAAACGGATAGTTGTGACGTAAACCATGCTCCAAGGTCTGGATGCATGACCGCCCTTATACCTAACATAATTGTTGGTAAGACATCGACCCATCTTTCAGTGACATGGCTTTTGATTGCCGCTTTAATGTCACGATGCCACCTCTCAATTAATCCGTTAGATTGTGGGTGGTACGGTGTCGTGCGAAAATGTTTCATCCCTAAAAATTGGTTCAGCTCGCGGAATAGATTTGAGTCGAATTGGCGACCTTGATCTGTCGTTACCGCTTGTGGGACGCCAAATCGAGTGATCCAGTTTACGTAGAATGACTTTGCGACGGTCTCGGCCGTTATGTCTTTGATCGGGAAAGCTTCCGTCCAGCGTGAAAAACGGTCAACGCATGTCAAGCAGTAGGTGTATCCCTGTGAGACGGGTAATGGTCCAACCAAGTCGATATTTACGTGTGTAAATCGTTGATCTGGTACCTTGAATATACCTAGTTCGCTTTTTGTATGACGTGATACTTTCGCCCGTTGACACGGTACACAGCTTCGAGTCCAGTTGATGCAATCTTTAGTTATAGATGGCCACACGAATCTGGATTTGATTAGCTGAGTTGTTGCCTTGATTCCAGGATGTGCCATGTGGTGAAAATGTTTAAAGATCGATCGTCGTAATACTTTCGGTACGTAAGGACGAATTTGTGTCGTGCTTGTATCGCAATACATCTCCAAGTCGCTGTTTGGTAGTTGTAATTAGGATAGTTCGAGACTTGGGTCACTGTTAAGTATCGTAGTCAATTCATCATCGTTATTTTGAGCATCAGTGATGTCTGTGAATATTTCTGCGAGTGGGAACGTATCAATCGACGTAATGCGTGATAACGCGTCAGCCACTATATTATCAGAGCCAGATATGTGTCGTATATCTGTACAGAATTGACCTATGAAGTCCAGTTGTCGTGTTTGCCTGGGTGAAGCTTTATCCGGTTTTTGCCGGAAAGCGAAAGTTATCGGTTTATGATCAGTATAGATAATAAATGCGTGTGCTTCCAAGATGTGCCTGAAATGTTTAACTGCTGTGAATATCGCTGTTAGTTCGCGGTCGTACGTTCTGTATTTGCGTTGTGTCTCGTTGAATTTCCGAGAGAAATAGGGTAGCGGTTGCCAGTTATCAACTCGTTGTTGTATTACTGCTCCCATAGCGAAATCAGACGCGTCAACCATTAATGCGATTTCTTTGTTCGGTGCTGGGTGTGCCAGCAAGGCGGCATCTGCTAATACCTGTTTACATTTGTTGAAAGCGTTTCGAGATTCTTCCGTCCATGAAATTAGTTTCTTGTCGTTCTTCTTGTTGCCGACTAAAAAACTTAGTAATGGTGTTTGAATCGTTGCTGCATCCTTTATGAACCTTCGGTAGAAGTTGGACATTGCTAAGAAGCGACGTAGTCCACGTACATCTGTAGGTTCAGGAAATTCGCAAATTGAGTGTACCTTTTCTGGGGGGGGGTTTCACTCCGTCTTTATTGACTAATTGACCCAAGAACTTGACTTCCTTTTCGCCTAAAACGCATTTATTAACGTTGACAACCATTCCGTACTGACGTAATCGGTCGAATAATTGTCGCAAATGAGTTAAGTGTTCGTCTTCATTTTTGGACGCGATTAGTATATCGTCTAAATATACAAAAGCGAAATCAAGATTGGTTAGTACGTGTTGCATGAAGCGTTGAAATGTTTGAGCTGCATTTCGTAGTCCGAAGGTCATTTTCTTGGATTCGAATAACCCGAATGGCGTTATAATGGCAGTTTTAGGAACATCCGTCGGACTATCCGGGATTTGATTATATGCTCTAACCAAATCAACTACCGAAAAAATTTGCTTCCCGTGGAGTAGATGGTTGAAGTCCTGAATATGGGGGACTGGGTATCTGTCTGGGATTGTTTTTGAATTTAATTCCCTGTAATCCCCGCACAGACGATATTCCCCGTTCGTTTTCAGTACCATGTGCAGAGGACTTGCCCATGGTGATTTTGAAGGTTGACATATACCATTATTTACCATGTACTGAAATTCGCGTTTTGCAATCTCGAGTTTATTGCGATCGAGCCGTCTCGCTTTCCGATACACTGGTTGACCTGTGGTTTCGATGACATGTGTAACGTCGTGTTTGGCTACGAATTTACTTTGCGTTGGTATGGTAATGTCTTTGTATTCGATTAAAAGTTGTGTGAATATTGATGTGTCAGCGTTAATTGTGCTGATTTTATTCGGTGTAACTTCGGTGATTCCTGTGTTTACTTTTAGATTGGTGTATTGATCGATTATTCGCTTGTGCTTCAGATCGACTAACAATTCAAAGTTCATGAGGAAATCCGCTCCGATGATTGGTCTGTCCACTTTTGCGATGATGAAGTCCCATTGGAAGGATCTACGGAGTCCTAAATCCACTTCGATGGTTTTAATGCCGTAGGTTTCAATGAACGTACCATTCGCTTCGAAAAGTTGAACGTCGTTTTCGATTGGTTTGCAGTTTTCGTTGTTAGGGTTCGACGGTATCACGGAAACGTCAGCGCCAGTGTCTATTAAAAAGTTGAGTTCGTTTTTGTAGTCGTAGACTGTGAGGCGACTGTTTAAAATCGTGTCAATTTCTTTCGTCGCGTGAGGAAATTGACTTTCTAGTTTCCCTGGTCGGTTTCGGTTTTGAACTTGCAGGGTTCTCTGCAATGTTTCGCTCGTGTTCCGTATGTCCGATGGTAATAGCATGTGCTATCATCCGGATTAGGGTTTCGATTACGTGACTTGGATCGGTCACGATGTTTGAAGTTTGAAATGAATGAATATTTTGATAATAACATATATAATTTATAATATAATAATGCGTAACACCCCAAAATTGTGAATTTTCGTTTAAAACTGTTTAAAAAAATTCAATATATACCGATCGAACATACTGGATAAAATTTTATGTTGCGAGTTTTACATTAGATTTCCAGAAAAATTGTTTATTTAATGTTTGACAAATTATGAATTCTATTTATTAATTAATGGATTCTATTTATTGATTAATATGATTTAAATTTAAAATTAATTAAAAAAAATTTAATTTAAGGTTAATTCAAAATTTTATCGTTGATTTGATCTTCGATGCAACATATTTTAGGTTAGACTGTATGTCGTAAGCTGTATGTTGATTTACCCGCGTGTGTTAAATTTAAAATGAATAAATACCTTGACAATTTCAATTATTGAAATTTGATCATCGGTTGCTAACTTTATCGTTGTTACTTGTTTGATGGATATCGTTGTTTTGCTGATAGAGTTTATTGTAACGTGTCCATATTGATGACTACTATCAGCCATTCGGATTACACTTTGTTCTCGTTGATGAACATATGTATATTTGACGAATTGTATATTTCGGTGATTACAAATTATAATGAAAAGTAATTTGGAATGAACATGTAGTTCAGCCCACGCTGTAAATTACTGATTGTTGACTCACGTCGGCGTTACCATTGTGGGGTTATTTCATTCCAAATGGTATCGTAGTAACTTATTATTCGTTATAATATGACTCCAATATTCTTGTTAGAAGGTGCGATTATTTTATTGCCGTTACACTACAAATATTCCTCAAATATATTTGGTTTAACAAAAACCCAAATAAACATAATATTGCACGTAGTATAATTATATTCTGAACTCACGGTTTCTAGAAACTTCTTATTTCAGAGATAATACGCTGAATTCCAAATTTTAATTATCGGTGTATTTCATTAACATATTTAATTTACATTTATTTTACACAAAATCTTTAAACTACTGTTTATTTTATTTTCAGATTTTCAACACTAGGAATTAATAATTAACACAAATGTAATTAAAATTGTACATATAGAATTAAGTACTTCAAGTACTTGCAGAAAGAAAAATTATATCTAATTTTTTACTCGCCTGTTCGAAAAAAGCGCAAAAGTAAAAAAGTAAGTTTTAGTATATAAAATGTGTTTTTTTATTTTGACAACCTACAACTCTAGCCATCTAGTTTTATCCATTGTTATTAATCGAATGTTTGTTTACACGGGTGCACAGTGTTTACCCTATTCACCACAAACTTAAGAATAGCTATCCAGATTGTAAAACACTTGCTGACAAATAAATTGCTGATAAACAAATAAATTCTTATGAATATATTGTATTGTCACCAATTTGGTATCACTTGTTATCAAAGCTTCACAAATTCAGCCAATTGCTTCAACGAAAAGATATGGCAATCAATATTGCATAACAACATACAAGGCCTATGTTATTATCGCTTGCTGACTTAAAAAACTATTTCCAAGAGTTTATAAAAGAAGCACAAGAAATATCGTTAGCAATAAATGTAATAGCATAGTTTACCGAATGGCCTGCACGTGATACCCAAATATTACAAGTATACAAATATATACAAGTAGAAACAGAGAATGTTTTGATAAATCACCAGAACCTAGCCGAGCACGTAATCTCAAAAGATTAGCTGACTATTGTTATTATACAGTTCCAAAAAATAAAGGAAATGATAAATATGACGATATCAAGGTTGGCATGATATATATCAATGATATATATCCGATATATATCATTGATATATATCACGATATTTATTCCCTGATATATATCATGATATTTATAAAAAAAAAAAAAAATAACTATTCCTACCTTAAAGTTGGAAAAACTGTTAACAGTCGCAGCACTGCTGGCAAAACGCATGCCAAATGAGGTAACCTGGTTCAGCTATGCCAGGACCATAAAGCTGACATAGATTCTGACATAACTAAACTTATGACATAAATAGTGTAATGAATGTTAAACATATGCTTTGTTATCTAAAGACAATAGCAATCGCTTTAGAAGAGCTTAAAGAGATAAAACGGCTATTGCCGTTGTAGTTGAAATTTAGCATAAACCGGAAGTCGATCTTAAACTAGAGCAACCTTTAAAAGTTAAAAAACTTTTTTATCGAACAAGAGGCATGGCTTTAAATGCACCTCATCACCTAGATAGTTTATGCTTGACCATCTATTTTTAGGTAAACGTTTGACAACCACCAAAGAGAAGAAGCATATACTTCCTTATGCAATATAAATATTTCAGACTTCATTCCATTTGTAATGGCGCTTTTAACTGAATCCACGCTGAAAAAAACATGTCCTATTTCCAATCGAAATGCAATTGTCTTAACCTCACCGTACGGTCACATATGGCGAATCAAACTACGAAATTGCTTCAAAAACTCTACAATTATAAATCGATGAAGTTGAGACAATCACACGAAATATTTATGTGAAAATAAAATATAGTTCAATTAATCTCAAATACTTAAACTTTAAAATGAAAAATTCATGATATAAGGCCAAAGGAAATTTTTTTCAGGGAAATAGTTATTATCTTTATTCAACTACTGTTATATTGGATATAACACTTTATATTTTAAATAAACCTCATCCTGTTGTTAGGAAAATGTTATCAGGTAGTTGTCGCAATCACAGTGAAATTGTCTGCAAATAAATTTTATTTGCATGAATAATAAACTGCCAACTTCGAGATGAGGTTGTCATGAACTTCAATTTTTTTTTCAGTGCAAACCATTTCCAAAATATGTATTTCAATCTCTGTTTAGCAATACACCACCAATGGTGTGGTGGAATGGAATAACAACCCAAGTAGTTTTCCAAAATTTGAAATACGGCCAAGCACTGGCCCACTAATGGTTAACAGTACCTGTGATTTGTTATTTTCCCAGTAATAGAAACAGTCATGGGCCCATCTATTGGGTTAACAGCAAATAGCGAGTATTTAGTTACCTGTGAATGGCCAAGCGCTGGCGCATAAATGGTAAACAATACTTGGCTATTGTTATTGGGCCATTACTGGAACCATGAATTGGCAAATCTGCGGTTTAAAGAAATGAATCAGTAAAGTTTACTTTAAATGGCCAAGGTATGGCACGTTAATGGTTAACATTAATTGGTTATTGTTATTGGGGCAGTACTAAAACCACTCATCGGCCAATCTATGGTTTACAAAAAAATAGCCAGCATTCCCTTTGAAATTTGAATGGCCCAATTATAGTAAACAGTACTTTTATATTGTTATTGGGCCCTTACTAGAACTATGAATCACCCGATCTAAGGTTTATAGAAAATAACCAGTAAAGTTTACTTTAAACAGCCAAGTAATGGCACGTTAATGGCTAACATTAATTGGCAGTTGTTATTGGGCCCGTACTGAACCATAAATTGGCCGATCTTTGTCATTTGGTTCAAATTCACTAGAGCATTATCCATTTTAGAAATATATAGGTTGAAAAATTTCACCTATAGTTTAATTATCGTATCTTTGCTGAAAACCTATGATAATAATGTCAAGGTTAGTATAAGTTTTAAATTTTTTTTCTTTAGACATTTTTACTTTATTTTAATTATTTTGTATATTTAAATTAATACGTATGATATTTTATAATGGCCCAGCCATGGTTACCAGTACTCGGCCATTGCTGCAATACTTGTCATCATTATTTGTCCGTTACTGGGTTAGCTGTACAACCTTGTATGGGCCATTGCTGTTTTTTCTCTGGCAAATGAATGGCAGCCATTTATTGTCCAAAGTTATCAAGAAGTAAAATTAGTGGTAGCACTATGGGTCATGGTTGCCAGTACCGGGTCATTGTTGAATTACTGGTCGCCAATAATTGACCATTACTGGACCAGTTGTATAACGTTGTATGGGCCAGTTCGATAACTTCGATTCAGTAACATTCTGTTAATGGTCCAGTTATGGTGGTCATTGCGGGTGGCATTACTGGTCGGCAGTAATGAACCATTAATGGACCAGTTTTACAACCTTGTATGAGTATTGATGATTGAAGAATGATTGAAGAATGAAGATACAGACGAATAGACTTGTCAAATTGTCTATAAACTAAATTGGAGTTGCAATATTTGAATTTAGTTTACAGGCAAAGAGGTATGAAACGAGGGAGAGATGCGATGCACTGCATAGAAGTGTGGAAAGGGCCATATATTGTATAATATTTAAGATAAACAACTTAATCAAAAATAAATATCAGATCTTGATATATATCGGATATATATCTGATATATATCGGATATTTTGATATTTATATAAATATCATGATATTTGCCAACCTTGGACGATATAGATGCTATTAGTACAGATTATATACCAAATGACGGAATTGAGCTCCCATAAGAAGAAATGGAACCAATTCAATGCTGTGATGATTTTGATATAGGTGAGCTCATTCCTGAAATTTATAATGAGTGTAGCCATCTAACTCTTACTGCTGAAAATAAATTTAAACAGTCTTATTTTAATAAATTAATCGATACTGTGATAAGTTCATTGCAAGAACGATTTGAAGCTAAAAGCTATGAATACAAATGAATTCAATACTAATTGTGCAAATCTGGTCAAACACTTAGAAATGGATATTGAAGACTCCACGTTCAAAACTGAACTTTCTATTTTAAGATATATTTTAGCAGATAATTATACTATTATGGAGAATTCGGCATTTATTATAGAAAGGAATTGGGAAAAATTATCTATGTATCAAAATGTATGCATCGTTCATAGAATAATTTTACCAATGCCAATTACCGTTGCTCATTGTGAACGTTTTCAAAACTGAAATTAATTGAAAATTATCTACGATCTACAATGTCACAAGAAATGCTTTCTGGAATAGCAATACTGACAATTGAAAATGCAAGAGCCAGAACAATTAATTATAATTACATTATTAATGAACTTGCCAGCAAAAAGCTAGGAAAATTCGTTTATAAATTTTACATATTTTTTTTTAAATAAAAAACAATAAAAATGAATTCAATAACATTTAAAAAAAAATTTTAGTGTTTGCATAGGCCAGGGCCCCTTAAAGATACAATACGATGTTGTGCATGTTGGAAAATCAATATGATACTCTAATTAATTCAGTAAATTATTTGTGATATAACATCACCCCGATGGAAAATCTCCCATCAAGAATAATATAAGAACTGAATCTAAAAAATTATGGTGCAAATTATGAAACTTTTTGCAATCCATACAATTTTAGAGCGATCTAGTTTCGAACCAATGAGAAAATTTTTTAAACTTTAAAAAAGTTTATCATTCTCATCAGGGCTAGCCGACTAGATAAACTCTACCAAAAAATGTTAACGCTAATGATTATAAACCAAAAATTGGGTTACAACTCTAGCGAAGTGTAAAAACAAAAAATTTACATAAACATACATTTAATAAATTCAGGTTTAGTCAATTAATTTCTCTGGTGATCACTGTTTTGTTATACTCTAGATTTTCTAGTATTGAATAACAAAATTGTATCTGTGAGAAGAAGATGACTAGTCTTCACTTGTGTCTATTGACACATGATCAACAATTAATTCAGTAAATTATTTGTGATATAACATCACCCCGATGGAAAATCTCCCATCAAGAATAATATAAGAACTGAATCTAAAAAATTATGGTGCAAATTATGAAACTTTTTGCAATCCATACAATTTTAGAGCGATCTAGTTTCGAACCAATGAGAAAATTTTTTAAACTTTAAAAAAGTTTTTCATTCTCATCAGGGCTAGCCGACTAGATAAACTCTACCAAAAAATGTTAACGCTAATGATTATAAACCAAAAATTGGGTTACAACTCTAGCGAAGTGTAAAAACAAAAAATTTACATAAACATACATTTAATAAATTCAGGTTTAGTCAATTAATTTCTCTGGTGATCACTGTTTTGTTATACTCTAGATTTTCTAGTATTGAATAACAAAATTGTATCTGTGAGAAGAAGATGACTAGTCTTCACTTGTGTCTATTGACACATGATCAACAATTAATTCAGTAAATTATTTGTGATATAACATCACCCCGATGGAAAATCTCCCATCAAGAATAATATAAGAACTGAATCTAAAAAATTATGGTGCAAATTATGAAACTTTTTGCAATCCATACAATTTTAGAGCGATCTAGTTTCGAACCAATGAGAAAATTTTTTAAACTTTAAAAAAGTTTTTCATTCTCATCAGGGCTAGCCGACTAGATAAACTCTACCAAAAAATGTTAACGCTAATGATTATAAACCAAAAATTGGGTTACAACTCTAGCGAAGTGTAAAAACAAAAAATTTACATAAACATACATTTAATAAATTCAGGTTTAGTCAATTAATTTCTCTGGTGATCACTGTTTTGTTATACTCTAGATTTTCTAGTATTGAATAACAAAATTGTATCTGTGAGAAGAAGATGACTAGTCTTCACTTGTGTCTATTGACACACAAGTGAAGACTAGTCATCTTCTTCTCACAGATACAATTTTGTTATTCAATACTAGAAAATCTAGAGTATAACAAAACAGTGATCACCAGAGAAATTAATTGACTAAACCTGAATTTATTAAATGTATGTTTATGTAAATTTTTTGTTTTTACACTTCGCTAGAGTTGTAACCCAATTTTTGGTTTATAATCATTAGCGTTAACATTTTTTGGTAGAGTTTATCTAGTCGGCTAGCCCTGATGAGAATGATAAACTTTTTTAAAGTTTAAAAAATTTTCTCATTGGTTCGAAACTAGATCGCTCTAAAATTGTATGGATTGCAAAAAGTTTCATAATTTGCACCATAATTTTTTAGATTCAGTTCTTATATTATTCTTGATGGGAGATTTTCCATCGGGGTGATGTTATATCACAAATAATTTACTGAATTAATTGTTGATCATGTGTCAATAGACACAAGTGAAGACTAGTCATCTTCTTCTCACAGATACAATTTTGTTATTCAATACTAGAAAATCTAGAGTATAACAAAACAGTGATCACCAGAGAAATTAATTGACTAAACCTGAATTTATTAAATGTATGTTTATGTAAATTTTTTGTTTTTACACTTCGCTAGAGTTGTAACCCAATTTTTGGTTTATAATCATTAGCGTTAACATTTTTTGGTAGAGTTTATCTAGTCGGCTAGCCCTGATGAGAATGATAAACTTTTTTAAAGTTTAAAAAATTTTCTCATTGGTTCGAAACTAGATCGCTCTAAAATTGTATGGATTGCAAAAAGTTTCATAATTTGCACCATAATTTTTTAGATTCAGTTCTTATATTATTCATGATACTCTAAATTATTTGTAAAAACTTAGTTGGCTTTACTTATGTTGTTTTTTTGTTTAGATCATAGTAAACTTACTTGTATTAAAGCTTTCTTATAAAACGTTTGCCTTTTACTCTTACTCCACTGATATTTTGGGATAAGAACTTACAGTTCTTTAGGTTATTGGTCCAGAGAACGCGATAAGAGTAATCTAGAATGGCAGAGGACAACATATATCGGAAATTTGTTCAATTTGATGGAACAAATTGGAATAGCTGGAAATTTCGAGTGAATGTGTTGTTAGAAGAAAAGAATTTGACCGAATACTTAGAAGAAGATTTGGATGTTCTTATAGAGAAAGGAATCGACGATGACGATGAACTAAAATGCAGAAAAGACGAAAAAAAATGTAGGGCGATTTTAGTTCAGTGTATTGCGGACACTCATTTGGAATACGTTCAAGACAAGAAAAGAGTCAAAGATATGTATGATTCTTTAAAGACAGTATTCGAAAGAAAGAGTGTGGCAGGACAATTGTATCTACGCAAGAAATTGATAACAATGAAATTTGAAGAAACTGATGACATGTCTGAAAATTTTTTGAATTTCGATAAAACGGTTCGAAAATTAAAAACGATTGGTGCTAAAGTAGAAGATTTGGACATTGTATGCCATTTGTTATTATCATTGCCTAAGTCGTATGGAAATCTGGTAACTGCTCTAGAAACTTTGGATCCTGATAAGCTGGAAATTAATTTTGTTAAGAGTCGTTTATTAGACGAATTTACTAAAAGAAAGCAATTTGAAAGTGCTAGTGGTATCAAATCAAACAATTTAGTGGCGATGAATGCAAATGTATCTAATTTCAAATTCAAATGTTATCGCTGCCGAAAATTGGGACATAAGTGGTCACAATGCGAAGCAAAGATTGATACGAAAAATAAAGGCAAAAGGAATATAAAATTGAAAAAAATGCGAATGTTGCAGCGAAGTCTTCTGAGGACAGTAATGAAGAAGTTCGTATAGCTTTTGTTGTTTTTGGTGAATTTTCTGCTACACAAGAAGGATTGTGCATGAATCAACAAGCTTTGGTTGGGGTATCCAGTGCTTTGCGTCGACGAACAATCAAATTTTTGCTAGATTCAGCTGCAACAAGTCATATGGTAAATGACCGGACGTTGATGGTTAATATACAGAGTATTTTAGAAGAAAAGGTTCGAAGCGCTAAGAAAGGTGCAACTATATCTTCTAATCATAGTGGAGATATCAATGGTTTCTTTATACATGGAAATAAAGAAACAGAATGTACTTTAAATAATGTTCTATTTATGAAAGATTTGAGCTGTAATTTGATGTCGATTGGAAAAATGGAGAAAGCAGGCATCAAATTCATTTTAAAGATGGAGGAGCTCATATTTTGTTTAAAAATAAGCTTCTTTATGTTGCACAACGATACGGTGATACATATCAAGTGGAGTTTGTGATTGAAGAAAAACAGTTCGCTGGTATATGTGCAGAAGATAACAAAACATTGTGGCACAATAGAATGGGTCATTTAAACATTCAAGATATCCAGAAATTGGTTAGCAAAGATATGGTTACGGGCATTGATTTAAAAAGCAAAGATCATGTACTGAAATTTTGTGAGCCTTGCATTTTTGGAAAACAATCACGAAAACCATTTCCTGCAAATAATGAACGTCGTTCGAAACGACCATTGGAATTAATTCACACAGATGTTTGTGGTCAAACTGAACCAATTGCTTGGGATGGTTCGAAATACTTTGTGACTTTTATTGATGATTATACCCATTTCACTGTGGTTTACATGCTTGAAAAAAAGAGTGAAGTATTGGACAAGTTCAAACACTTTACTGCCTGGGCTGAGGTCCATTTTCAATCAACAATTGCTGAATATTCTTTTGGATTAAATATGAGAGAACACATCAAAGCAAGAATTGTACGAGTGAAGAGTGATAATGGTGGAGAGTATACTTCAAATGAATTTCTTGATTTGTGTGCTGAACGAGGAATTTGTCATGATCACACTGTACCATATAATCCGGAACTTAATTCTGTAGCTGAACGAATGATTTGGACACTAATGGAGAAGGCTCGTACTATGATATTTGCTGGAAAAATTGAGAAACGTTTTTGGAACGAGGCTGTTCTAACAGCAACATATCTGACAAATCGAAGTCCAACAAGTTCTTTCATTGGTGACGAGAGAGAATTGAAGACACCAGCTCAATCATGGTATGGTAAGAAGCCCGATTTAAAGAATATGAAAGTTTTCGGATCTTTGGCATATAATCATGTACTAAAAGAATTACGCAGCAAAATGGATTCGAAAGCAGTCAAAACAATTATGATGGGCTATGCCTCAAATGGTTATAGACTTTATGATACTGATAAACGAAAAATTGTTATTGGAAGGAATGTCACGTTTGACGAAAGTGTTGTAAATCAGAAGAAGTTAGTGGATATTTTTGAAGATCATGAAAATACACAGGTAAATAAATCGAATGAAATCGAATCAGATGAGTCAGAAGATACACCGATACCAATGTTGAGAAGGAGTGAACGTAACCGTCGTCCACCAGACCGTTATTCTGATGGTGATTATGTTGCCCAGTTTGCGTTTAGTGCAGAACAATATGTACAGAACGACCCATTAACTTTGCAAGAAGCGAAACGTCGAAGTGATTGGAAATTCTGGAACGTTGCTATCGATGCTGAATACAATTCATTGATAAAGAACGAGACATGGACACTTTGTGATTTACCACCTGGTAGAAAGGCTATTCAATGTAAGTGGGTTTTTAAAATCAAACACAAATTTGATGGAACAATTGATAAATACAAAGGACGTCTTTGTGCGAAAGGGTATTCTCAAAAGAAAGGATTTGATTACAACGAAACTTATGCGCCAGTAGCAAAATTAACTACATTTCGAGTACTGATGGCAATTGCCTGTCATGAAAATTTATTTGTTCATCAAATGGATGTAAGCTGTGCATTTTTGAATGGTTTCTTGGATGAAGAGATTTATATGGTTCAACCAGAAGGGTACGAAATCGGCAAGAAAGTTTGTAAATTAAATCGAGCTATATATGGATTGAAGCAATCTCCAAGAATGTGGAATCTGCGCTTAAACCAATTTTTAGTGAAATTGAATTTTCAACGTTGCGAATCTGATAGCTGTTTATATGTTAAGTTCACTGAAGAAATTAAGTTTTACTTGCTCATATATGTTGATGATCTAATTTTGGGAAGCAATTGTCTAGACGAAATTAAATGGCTGAAGCAAAACTTATCTCAAGAATTCGAAATGATGGATTTGAATGAAATTGAGACATATTTGGGGATTCACATGGAACGGAACATTTCGAATGGTACAATGAAATTTATTCAAAAACAATATCTGATTGATACACTGAATAAATTTGAAATGTCTGACTGCAAATCAATGAGTACACCAATGGAAGTTGGCTTAAAAATAGATAAAGTTGAAAAAGATGGTGATGATTTACCGTATCGTAAGCTGATTGGCTGTTTAATGTATGTGATGCTAACCAGCAGACCTGATTTGGCAGCAGCAACTAATTTCTTTAGTCGTTTTCAAAATAGTTACGATCACGAACATTTCATGTACGCAAAACGAATCTTGAAATACGTTAAGGGAACATTGGACATAAAATTGATTTACAATCGCAATGAAAATGCTGCACCTTTGGTAGGATACGCAGATGCAGATTGGGCAAATGATATTGTTGATAGAAAATCGGTTTCTGGTTATGTTTTCAAAGTTTTCGGAAATGTTGTGTCTTGGTCATCACGAAAGCAAACGACGGTGAGCATGTCTTCAACAGAGGCCGAATATATTGCGCTAACAGAATGTGCATGCGAAGCAATTTGGATTCGAAAATTACTTCAAGAGCTTCGAGTAAATTGTGATGAACCAACTATATTGTTTGAGGACAATCAATCGTGCATCCGAATTGCTGAAACCCCGAAAGACAATAAACGAATGAAACATGTGGATACGAAGTATCACTTTATCCGGCAGACCTTATTAAATGGTGACATGAAAATTCAATATATTCCATCTGAAGATCAATTGACGGATATTATGACAAAACCATTACCACCGAAACAATTTATCAAATTGCGTGATCTCTTGGGATTATAAAATTGAAGGGAGGTGTTGGAAAATCAATATGATACTCTAAATTATTGGTAAAAACTTAGTTGGCTTTACATATATTGTTTTTTGTTTAGATCATAGTAAACTTACTTGTATTAAAGCTTTCTTATAAACGTTTGCCGTTTACTCTTACTCCACTGATATTTTGGGATAAGAACTTATAGTTCTTTAGTGCACAGGGCCCCTGAAGGTTACACTACGGCGCTGATTTGTGGTACCGCCCGAGAGCAGTACAAGAGCTCCTGAATCTGGACATGGAGCCGGAGGCGTAGCACCGCACCGTCGCTACAACAACGTATAATATCACTACCTACGAGATTGTGTTTGGAAGAAGAAGGTGGAACTAATTAGTATTGTAAGCAAACATCAGCTTGCAGATTGTCTTACGAATAGGATTTTGTTTAATTAGGATTTTGTTTTGCATATAGGTTTAGCGAAGGGGAGTGTTGAAGAACTCTAAACTTAAAATCAAAGAGCCCTTTGGAGAATGTTATATTTTAATTTAATATTATTTTTTCATTCTTTGTAAAACTATTTGTGGTTAAACAACTATAAATTAATTTATTGTATTTAACCTATTCTTTCTCTGGACTGGATAACTCAATAAAAATAACACCCTAAATGAATAAATATCTTATAAACATTTTCATTTATTTTAATCCACAACTATATCAAAAATAACAAAATTCTATTGATTCAATAAAATAATGTTTAACCTTTATAACAATTTAACAATTATAATTTAAAAATATACAATATAATATTTTAAAATAGTTTTACAAAACCAACAAAACTAAAATTCAAAACTTTTAGTTATCAACAGACAACAATTATAATTTTGATTTCACTTGTGCTACATTTCTAACAAAAACAATATCAGGATGTTCAGTTGGCTCCTGAACTGGCCGATAATTATTAACAATTTTCTTATTATCATCAACTGGACAATATTGTAAGTTTCTAAATTCAGCAACTTGTTTCGATGAAACAAATATTGGAGAACGATATATAATCCAGGTGACACTTTCAAAATAAGGTGCTGTTGTAAGAGACCCTCTATATGTATAGTAATGTTTACTTAATTCTTGTAATCCGATCCATGATAAACAATCAGAATCCAAGGCAGCTCTAGTATTTGGTTGCCGAACTCGTGCAATACCTTCGGTTATTTTACGAAATTCGGGACAATCTGTATCACCATGTGCTTGAACAAAAAATGCTGTGACCGCTAAACCATCTGGTTTATTGGCAGCTTCGGCAAAATTGGCATATTTAGAATTGTAATGAACTGCATGTGCTTCCATTGAGTATCTAGAAAAAAATAATTTTAGATTAAATTTTAAATCAAATAAATTTAATTAATGTCATACGTGTTATCTTCAAGCACATGTTCACATCCTGAACTATCATTATCCGACCAATGAAAATGTAATTGTTCAAAAATATATTTATCATCACCTAACGGTCCACCGATGATATATGGTTGTTCTTTTCGTTTCGAAAAGGTAACCATAGCTGATGTTCCGGTATTTTGTACCATTGCGGTACCGACAGGCTCCCAATGTCCATAATATTCTAGAGGTACAACATCATCTCTATGTTCAATTGTACGAATTGTAATTGCAATTGGAGACTGAACAGGCATATTTTTCTTTATACTTGAACTTTCTTTTAAAATAAATTCTTGTACTTTGCTTTTGCAAAATAATTGTGGTTTAGTGTTTCACGGCGTTTAATTAAAAACTGACAAGCTAGAAAGAAAAAATAAATAAATCATTACTTGGATTTATAAAACAAACTGTTGTCTTATCAAATTTTTTGAGGATATTTTTTGTTTTAAATAATTTATCTAAAAATCTTAACTTTAATCTAGTTAAGTATAAAAACCTCTTTTTTACCAAGCTTATCAAAAATTGAATTTATTATAACGCAAATAGGATTTAAAAAAAATACTGATAAGATGGAAACGCATTTATATAAATATTTTCAAAATAAAACTAGCCTAGTAAATACTATTTGTAAAAAGTGCCACGTGTGTCATAATTAATATAAATGTTTATTTATACCATTGACAGACGCGAGTTCTATTTAAATTTTAAACTATCGCTATTTAAAAATTTTACTGACACACTATTTATGGCACTTTGCTGAAGTTCGATTAAATGATTTTGTTTTTATTGACCAAACTAAAATTTATGATACAGTTTTAAGAATTTAATGACGTTTAATTATGGTTTATTAATTATGATAAAATCACCTAGATAACAGTAACATAATAAGTTTATTGCATAATTCAATAATAATAAGCCATTCGATATTGCCATGAAAACTTAACAAATATTTTTTTTCTAAAATTACTCCAAAAGATAATTTTTAAATTTTTCACAAATGTATGTACATTGTACAATATATTTTTTTGTCAGGCAACAATATTAAGAACAACCGAAAGCGATACCACGGTAAAATTGTGAAATATAATAAAATTAATTATTTGTTTCAAATGAAATTTTATTATTATTATTGAGAATTATGGCATTATAAGTTTGTCAAAAAAAAGTTGTCAAGTGTGTCAAAAGTTGTCAAGTGTGTCAAAAAAATGTAGCTGTTTTTATGACGTAAATGTAATTGAAAATGAAATTGGACATGGAAATTTTTGAATTTGTTATAGATTTTGAAATATTTTTGGAATTTCGAAAAAAGTTTGTTTTTTTGATTTTGTAATAATTTTTGCAATATTTTTAGAATTTTGGAAAAAGTTTTAATTTTTGATTTTGTAAGAAGTTTTGGAATGTCTTACAAATTTGAAAAATTTATAATTTTTGATTTTATTATTTTGGAATTTTGAAAAAAGTTTCAATTTTTGATTTTGTAATAATTTTTGGAATATTTTTAGAATTTTGAAAAAAGTTTGATTTTACGTATGTACTACCACAATATAAAGGACGGTGCCAACTTTTAAGTTTGGAAACACTGGCGAATAGACGACAAATCTCTTCGGCAATCTTTATCTATGACATTTTGATTAATAAAATTGATTGCCCCATATTATTACAGTTAATAAATATTTATGCTCCCACACGACAGTTACGAACAATATCAAGCTTTTTAAAACTCCCTTATCGCAGAGCAAACTACGGAACAAGTGATCCATTGCTCACCGCTTCAAGGCACTTCAACTTTTTTTCGGATGTCTTTGATTTTAATATATCCGGAATGGTGTTTAAATATAGAATCAGACTAAAACTATTACATTCAATTTAAACTAAATTTCTTTAAACTCTTAATGACAAGTATCTATCTTGAATTTTATTAAACTGTTTCTAAATTGTTCTTTTTGTTTTTATTTTAATGTTTTAGTCTTTTATTTGTTTGAATTAGCTCATAATTTAGTATTGTCAGTTTTTAGGGTTCCGTTTTTTATACGGAACACTATTGGTGAGAGTACAACGTGTTTTTCACATTATTTCGATTATCTCGTGAACCATTAATCCGATGAACTTAAAATTTGAGGTGCTTATAAAACTAACCTATCCACACAAGATGGCGGGTTAAAAAATAAATAAAGTTGTGTTCGTTTGTTTTAAGGAGGTACGATGTAAAGCCTTTGAAAAAATACATTTTTTTAGCGAGACGAGTAGGGTATCATATGAAATGGCTTCATTTCTGCATTATTTAAAAATATATTTTGGAATTTTAGCCCTCACCATTTTTTGTATAATTTTGAAAAATAACGTTTTCGGGATGTTTTATTGCCCCGATTAACTCCGACCCTACTTCATCGAAAATCTTGAAATATATTTGGAATGATAGAAAATTGAGTAGGTTTTTAATGAAAAATATAGAAAAGTGGCAGACACTCATAACTATATTTATTAAAGGGGTGGGAATGTTAAGGGGTAAAAACATCATTTAAAACCAGGTCATGTGGGGTGTCATTTGAAAGAGCACTTGATTTTAGAAATATTGCCCTTTTTTTTTAGAATTTTGCAATGCATAGTTTTTGAATTATTATCAATAAAGTGACACAAAAAGTTGGTCCCCCCTTGCATTTCGAGCCTAATTATCAGAAAAATTTGAAAAAATTCACAGAGACAGGAAGTTTGATAAACTCTGAACGATAAATATAGTGAACTCTCAAATAATTATATTTTTGTGTTTTTAAGGGATTGGGGTGGGGAAGGGTGAAAAAAAACTTTTTTGACCCAAGCGAGTGGGGTATCATTTGAAAGAGCACCGAATTTCAAAAACATTACAATTTTTTTTAGAATTTTCCGATACACCGTTTTTGAGTTATTCAAAAAAATGTGCAAATTCCAGACCGCCCCCCCCCCCCCTACGTTTCGACACTGATTGACAGAAAAAATTGAAAAAATTCATAGAGACAGGAAGTTTGCTATGTTTTGAACGAAAATTATAGCGAACTCTCAAATAATTATATTTCTGTGTGTTTAGGGGATGGGTGTAAGGGGGGTAAAAAAAAACTTTTTTTGACCCAAGCGAGTGGGGTATCATTTGAAAGAGCACCAAATTTCCAAAACATTGCAATTTTTTTTAGAATTTTCCGAAACACCGTTTTTGAGTTATTCAAAAAAAATGTGTAAATTTCAGACCGTTCCCCCCCCTACGTTTCGACACTGATTGACAGAAAAAATTCATAGAGACAGGAAGTTTGCTATATTTTGAACGAAAGTTATAGCGAACTCTCAAATAATTATATTTCTGTGTGTTTAGGGGATGGGTGTAAGGAGGGTAAAAAAAAACTTTTTTTGACCCAAGCGAGTGGGGTATCATTTGAAAGAGCACCAAATTTCCAAAATATTGCAATTGTTTTTAGAATTTTCCGGTACACAGTTTTTGAGTTATTCTAAAAAATGTGCAAATTCAAGACCGTTCCCCCCCCCCCCCCTTAGGTTTCGACACTGATTGACAGAAAAAATTGAAAAAATGTATAGAGACAGGAAGTTTGCTATATTTTGAACGAAAATTATAGCGAACTCTCAAATAATTATATTTCTGTGTGTTTAGGGGATGGGTGTAAGGGGGGTAAAAAAAAACTTTTTTTGACCCAAGCGAGTGGGGTATCATTTGAAAGAGCACCAAATTTCCAAAACATTGCAATTATTTTTAGAATTTTGCGGTACACAGTTTTTATAGAACAATAGATTTATAGAACAAATATTCCCAATTTAGACCATTGAAATACTGGTTAAATCTTTCTTTAGCTAACATAAACAGCTATGGATAAGATTTAACCTCAAGTAACATTTTTGATCAATATAGATGTGATTGACATTTACTATTGACGTTTACGATTAAACATTTATTCTGTTATGTGATATAAAGACTTTACAACATAACTTTATGTCATTTATTTTTGATATTGTGTTCTTTTACATTCACGGAACCCTTGGCGAGCGAATTTTATTCGCACTTGTCCGACTTTTTTAATTTTAAAGCTCATAATAATTAATCTATGATACAATGTATTGCTGATGAAATAAATAAATAAATAAATAAATTTTTACAATATTTTTGGAGTTGTGAAAGAAATATGAATTTGTGATTAATATTTTCTCGAAACGCTAAATGGAGAGGTTTTTGAGTAGTTTGCTGAGTGTATCATCTTTTCACTAAATTATATTAATTTATGATCTGTTATAATTTTCCAGCAACGTATTGATGTTTCGTGTTAGTTTTGTAATACATATCTAAACAGAGATAAGAAAATATTTGTACTTTAACAAAGAGTTTTGTTTGATATACATCGCTGCCCAAAACTAAAAACCGTGTCCTCATAAAAGTTTTTTGCCGAAAACTATATTAAAATCCTTAACCCAGACCGAAGTCTTGATATCTCAGAGCTGTGAGATTTCAGCCCCTCCATATTTTTGTATATAAATTTTTAGAATTTTGAAAAGAGTTTCAGTTTTTGATTTTCTAAGAATTTTTGGAATATTTTTAGAATTTTGAAAATTTTTAAATTTTTGATGTCATTATAATTTTTAATTTTTTAAAAAGTTTCAATTTTTGATATTGTTATAATTTTTGCAATATTTTTAGAATTCTGGAAAGTGGTTTGAATTTTTAACAATTTTGGGAATGTTATTAGAATTTAGAAAAAGTTTAAATATTTGATTTTATTCTAATTTTTGGAATATTTTTGGAATTTTGAAAAAAGTTTCAATTTTTGATTTTGTTATAATTTTTGCAATATTTTTAGAATTTTTGAACAAAGTTTTAATCTATGATTTTGTAATAACTTTTGGGATATTTTTAAAATTTTGAAAAAAGTTTGATTTTATTTAATTTTTACAATATTTTTGGAATTTTGAAAGAAATATGAATTTGTGATTTTGTAATATTTTCTCGAAAAGCTAAATGGTTTTTGAGTAGTTTGCTGAGTGTATCATCTTTTCACTAAATTATGTTAATATATGATCTGTTATAATTTTCCGGCGACGAATTGATGTTTCGTATTAGTTTTGTAATAAATCTCTAAACAGAGATAAAATACTTGTACCTTTACAAAGAGTTTTATGTTTGATTGCTGCCCAGAACTAAAAATAATGTCCTCATAAAAGTTTTATGCCGAAAACTATATCAAAATCTTTAACCAAAACCGGAGTCTTGATATCTCAGAGTTTGAGATTTCAGCCCCTCCACAATTTTATACTAAAATTACAAATACACATGCATTTAATAAAAAATGTTTAAAGGAGTGTAAGCCGATGCATTTAGGAAGTGTCACTTGCGCTTCACCATATCGCTAATGAATATATTTGATTTCCTGTGGAATCAGAAAATGAAAGCATAAAACTCAGGTAATTCATTCTATTTATAGTTCGTACCCAGCATA
>OY856187.1:274493038-274551421 GCA_963693315.1 Diogma glabrata | reverse complement strand
AAAAACATATAACAAAACAAAAAAAAATTTGCGTCCAGTCCACCTTGGTCTTAAAAGGTTTTTATTTGTTGTTGTTGTTTAGGGTTGGCTAGTGATATCTTACTACTATTGCAAGTTGTGGTATGTCATTTCTCACGTTAACTCGTACGTCAATGCTAGCCAAAATATGAGTACAAAAATGCTGCAGATATTAGTACAAAAATGCTGTCGATTAGTACAAAAATGCTGCAGATATTACTACAAAAATGCTGTCGATTACCGACAGACGTTCAATGGAAAAGCAAGTGCAATTCATTTAATTGCTAAATAAAAAAGTGGTCAATATGTGCCATTGCTTTGGATTGCAAAGCTAGGCATGTTTAGTGTTAATATAATTAATTATATGATAAAGTTTCTGAATATCCGAAGATACCATGCTGTAGAGCCCCATTATGTTAATGGCAGTACGTTTACGCTGTGGGGTATCATTTGAAAGAGCACCAAATTTCCAAAACATTACAATTTTTTTTAGAATTTTGGGCTACACAGTTTTTGAGTTATTCTAAAAAATGTGCAAATTCCAGAACGTTCCCCACCCCTTAGGTTTCGACACTGATTGACAGAAAAAATTGAAAAAATTTATAGAGACAGGAAGTTTGCTATATTTTGAACGAAAATTATAGCGAACTCTCAAATAATTATATTTCTGTGTGTTTAGGGGATGGGTGTAAGGAGGGTAAAAAAAACTTTTTTTGACCCAAGCGAGTTAAGGTGTCATTTGAAAGAACACCAAATTTCAAAAACATTGCAATTGTTTTTAGAATTTTGCGGTACACAGTTTTTGAGTTATTCTAAAAAATGTGTAAATTCCAGACCGTTCCTCCCCCTACGTTCCGACACTGATTGACAGAAAAAATTGAAAAAATTCATAGAGACAGGAAATTTGCTATATTTTGAACGAAAATTATAGCGAACTTTCAAATAATTATATTTCTGTGTGTTTAGGCAGGGCCGGTGCAAGACATTTTTGCGCTCTGTTCAAACATGAGAAATGCGCCACAGGACTTAAGAGTTATCTCAAAATTGTTGTGGCTTATCTTATCGTATTTTAAAATTTGTTGCATACCATTTATAATATTTGATTTTAAATTTGTTCTTCCTCAATTGAATTAAAATACTTTGTTTATCTACATATTTTAGACTAGGCCCATCTTCAGGATCATAAAACTATCAAAAATATTAAAATTATTACTGTTAGATTTATTATCCTGAAGATGGCCCTAGCCCGTAATTTGTATATCGGTGCGTTCTTCATCCATGACATTTGACATATTTCGTTTTGTATTTTAAAATAAAATGATAGCTTTTATTCGAAATTCTACTTTAATATATTCAAATTAAACAAAATTTATAAAAACTAAAGTTTAAATTAATATCTATGAATTCACACAATAGTACTGTCAAGAAAATTCAATGCAAAAAATCTTCATTCAAAATGAATTAAATTTCCATAAAAAATTATGTCTAATTGACGATTGAGAAATTCAACTTAAGTAAGATAACTGATGATGAAGTTTCAACTTAGAAATATCATCGCCTTGGTGGCGTAGTGGTTAAACGTGTCTGCCCAAAAAATTGAACTCGTCAGTTTGGCACTGATGAGGTTACGAGTTCGAATCCCAACCGAAACACGTAAAAGAGAAAAACTGAGTTTTTTGCTGAGATATTTCCAACCATGCCTTTGAATTGGAAAAATTCAAATTAATTCCATAGTTACTTGAGTTTAATTGCTCACAAAATCCTGAATAAATAAAATTCCCCAAAATGTTGGCAAATATGCAAGCGCGCATATATGACAATAATTGGCCAAGTGTCGATCATTGATTTTCGAATTGATTGGAAAACAATCAACAATGACTATACACTCGTGACTTAGAATGTTGACTATAATATTACACATTCCATGAATTCACACAATATTACTGTCAAGAAAATTCAATGCAAAAAATCTTCGTTTAAATTAATGTTTTACAAAACAATTACATATTAGTATTTGTGCAGTAGTTTATTCATAAAAATGAAGTGTTGCATTAAAATATGTACAAATAATCTTAAATAAACTGATATTTGATCATCGAATTCCATATCAATGATTAGAATATTTTTACTAATACTATGCATAAAAAGGGTTTAGAATGATGTTTTAACAAAAATATAAAGTATTTGCTTTACAAAAACTGTTATTTTCTAGTTTAATTTTATATATTATTACCCTACGTAAATGTCATTTCTTAATCCATCGTTGTCAATCCAAATTTCAAACGCTATCACAGCCGAATGTAAGGTGTTCTTAAAGTAATTCAATATGATTAATATTTGTGTTGTATGGACAATTAAAAATATTTATATATGGAAATATAAGGAAATATTTTATTCAAACATATTAAGTTTTTAAATTTATATGTAACATTTATTATTTCTTTTATTTGTTTTGAAAATATAAATATGCAAATTGTAAACAGTACCACCCAGCTAGAATGCAAACACTATACTATAAATTAGATGCTGCATTCAAAATGTCTAGTTACTCTTCCATAGATATTTATTCAATGACTTAACACAAAAAGTAGCACTTCAGCTCCTAATTAAATAATATACTATTTGCCTTCAAATGGTTTTCTTTAATTTTGTTTTTATTGCATGGACCTAATTTTACCTCTGTTCAGCTGGCCCCCCCACCACGCAAAAATAAAAACAAAATTAGCTCAGAATTAGGAGCTATTTAGGAGCTTTCAGAAAACGCAAGAATAAAATTTTGAGCTCAACCCCCTAAGCAGAAATCTTCATTTGAAAGTGGGGGGGCTGAGTGAACGTTCACTCAGCCCCCCCACACCTTAAAAATAACCCTAGAGGATCGTAAATAGGCTCAGAATTAGGAGCTATTTAGGAGCTCTTAAGGCTGTATACTTTTGATTTTAGAGCTCCACCCCTAATTCTTAAAACAACCCCAAAACAGGTTTGGCCCCCCCACCATGCAAAAATCAAAAAAATTATATCTCAGAATTAGGAGCTATTTAGGAGCTTTTAAAAAACGCAAGAATAAAATTTTGAGCTCAACCCCCTAAGAAGCAATCTTCATTTGAAAATGGGGGGGCTGAGTGAACGTTCACTCAGCCCCCCACACCTTAAAAATAGCCCTAGAGGATCGTTAGTAGGCTCAGAGTCAGGATCTATTTAGGAACTCTTAAGGCTGTATACTTTTGATTTTAGAGCTCCACCCCTATTCTTAAAACTACCCCAAAACTAGTTTGAAATTGGAGATGACACATAAAAATAACATTAAATTAAAAATTTCTTTACTACATGTAATTCTTGAATTAAAAAAAACGTAAAAACAAGCAACTGTTTATTTATCAGTTGCAACCCTTTAGAAGAAAAACCACCCCTTGGGTCAAAAACGCATAAGGGAAGTATGTTAAACATACTCGACACAAAAATATTTAAAGGTGCGGATAAAGTTCCGATTTAGGAGCTTACTGAACATGTCATTTTACATTTCTGATTTTCCACCCTTCAGAAAAGGCACCCCTTGTATCATACACGCATAAGGGAACTATGTTAAAGCATAGAGATACGGATCTTTTTATGTAGGTAAATGATTTTTCGATTTAGGAGCTTACTAAATATGTCACTCTATATTTCTGATTACAACCCTTTAAAAAAAGCCACCCCTTGTACCATACACGCATAAGGGAACTATGTTAAAGCATAGAGATACTGATCGTGTTAAATAGGTAAATCATTTTTTGATTTAGGAGTTTACTATATATGTAACTCTATATTTCTGATTGCAACCCTTTAGGAAAAGCCACCCCTTGTACCATACACGCATAAGGATGCTATGTTAAAGCATAGAGATTCGGATAGTTTTATTTAGGAAAATAATTTTTTGATTTAGGACCTTACTAAATATGTCATTCTATATTTATGATTGCAACCCTTTATAAAAACCCACCCCTTGTACCATACACGCATAAGGGAACTATGTTATAGCATAGAGATACTGATCGTGTTATGGAGGTTAATCATTTTTTGATTTAGGACCTTACTAAATATAACACTTTATATTTATGATTGCAACCCTTTAAAAAAGCCACCCCTTGTACCATACACGCGTAAGCGAACTATGTTGAAGTGTAGAGGTACGGATCGTTTTATGTAGGCAAATGATTTTTCGATTTAGGAGCTTAATGAATATGTCACTCTATATTTCTGATTGCAACCCTTGAGAAAGTGCCACCCCTCTTATCATATACGCGTAAGAGAACTATTTTGTGGCATAGAGGTACGGATCGTTTTATGTAGGTAAATGATTTTCCGATTTAGGAGCCTCCTAAATAAGTTTATTTACGTTTCTGATTGCGACCTATTAGAAAAAGCTACCCTCTTGTACGATACACTCATAAGGAAACAATGTTAAAGCATAGAGATACTGATCGTGTTATGTAGGTTAATCATTTTTTGATTTAGGAGCTTACTAAATATGTCACTCTATATTTTTGATTGCAACCCTTTAGAAAAAGCCACCCCTTGTACCGTACAAGAATAAGGGAATTATGTTAAAGCATAGAGATACTGATCGTGTTATGTAAGTAAATGATTTTTCGATGTAGGAGCTTACTAAATATATCACTCTATATTTCTGATTGCGACCCTTAAGAAAAAGCAACCCCTAGTACCATACATGCGTAGGGGAAATATGGTCAAGCAAAGAGATACGGATCGTTTTTTGTAGGTCAATCATTTTTAGATTTAGGAGCTTACTAAATATGTCACTCTATATTTTTGATTGCAACCCATAAGCAAAAGTCACCCCTTGTACCATACACGCGTAAGGGAACTTTGTTAAAGCGTGGAGATGCGGATCGTGTTATATAAGTTAATGATTTTTCGATTTAGGAGCTTACTAAATATTTCACTATATATTTTTGATTGCAACCCTTTAGAAAAAGCCACCCCTTGTACCATACACGCGGTAGAGAACTATGTTGAAGCGTAGAGGTACAAATCGTTTTATGTATGTAAATGATTTTTCAATTTAGGAGCTTACTAAGTATGTCACTCTATATTTCTGGTTTGCAACCGTTTAGAAAAAGCCACCTCTTGTACCATACACGCATACGAGAACTATGTTAAAGCATAGAGATATGGATCGTTTTATGTAGGTTAATCATTTTTCGATTTAGGAGCTTACTAAATCTGTCACTCTTTATTTCTGGTTTGCAACGCTTTAGAAAAAGTGCCACCCCTTGTACCATACACGCATAACGAGGCTATGTTAGAGCATAGAGATACTAATAGTTTCATGAAGGTAAGTGATTTTTCGATTTAGGAGCTAACCAAATATGTCAATCTTTATTTCTGATTGCAACCCTTTAGAAAAAGTCACTTCTTGTACGATACACGCATAAAGAAGCTATGTAAGAACATAGAGACAATGATCGTTTCATGCAGGTAAGTGATTTTTCGATTAAGGAGCTTACTAAACATGTCAATCTATATTTCTGATTGCAACCCTTTAGAAAAAGTCACCTCTTGTACCATACCCGCATAAGGGAGCTATTTTAAAGCATAGCGATACGCATCGTTTTACGTAGGTAAATCATTTTGTTGATTTAGGAGCTTACTAAATATGTAACTCTATATTTCTGATTGCAACCCTTTAGAAAAAGCCACCCCTTGTACCATACACGCATAAGGATGCTTTGTTAAAGCATAGAGATACTGATCGTGTTATGTAGGTAAATCATTTTTTGATTTAGGAGCTTACTAAATATGTCACTCTATATTTCTGATTGCAACCCTTTAGAAAAAGCCACCCCTTGTATCATATCCGAGTAAGAGAACTATGTAAAAGCATAAAGCTACGGATGTTTAGGAAGCTCCTACATCGAAAAATCAGTCACCTACATAAAACTATGCGTATCTCTATGGTTTTACATAGTTCCCTTATACGTGTTTAGTACAAGAGGGGGCTTTTTCTAAAGCATTGCAATCAGAAATATAGAGTGACATATTTAGTAAGCTCCTAAATCGAAAAATCATTTACTTATATAAAACGATCCGCATCTCTACGCTTTAACAAAGTTCCCTTACGCGTGTATGGTATATGGGGTAGCTTTTTCTAAAGGGTTGCAATCAAAAATATAGAGTGACATATTTAGTAAGCTCCTAAATCAAAAAATTATTTTCCTAAATAAAACGATCCGTATCTCTATGCTTTAACATAGCTTCCTCATGCGTTTATGGTACAAGGTGTGGCTTTTTCTAAAGGGTTGCATTCAGAAACCTCTGTTCAGCTGACCCCCCAACCACGCAAAAAAAAAAAAAAATTAGCTCAGAATTAGGAGATATTAAGGAGAATTCAAAAAACGTAAGAATAAAATTTTGAGCTCAACCCCCTAAGCAAAAATCTTCATATGAAAATGGGGGGCTGGGTGAACGTTCACTCAGCCCCCCACACCTTAAAAATATCCCTAGAGGATCGTTAGTAGGCTCAGAGTCAGGAGCTATTTAGGAACTCTTAAGGCTGTATACTTTTGATTTTAGAGCTCCAACCCTATTCCTAAAACCACCCCAAAACTAGTTTGCAAAGGGAGACGACATATAAAAAATAACATTAAATTAAAATTTTCTTTACTACATGTAATTCTTGAATTAAAAAAAACATAAAAACAAGCAACTGTTTATTTCTCAGTTGCAACCCTTTAGAAAAAAAACCACCCCTTGGGTCAAAAACGCTTAAGGGAACTATGTTAAACATACTCGACACAAAAATATTTAAGGGTGCGGATAAAGTTCCGATTTAGGAGCCTACTAAATGTGTCATTCTATATTTCTGATTTTCTACCCTTCAGAAAGTGCCACCCCCCTTAATCATACACGCATAAGGGAAATATGTTAAAGCATAGAGATACGGATCTTTTTATGTAGGAAAATAATTTTTTGAATTAGGAGCTTACTAAATATGTCACTCTATATTTCTGATTACAACCATTTTGAAAAAGCCGCCCCCTTTGTACCATGCACACATAGATAAGCTATGTTAGAGCATAGAGATACGGATCGCTTTATTTAGAAAAATAATTTTTTGATTTAGGAGCTTACTAAATATGTCACTCTATATTTCTGATTACCACTCTTCCGAAAGTGCCACCCCTTATACCATACACGCGTAATGGAACTATGTTAAAGCATAGAGATTCGGATCGTTTTATATAGGCAAGTGATTTTTCGATTTAGGAGCTTACTAAATATGTCACTCTATATTTCTGATTGCAACCCGTTTGAAATAACCACCCCTTGCACCATACACTCATAGGAGAACTATTTTAAAGCATAGAGGTCGTTTTATGTAGGTAAATGATTTTTCAATTAAGGAGCTTTCTAAATAAGTTTTTTCTACGTTTCTGATTGCAACCCTTTAGAAAAAGCCGCCCCTTGTATCATACACGCCTAAGGCAACTATGTTAAAGCATAGAGATACTGATCGTGTTATATTTGAAAATCGATTTTTGATTTAGAAGCTTACTAAATATGTCACTCTTTATTTCTGACTGCAAACCTTTAGAAAAAGCCACCCCTTGTATGATACACGCATAAGGGAAATATGTTAAAGCATAGAGATACGGATCTTTTTATGTAGGAAAATAATTTTTTGAATTAGGAGCTTACTAAATATATCACTCTTTATTTCTGATTGTCACCCTTTAAAAATAGACACCCCTTGTACCATACACGCATAAGGAAGCTATGTTAAAGCAAAGGGATACTGATCGTTTCATGTAGGTAAGTGATTTTTCAATTATGGAGCTTACTAAATATGTCAATCTATATTTCTTACCCTTTAGAAAAAGCCACCCCTTGTACCATACACGCATATGGGAACTATGTTAAAGCGTAGAGATGCGGATCGTGCTATGTAGGTAACTGATTTTACGATATAGGAGCTAATATGTCATTCTAAATTTCTGATTGCAACCCATTAGAATGTGCCACCCCTCTTATCATATACGCGTAAGAGAACTATTTTGTGGCATAGAAGTGTGGATCGTTTTATGTAGGTAAATGATTTTTCGATTTAGGAGCTTACTAAATAAGTTTTTCTACGTTCCTGATTGCGACCCTTCAGAAAAAGCCACCCCCTTGTACGATACACGCATAAGAGAACTATGTTAAAGCATAGAGATACAGATTGTGTTATCTAGGTAAATCATTTTTCATTTAGGAGCTTACTAAATATGTCACTTCAAATTGCAACCCTTTAGAAAAAGTCACCCCTTGTACCATACACGCATATGGGAACTATCTTAAGGCATAGAGATACGGATCGTTTTATGTACGTAAATGATTGTTCGATTTAAGAGCTTAGTAAATATGTCACTCTTTATTTCTCGTTTACAACCCTTTAGAAAAAGTGCCCCTTGTGCCATACACGCATAAGGAAGCTATGTTAAAATATAGAGATACTGATCGTTTTATGTAGGTAAGTGATTTTTCGATTTAGGAGCTTACTAAATATGGCAATCTATATTTCTGATTGCAACCCTTTAGAAAAAGCCACCCCTTGTACCATACACGCTTAGGGGAGCTATGTTAAAGCATAGAGATACGGATCGTTTTGTTTAGGAAAATAATTTTTTGATTTATGAGCTTAGTAAATATGTCACTCTTTATTTCTGGTTTGCAACCCTTTAGAAAAAGTGACACCCCTTGTCCCATACACGCATAAGGAAGCTATATTAGAGCATAGAGAAACTGATCGTGTTATGTAGGTAACTGATTTTACGATATAGGAGCTTACTAAATATGTCATTCTACGTTTCTGATTTCAACCCTTTAGAAAGTGCCACGTCTCTTATCATATACGCGTAAGAGAACTATTTTGTAACATAGAGGTATGGATCGTTTTATGTAGATAAATGATTTTTCGATTTATGAGATTTCTAAATAAGTCTCTACGTTTCTGGTTGCTACCCTTTAGAAAAAGCCACCCTTTGTACCATACACGCATAAGGAAGCTATGTTGAAGCATATAGATTCGGATCGTTTTATATAGGTCAGTCATTTTTTGATTTAGGAGCTTACTAAATATGTCGCTCTATATTTCTGGTTGCAACCCTTTAGAAAAAATCACTCGTTGTACATTACACGCGTAAGAGAATTATTTTAGAGCATAGAGGTACGGATCGTTTTATGTAGGTAAATGATTTTTCGATTTAAGAGCTTAGTAAATATGTCACTCTTTATTTCTGGTTTGCAACCGTTTAGAAAAAGTGCCCCCCTTGTACCATACACGCATAAGGAAGCTATGTTAAAACATAGAGATACTGATCGTTTCATGTAGGTAAGTGATTTTTCGATTTAGGAGCTTACTAAATATATCAGTCTATATTTCTGATTGTAACCCCTTAGAAAAGCCATCCCTTGTACCATACACGCATAAGGGAGCTATGTTAAAGCGTAGAGATACGGATCGTTTTATTTAGGAAAAAAAATTTTTTGATTTAGGAGTTTAGTAAATATGTCACTCTTTATTTCTGGTTTGCAACCCTTTGGAAAAAGTGCCACCCCTTGTACCATACACGCATAAGGAAGCTATGTTAAAGCATAGAGATACTGATCGTGTTATGTAGGTAACTGATTTTACGATATAGGAGCTTACTAAATTTGTCATTCTGCATATCTGATTGCAACCTTTTAGAAAGTGCCACGCCTCTTATTATATACGCGTAAGAGAATATTTTGTAGCATAAAGGTATGGATCGTTTTATGTAGGTAAATGATTTTTCGATTTAGGAGCTTACTAAATAATACACTCTATATTTCTGGTTTGCAACCCTTTAAAAAATGGGAACATATGGGAACTATGTAAAAGCATAGAGATACGGATTGTTTTATGTAGGTTAATGGTTTTTTCGATTTAGGAGCTTACTAAATATTTCACTCTTTATTTCTGGTTTGCAACCTTTTAACCCCCCCATACATGCATAAGAAGCTATGTTAAAGCATAGAGATACTGATCGTTTCATGTAGGAAAGTGATTTTTCGATTTAGGAGCTTACTAAATATATCAATCTGTATATCTGATTGCAACCCTTTAATAAAAGCCACCCCTTCTACCATACACGCATAAGGGAACTATGTTAAAGCATAGAGATACTGATCGTTTTATGTAGGTAAATTATATTACGATATAGGAGCTTACTAAATATGTCATTCTACATTTCTGATTGCAACCCTTTAGAAAGTGCCACTCCTTGTATCATATACGCATAAGGGAACTATGTTAAAGCATAGAGGTACGGATCTTACTAAATATGTCAGTCTATATTTCTGATTTTCAACCTTTAGAAAGTCCCACCCTGTGGATTATACACGCTTAGGGGTACTTACTAAAATATGTCACTTTATAATTCTGATTTGCAAAATGAGAATTGAATATTGAACAATTTTGAATTATATATATTAGAGATTTTTTGAGCACTTAAACTTAAGAAATTAGGAAAGTTATTTGATTTTTTCAATTCGGAAGTATATTTTGGATTTTACTCAGAGAAAAACTCCATTTTCTCTTACACGAAGCTGTTGTTTAGTCAATGCTAAATTAGTTATAGTTCTTTATGAGTAAAATCCAAAATATACTTTCGAATTGAAAGATTCAAATAATTTCCTTAATTTCTTGAGCTTAAGTGCTAAGCATAGCCGGTAGCCTGATTTTTGGATGGTATGATTTTGATTTTTCGATTTATTGCTATTTTTCGATGTAAGGATTTTCGATGGTATGATTTTTCGAAGAAATGGCACGATCCGTAACAAAGTTCGCGAATGTGTTTATAAACAAGGGGTTGCTTTTAGGAAAGGGTTGCAATCAGAAATATAGAGTGACATATTTAGTAAGCTCCTAAATCAAAAAATGATTTACCTACATAACACGATCAGTATCTCTATGCTTTAACATAGGTCCCCTATGCGTGTATGGTACAATGGGTGGCTTTTCTAAGGGTTGCAACCAGAAATATAGAGTGACATATTTAGTAAGCTCCTAAGTCAAAAAATCATTAACCTACATAAAACGAACAGTACCTCTATGTCTTAACATAGTTCTCTTATGCGTGTATGGTAAAAGGGTTGGCTTTTTCTAAAGGGTTGCAATCAGAAATACAGAGTGATATATTTAGTAAGCTCCTAAATCAAAAAATTATTTTCCGAAATAAAACGATCCGTATCTCTATGGTACAAGGGGTGACTTTTTCTAAAAGGTTGCAATCAGAAATATAGAGTGACAGAAATATTTAGTAAGCTCCTGAATCGAAAAATCATTTACCTACATAAAACGATCCGTACTTCTATGCTTTTACATAGATTCCTTTATGCGTTTATGGTAAAAGGGGTGGCTTTTTCTAAAGGGTTGCAAATCAGAAATATAGAGTGACATATTTAGTAAGCTCCTACATCGAAAAATTTTTTACTTACATAAAACGATCCGTATTTCTATGCTTTAACATAGTTCCATTATGCGTGTATGGTACAAGGGGTGGCTTGTTCTAAAGGGTTGCAAATCAGAAATATAGAGTGACATATTTAGTAAGCTCCTAAATCAAAAAATCATTTACCTACATAAAACGATCCGTATCTTCTTTTACTACATAACACGATCAGTATCTCTATGATTTAACATAGTTCCCTTATGCGTGTATGGTACAAGGGGGTGGTTTTTTCAAAATGGTTTGCAATCAGAAATAAAGAGTGACATATTTAGTAAGGTCCTAAATCAAAAAATTATTTTCCTACATAAAACGATCAGTATCTCTATGTTTTAACATAGCTCCCTTATGCGTGAATCGTACAAGGGGTGCTTTTTCTAAAGGGTTGCAATCGGAAATAAAGAGTGACATATTTAGATAGCTTCTAAATCGAATAATAATTTACCTACATAAAACTATCCGTACCTCTATGCCTTAACATAGTTCCCATATGCGTGTATCCTACAAGGGTTGGCATTTTCTAAAGAGTTGCAATCAGAAATATAGAGTAACATATTTAGTAAGCTCCTAAATCGAAAAATTATTTACCTACATAAAACGATCCGTATCTCTATGGTTTAACAAAGCTCCATTATGCGTGTATGGTACAAGGAGTGGCTTTTTCTAAAGGGTTGCAATCAGATATATAGAGTGCCATATCTAGTAAGCTCTTAAATCAAAAAATGATCTACCTACATGAAACGATCAGTATCTCTATGCTTTAACATAATTCCCTTACGCGTTTGTGGAACAAGGGGTGGCTTTTTCTAAAGGGTTGCAATCAGAAGTGCCATATTTAGTAAGCTTATAAATGAAAAAATGATTTACCTACATACAACGATCAGTATCTCTATGCTTTAACATAGTTCCCTTAAGCGTTTATCGTACAAGGGAGTGGCTTTTTCTAAAGGGTCGCAATCAGAAACGTAGAAAGACTTATTTAGGAAGCTCCTAAATCGAAAAATCAATTACCTACATAACAAGATCAGTATCTCTATGCTTTAACATAGTTTCCTTATGCGTGTATCGTACAAGGGGTGGCTTTTTCTAAAGGGTTGCAATCAGAAATATAGAGTGACATATTTAGTAAGCTCAAAAATCAAAAAATGATTTACCTACATAAAACGATCAGCATCTCTATGCTTTAACATAGTCCCCTTATCTGTGTATGGTACATGGGGTGGCTTTTTCTAAAGGGTTGCATTCAAAAAATGTAGAGTGACATATGACAAGCTCCTAAATCAAAAAATTATTTTCCTAAATAAAACGATCCGCATCTCTACGCTTTAACATAGCTCCTTTATGCTTGTATCGTGCAAGGGGGTGGCTTTTCTAAAAGGTTGCAATCAGAAACGTAGAAAGACTTGTATAGAAAGCTCCTAAATCGAAAAATCACTTACCTACATAAAACGATCAGTATCTCTATGCTTTAACATAGCTTTCTTATGCGTGTATCGTACAAGGGGTGGCTTTTTCGAAAGGATTGCAATCAGAAATATAGAGTGACATATTTAGTAAGCATCTAAATCAAATAATGATTTACCAACATAACACGATCAGTATCTCTATGCTTTAACACAGTTCCCTTAAGCGTGTATGATACAAGGGGTGGCTTTTTCTAAAGGGTTGCAATCAGAAACGTAGAAAAACTTATTTAGTAAGCTCCTAAATTGAAAAATCATTTACCTACATAAAACGAAACGTACCTCTATGCTTTAAAATAGTTCTTTTATGAGTGTATGGTGCAAGGGGTGGTTATTTCAAACGGGTTGCAATCAGAAATATAGAGCGACATATTTGGTAAGCTCTTAAATCGAAAAATCACTTACCTTTATAAAACGATCCGAATCTCTATGCTTTCACATAGTTCCATTACGCGTGTATGGTATAAGGGGTGGCACTTTCGGAAGGGTGGTAATCAGAAATATAGAGTGACATATTTAGTAAGCTCCTAAATCAAAAAATTATTTTTCTAAATAAAGCGATCCGTATCTCTATGCTCTAACATAGCTTATCTATGTGTGCACGGTACAAAGGGGGCGGCTTTTTCAAAAGGGTTGTAATCAGAAATATAGAGTGACATATTTAGTAAGCTCCTAATTCAAAAAATTATTTTCCTACATAAAAAGATCCGTATCTCTATGCTTTAACATAGTTCCCTTATGCGTGTATGATACAAGGGGTGGCACTTTCTGAAGGGTAGAAAATCAGAAATATAAAATGACACATTTAGTAGGCTCCTAAATCGGAACTTTATCCGCACCCTTAAATATTTTTGTGTCGAGTATGTTTAACATAGTTCCCTTAAGCGTTTTTTGACCCAAGGGGTGGTTTTTTTTCTAAAGGGTTGCAACCGAGAAATAAACAGTTGCTTGTTTTTATGTTTTTTTTTAATTCAAGAATTACATGTAGTAAAGAAATTTTTAATTTAATGTTATTTTTTATATGTCGTCTCCCTTTGCAAACTAGTTTTGGGGTGGTTTTAGGAATAGGGTTGGAGCTCTAAAATCAAAAGTATACAGCCTTAAGAGTTCCTAAATAGCTCCTGACTCTGAGCCTACTAACGATCCTCTAGGGCTATTTTTAAGGTGTGGGGGACTGAGTGAACGTTCACCCAGCCCCCCATTTTCATATGAAGATTTTTGCTTAGGGGGTTGAGCTCAAAATTTTATTCTTACGTTTTTTGAATTCTCCTTAATATCTCCTAATTCTGAGCTAATTTTTTTTTTTTTGCGTGGTTGGGGGGTCAGCTGAACAGAGGTTTCTGAATGCAACCCTTTAGAAAAAGCCACACCTTGTACCATAAACGCATGAGGAAGCTATGTTAAAGCATAGAGATACGGATCGTTTTATTTAGAAAAATAATTTTGTGATTTAGGAGCTTACTAAATATGTCACTCTATATTTTTGATTGCAACCCTTTAGAAAAAGCTACCCCATATACCATACACGCGTAAGGGAACTTTGTTAAAGCGTAGAGATGTGGATCGTTTTATATAAGTAAATGATTTTTCGATTTAGGAGCTTACTAAATATGTCACTCTATATTTCTGATTGCAATGCATTAGAAAAAGCCCCCTCTTGTACTAAACACGTATAAGGGAACTATGTAAAACCATAGAGATACGCCCCGTTTTATGTAGGTGACTGATTTTTCGATTTAGGAGCTTCCTAAACATCCGTAGCTTTATGCTGTTAAATAGTTCTCTTACGCGGATATGATACAAGGGGTGGCTTTTTCTAAAGGGTTGCAATCAGAAATATAGAGTTACATATTTAGTAAGCTCCTAAATCAAAAAATGATTTACCTACGTAAAACGATGCGTATCGCTATGCTTTAAAATAGCTCCCTTATGCGGGTATGGTACAAGAGATGACTTTTTCTAAAGGGTTGTAATCAGAAATATAGATTGACATGTTTAGTAAGCTCCTTAATCGAAAAATCACTTACCTACATGAAACGATCATTGTCTCTATGTTCTAACATATCTTCTTTATGCGTGTATCGTACAAGAAGTGACTTTTTCTAAAGGGTTGCAATCAGAAATAAAGATTGACATCTTTAGTTAGCTCCTAAATCGAAAAATCACTTACCTTTATGAAACGATCATTATCTCTATGCTCTAACATATCCTCCTTATGCGTGTATGGTACAGAGGGTGGCACTTTTTCTAAAGCATTGCAAACCAGAAATAAAGAGTGACAGATTTAGTAAGCTCCTAAATCGAAAAATGATTAACCTTCATAAAACGATCCATATCTCCATGCTTTAACATAGTTCTCGTATGCGTGTATGGGCCAATGGGTGGCTTTTTCTAAACGGTTGCAAACCAGAAATATAGAGTTACATATTTAGTAAGCTCCTAAATCGAAAAATGAATTACATACATAAAACGATTTGTACCTCTACGCTTCAACATAGTTCTCTACCGCGTGTATGGTACAAGGGGTGGCTTTTTCTAAAGGGTTGCAATCAAAAATATATAGTGAAATATTTAGTAAGCTTCTAAATCGAAAAATCATTTACTTATATAACACGATCCGCATCTCTACGCTGTAACAAAGTTCCCTTACGCGTGTATGGTACAAGGGGTGACTTTTGCTTATGGGTTGCAATCAAAAATATAGAGTGACATATTTAGTAAGCTCCTAAATCTAAAAAATGATTGACCTACAAAAAACGATCCGTTTCTCATTGTTTGACCATATTTCCCCTACGCATGTATGGTACTAGGGGTTGCTTTTTCTTAAGGGTCGCAATCAGAAATATAGAGTGATATATTTAGTAAGCTCCTACATCGAAAAATCATTTACTTACATAACACGATCAGTATCTCTATGCTTTAACATAATTCCCTTATCCTTGTATGGTACAAGGGGTGGCTTTTTCTAAAGGGTTGCAATCAGAAATATAGAGTGACACATCTAGTAAGCTCCTAAATCAAAGAATGATTAACCTACATAACACGATCAGTATCTCTATGCTTTAACATAGTTTCCTTATGAGTGTATCGTACAAGGGGGTGGCTTTTTCTAATAGGTCGCAATCAGAAACGTAAATAAACTTATTTAGGAGGCTCCTAAATCGAAAAATCATTTACCTACATAAGACGATCCGTACCTCTATGCCACAAAATAGTTCTCTTACGCGTATATGATAAGAGGGGTGGCACTTTCTAAAGGGTTGCAATCAGAAATATAGAGTGACATATTCATTAAGCTCCTAAATCGAAAAATCATTTGCCTACATAAAACGATCCGTACCTCTTCACTTCAACATAGTTCGCTTACGCGTGTATGGTACAAGGGGTGGCTTTTTTAAAGGGTTGCAATCATAAATATAAAGTGATATATTTAGTAAGGTCCTAAATCAAAAAATGATTAACCTCCATAACACGATCAGTATCTCTATGCTATAACATAGTTCCCCTATGCGTGTATGGTACAAGGGGTGGCTTTTTCTAAAGGGTTGTAATCAGAAATATAGAGTGACATATTTAGTAAGCTCCTAAATCGAAAAATAATTTACCTACATAAAAAGATCCGTATCTCTATGCTTTAACATAGTTCCCTTATGCGTGTATGATACAAGGGGTGCCTTTTCTGAAGGGTAGAAAATCAGAAATGTAAAATGGCATGTTCAGTAAGCTCCTAAATCGGAACTTTATCCGCACCCTTAAATATTTTTGTGTCGAGTATGTTTAACATACTTCCCTTATGCGTTTTTGACCCAAGGGGTGGTTTTTCTTCTAAAGGGTTGCAACTGATAAATAAACAGTTGCCTGTTTTTACGTTTTTTTTAATTCAAGAATTACATGTAGTAAAGAAATTTTTAATTTAATGTTATTTTTATGTGTCATCTCCAATTTCAAACTAGCTTTGGGGTAGTTTTAAGAATAGGGGTGGAGCTCTAAAATCA
Organism: Diogma glabrata; assembly: GCA_963693315.1. Taxonomy (NCBI): domain Eukaryota; kingdom Metazoa; phylum Arthropoda; class Insecta; order Diptera; family Cylindrotomidae; genus Diogma; species Diogma glabrata. Next base: position 274,534,438 of record OY856187.1, on the reverse strand, counting down.
AAAGTATACAGCCTTAAGAGCTCTTAAATAGCTCCTAATTCTGAGCCTATTTACGATCCCCTACGGCTATTTTTAAGGTGTGGGGGGGCTGAGTGAACGTTCACTCAGCCCCCCCATTTTCAAATGAAGATTGCTTCTTAGGGGGTTGAGCTCAAAATTTTATTCTTGCGTTTTTTGAAAGCTCCTAAATAGCTCCTAATTCTGAAATATAATTTTTTTGATTTTTGCATTGTGGGGGGGCCAAACCTGTTTTGGGGTTGTTTTAAGAATTAGGGGTGGAGCTCTAAAATCAAAAGTATACAGCCTTAAAAGCTCCTAAATAGCTCCTAATTCTGAGCCTATTTACGATCCTCTAGGGTTATTTTTAAGGTGTGGGGGGGCTGAGTGAACGTTCACTCAGCCCCCCCACTTTCAAATGAAGATTTCTGCATAGGGGGTTGAGCTCAAAATTTTATTCTTGCGTTTTTTAAAAGCTCCTAAATAGCTCCTAATTCTGAGCTAATTTTGTTTTTATTTTTGCGTGGTGGGGGGGGCCAGCTGAACAGAGGTCCTAATTTTTACTATTTCATTCTTTACTTTTTAAATTTATCAATTACCAAAAAAAAATTGTCTAGTTTTCTTTTCCATAGAATTTTAATATTTATTATCCATACTCAACATAAAAAAATATACACATTCAAAATATCATATATACACAATCATAAACATCCTGTAACTGATTTCGTTATTCTAATTTCAAAACTGTGCACACGTTTAATGTATCTGTGAATAGCTTTATTCAAAATTTCGTTAATACTTGTAAAAAATAATATTTTGGTGCACAGAATTTCAAAACTGTTCAGACTTTTCATGGTATATGTGCATTATATTTCAAAACATTGCAGCAATCAATAGTATGGGTAATATTTTGTGAACAAAAATTAAAAATGAACAGTAGCAGTACTAATACTTTTGTGTGTTTCGTTTCCTTATTTTTAATTTGTGTGTATTGAGATTTAAAGTTGAAAAGAGAATACATGTTTTATATGTTTAAATTTGTATACATATATGGAGAAATGAATGAAAGCAAATATTTGAAACACTGGACAAAAAGAAAGAAATTTGATGTTCATAAAATATTATTTTAAACGGTTTAATTCAATTTTAATTGTTAATTGATGTTGGTTTTTGCGCCCTTATTTTCGTGATAAATTGAGCGCCCTGTTTTACTGTGCACTTTTGTACAACGCAGGACCGGCCCTGTGTTTAGGGGATGGGTGTAAGGAGGGTAAAAAAAAACTTTTTTTGACCCAAGCAAGTGGGGTATCATTTGAAAGAGCACAAAATTTCCAAAACATTGCAATTTTTTTTAAAATTTTGCGGTACACTGTTTTCATAGAACAATAGATTTACAGAACAAATATTCCCAATTTAGACCATTGAAAAAAATCTTAGAAAATCAAAAAAAAAAAAATAAATCTAAAAAAAAAAATAAATCTAAACAAAATCTTAAAAAAAAAAAAAAAAATCTTTAAATTAAAAATAAAAATCTTAAATCTTTCTTTAGCTAACATAAACAGCTATGGATAAGATTTAACCTCAAGTAACATTTTTGATCAATGTAGATGTGATTGACATTTACTATTGACGTTTACGATTAAACATTTATTCTGTTATGTGATATAAAGACTTTACAACATAACTTTATGTCATTTATTTTTGATATTGTGTTCTTTTACATTCACGGAACCCTTGGCGAGCGAATTTTATTCGCACTTGTCCTACTTTTTTTTTATAAAATGCGTTCTAAGGTTGATGAACGCAAATCTTAGTATTTTTTTACATATTTTTTAAGTAGAAATACACATAGAGTTATAGAATCAAGCGTACTCTAGTCCATGCTATTGGCATTTGAGTTAACGTGAGATATCACATACCACTGGCAATAGTAGTGAGATATCACTAGCCAAGGTATATCTTAGGCGTGGTGGTGAATGAACTGCATTCAGTCAAAGGTAGCACCTTCAATCTTAGCTATGGAATAATCGTTGATGATGGCACGCTGTTGTTGCTTAAAGAAACGAGCCTTCATATAACACTTTATCTGGGCTTTAATCATTGAGGAAGACAGTGCGTCACTTAATCAAGGATTATGCCACTAGCTGGATTGTTGGTAAACCCTTTTTAGTTTTGGTGCTGCAAATTTTTCAAACAAATTCGCTTCTCACTTATTTTATTTCTATTTTCTCTATCCTATTATGAAAATTAATACTGGCCTATGTCATGTTTTATATGTGATAGGATTTATTGTTTAGTTATCCATTATTTAACGAAAAATATATAAAAAAACAAAAAAAAATTTGCGTCCAGTCCACCTTGGTCTTAAAAGGTTTTTATTTGTTGTTGTTGTTTAGGGTTGGCTAGTGATATCTTACTACTATTGCAAGTTGTGGTATGTCATTTCTCACGTTAACTCGTACGTCAATGCTAGCCAAAATATGAGTACAAAAATGCTGCAGATATTAGTACAAAAATGCTGTCGATTAGTACAAAAATGCTGCAGATATTACTACAAAAATGCTGTCGATTACCGACAGACGTTCAATGGAAAAGCAAGTGCAATTCATTTAATTGCTAAATAAAAAAGTGGTCAATATGTGCCATTGTTTTGGATTGCAAAGTTAGGCATGTTTAGTGTTAATATAATTAATTATATAATAAAGTTTCTGAATATCCGAAGATACCATGCTGTAGAGCCCCATTATGTTAATGGCAGTACGTTTAATGGACATATCAATAATAATTATTACTAATCATAAGCTTCTTTTCACAATTACCCATCGAAATAATCGAGGGTGAAAGAACTTAGTTTAGTTTTTATTTAATATTTCGAAATGGAATCATTTATTAAATGAACAAACGTTTTTTGATTTTTTCAACAGTTATGCAAACCATCGCATAATTTGTTGAAGAAATCATAAATGTAAATGAACGGTAGTTTTTTCACCTTTGAATTGTTTTGTAGGGGAATTGTCTATTGTTTAATTTAATTTTTAATTGGTTCATCGATTGTTCGATATTAAAAAATAGTAATGGCCATTAAACTCCCTCCCAATAAAATAAAATAATTTTAGTTTTGAACATTAAAAAATAAAAAAGTTAAGCTAAGTGGTTTTTTGGACTTAACAACGAGTAGTAGTGTTATGTGAAGATTAAAATAATAAAGTTAATAAATTGTGTGTGAAAGAAATTTTGGTTTTTGTGTTCATTTTTATTTATTAAAATCCTACGGGGAGGTAGGATACAACATTGGTGCAGCCGGTAAACGAGCACGGTTGTTTATAATAACGAATAATATATAACAATAATATAAATAAAGCTATAAAAAAAAGAAATTGTTAAACAAAGAGCACTTCCTAAAATACTTGTGTTTTCAAAACTAATAATCGTGAATAAAGTGAACGAATAAAATATACAAATACTCCAATCAACCACAAGATTTAATAACAAGCTTTAGTGAATAAAAAATATATGTGCAATTAAGAACCTTATGTCAAAGCAACTAGCCATACAAAAGAAAACCATCTCAAATACGGCTCAGTCAATTATATTTCTGATATATTAGAAATACTACTAAGAATATCTTGGACACTTTTAACGTATATCAGCAATAATACCAAGTAACACAAGAAACAATCAACCGAAGCATAAACAGCATTATCAACAGAAAAAACGATTCCAGAAAGTAACAATATCATCACCAGTCATAACACAAGAACCAACATCCAAACGGGTATGCTCAGAACCCCACCACCAGAAGAATATTTCAAGCCATCTGAAACAACAACACCTGAGGTAACTGTAAATCCAACAGGAAACAACAAATCAGCGTTCGTGTCAACAATCAAAACTAGGTCACAATTAAAGAGTGAGTCTTCTTTTAATCCTAATACTAATATTAATAATAAAATTTGTAAATTAGAAACTAACACAATGAATGACAGTTTTTTAATTATAACTAAATATTTGGAAGCAATGCCTGAAATTTCAAAAAAATTTAAAGATCGTGTTGAGGTGGATTGTTTCCTTGACTCTTGTCAAGCGGCGTTGGCTAATTTAACACCCGAGTTACAGAAAGATTTCTTATTACGAATATCATCACGGGTAAAAAAGGGTGGAGACGCTTTCCGACGTCTCCGAGAATGTAAATTAAAATCGTTCGCGGAATTGAAAGGGGCAGTCGAAAAAATCTTTTACCGTCAAAAACTACTTCGGAAGTAGCCAAACAAATTAACACTTGCGTACAGTATACAACTGAAACCATCAATGAGTTCTCAGAGAGACTTCAGGAATTAGCGGCTGAAGCAGTGTCTGTGATTAGCTCAGCTTACCCTGGACAAGACACTAAAGTTGCGGAAACAGAAATCAAAAAACAAACCATACATTCGTTTAAGCTAGGTATTATAAATCCCTCAGTACAAGACGGATTGCGTTTGGTTACTAACAAAACTATTTCAGAATTGACGGACTTAGCTTTAAATTTAGAAGATTTTGAAAGGCACAAAAGAACAAACCAGAGTTGTCAGACTAACCCTTCACTCGAACTTCTGAACAACCTTCTCAGAGTAGAACCTTCATCTCAACCAGTACTGAATTTGTTAGAAATGCTCTCCAAAAATAACAATAATACTCCAAATCCCATCCCAACAAAAGTGGAATCATCGCAAGACAACAATTTAATGGAAAAAATGGTACAACAGTTGGAAAAACTGAATACATCCCTTACGAACAAATGTACATATTGCAAACGCGACGGGCATACATTAGCAGAGTGCAGGACGAAATTGAGGAATTAGTATTGCAATAGTTGTCGAAGAACTGATCATACCATTCAAAATTGCCGTAGGAACAATTTTTCAAGAAATAGCTACCGAAACTCCAACATTGATCCGAACAGCAATCAGGTTTCAAATCACTATCAGAACCATCAAAATTTTTCTTACCGTAATGACAGGAATCCGCAGTATAGAAGACAAGTGAACCTCAGAACATGGCACCGATGAATAGAAATCAGCCGACTAGTAGTAATAACGTAAGACTAATGGAAGCTTATCCAATCTCATCAGAATTGGCAGACAACTGTTCGGGAAACTCCGTGGCAAGACTTGCGACCAACAGGTTGGATTCAACCAAGACAATGCTTAGGGTACAATCAAATAAATCAACCAAATAAAATAAATCCAGAAAACCCACACCTAAACTTACAAAGCACCAATCAAATTGTTCCTCCGACAGTAGACGTTTATTTAAACATTTTAAACAAACCACTAACACGAATGTTAATTGATACAGGGGCAGAGATTTCTTTAATTAAATTTAGTATTTTAAACGACTCCGCCAGAATTAATTACACTGACAAAATTTTATTTAGAGGTATTAACAGTCCGATAAAAGAAACGATTGGTAGCATTTACACAACTATAGATAATGATCCAAATTTGGTACAAAAATTTCAAGTAGTCCACGGCAATACAAATATAATAACAGACGAAATGCTGGGTCGAGATTTCTTATTTAACAAAACTGATATTAGCTTCGTAAACAATAAACTAAAAATTCACACACAAACCGCTGAAAAACAAATATCATTTGGAAGTTACTATCAAAAACAATAAAGAAAATGGTACAACGATGATGCCGGGAGCGACCCCGAATAAAGGTCAATCGTTGGAATCAACGATTAAAGGTCCCAGTGCTCCTAGTTTAAACCAAGAGGAACAGGAAATACCTACTAAATGTCGAACCATTCGTAATGGGGACACCAAAGATAATATCATACATCAATCACATATGGAGATCCAACCAAAAATAGAAAATAGAAGAATAATATCCGACAAACAAGATTTCACTGAACAAACACTAGACAGCATAAACCGAGAAAACACGTACGAAAACGAAAAAGGAAATGATACAACTACGCCGGGAGCGTCCTCAAATAAAGGTCAATCGTTGGAAGCAACGGTTAAGGGTCCCAGTATTCCTAGTTTAATCCAAGAGGAAAAATTTTAATCCATTCGTAATGGGGACATCAAGGAAAATATCAAACATCAATCACATATTGAGATTCAAACCGAAGAAGAAAATAAAAGAGCAATATCCGAAACACAAGATTTTACTGAACAAAAAATACACAGCAGAAACAGAGAGAGAACCACAGAAATTCTAGAAACAAGTAATGAAGTAGAAACAAAAGAATTAACCAATAACTCAGATGTGATAAATAAATTTGAAGAGCATTACCTAGTAAACGATGATGAAAGAACGTTTCAACAGGACATGCAGATTAACCAAAGTTAACATCAATAGAAACACTATTCCAGCCAGATCAACCAGACTAGTTGAAATAATTTTAGTTAAGAAAGTAACAGAAGAAGGACAGAACGTTTTATGCGAGAAAACCGAAGTCGAACCAGGTGTATACACAGGTAATACGCTAACGAAAATTAAAGATAATAAAATAATTCTTCCGATAATCAATACAAAAACTGAAAATGTAGAGCTGAAAAATTTCTCACCAAAATATAAGCCAATAAATATGGAAGAATTTGTTAAAGTGAATATAGGTTCAAGAGAAGAAATAGAGAGTAAGGGAGGAGCACCCGACAAAACCAGATTAGATAAGGTATTGGAACTTTTAGATTCAGAGCGATATACCAACCTATCTGAAAAGGACAGAATTGACACAATAGAAATGATCAAGGAAAATGCGGATATATTCCATTTTGAAGGGGAAAAGCTAACATACACCAACGAAATCAATCACAAAATAGAGGTCAAGCCAGGGACAATGCCAATCAATCAAAAGAACTACAGATTACCAGAAGTGCATAGGCAAGAGATTCATAGACAAATACAAGATTTGCTTGAAAACGACATAATCGCATCCAGCCGCAGTCCGTGGAACTCGTCAGTGCTCCTTGTGCCAAAACGAAGCGAGACCCAAGCGAAGTTCAGAATGGTTATTTCTACGCTCGATTTAGCGAGCGGTTACCACCAAATTGCCATAAATCCAAACGAAAGGGAAAAAACTGCGTTCAGTAGCACCTCAGGTCATTTCGAATTTAAACGTATGCCGTTTGGTCTTTCAAACGCGCCCGCCACCTTCCAAAGGTTGATGAACCACGCACTGACAGGAATGAATGGACTTGTTATTTGCTTTGTTTATCTAGACGATATAATAGTCTACGGTAGGGATGTAAAAGATCATAACAAAAAATTACGACAAGTTTTCAGTCGAATTAGAGAAGCTAATCTAAAGCTCCAACCGGAAAAAACGAAACTACCAAGAGAAGAGGTAAGCTACTTAGGGCATATTTGCGGACAAGATGGCGTAAAACCCGATCCGAGCAGGACAGATATAATAAAAAATTATCCTCAACCAAGAACGTTGCAGCAGGTTCAGTCATTCTTAGGTTTCGTGAGCTACTACCGGAAGTTCATTCCAAAACTAGCTAAATGGACCCTTCCTATGAACAAGCTCTTGAGAAATGCAAAAAAGGGAGCAATAAAATGGACGGAAAGCTGTCAAAAATCATTTAATAAAATAAGGGAAAATTTAATTGCACCACCGTTCCTCATCTACCCTGATTTTTCAAAACATTTTTTTCTAACAACTGACGCAAGTAAGGAAGCCTTAGGAGCAGTGCTTTCACAAGGAACACCAGGGGAAGATAAACCAGTGTGCTATGCTAGCCGTTGTTTAAGCAATGCCGAAAAGAACTATTCCACGATTGAGAGAGAGTTACTAGCTAGTGTATGGGCGGTCAAGGTATTCAGGTGTTACCTCTATGGCAGACACTTCACCGTTTTTACCGTACCACAAACCGTTGAAGGGAATGCTCAAACTTAAGGACCCGTCATCACGTTTATTAAGGTTACAGCTGAAATTATTTGACTACGATTACACCGTAGAATACAAACCGGAAAAATCTAATGTTATAGCAGATGGTCTTAGTAGAATACCACCGAACTCTCTGAATGAATATAACCAGGAAAAAAATGATATGACCCTTCGAGTGGTCACACGTAACCAAGCAAAGATTGCTAATCGGAACGACGAAGCAACCACACCGTCCGTAATCTCTTTAGAACCTCCCACGCTAAATTCAGAATACAATCCAAGTCAAAGAGATACCATCCATGAACTAGACGAACTTATACAGCGAAACGACAATTTTACTGGAAAGGGATGAAAAAGGATATTGTAAACTACATAGGAAAATGCAAGTTATGTCAAGAAATAAAATCCACCAAACTAACAAAAATGCCAATGGTAGTATCTGAAAATGCGGAGAAACCATTCGACAAGGTAAACCTCGATATTGTGGTTCCGTTGGAAGTCACACCTCGCGGAAACAAATACATTCTCACCTTCCAGGACGACCTTAGTCGTTTTTTCGATTGCTACCCCATGCAGAGCATAGATGCAAACACCGTCGCCAGAACTTTTTTTGATGAAACTATTTCCCGTTATCGTATTCCTAAGACCCTAATAACGGACCAACACCAAGGGACGAATTTTACATCAGATATTTTTAAAAAAGTAAGCAAATTTCTTGGAATAAAAAAATTGGAAACGACAGCCTACCATCCGCAGGCCAACGGGATTCTAAAACGAAGTCACAGACCATTAAAAGACTATTTAAAATGTTTTTGCAAAATGTTGGACAAAATGTTGGACAAAATGTTGGACTGGGACCAACATTTACGACAAGCCGTATTCGTATTCGAAATTAACACCTATGGACATACTTTATTTATTTATTTATTTCAATTTAAATACTAGCAAACGGAAATATTTCCAATAACATGCTAGTTATAAAAGTAATTAAAGACAATATTTAAAAAATAATATAAAAAATTACAATAAAAAGTTTAAATTTAAAAGTAATACAAATTAAAGACAATATTTAAAAATAATATAAAAAATTACAATATAAAGTTTAAATTTAGTTTATAAAAAGATAATTTTAATGTAATAAACCAAGAATGTTTAACACAAGATAAAATAAATAATATTAGAATTTAAAATATATAAGAATATAATATTAATTTAATTTAATTTAACAATTTGTAAAAGGCTTCTTTTAAACTGGACTAAGTTGGAGCAAAACAAATTGATTTGATTAAATTTAATGTTGTGGCTGTACTGTAATCTAATTAACGGTGAATGAACTCTTAGATTAGTTAGAAAAGTATTATAATACAGAGTGTACGAATGTCTAGTATTATAACAAGGTGTGGTATTCAAACGAATTAGACTAGCCAAATCTGATTCAATACTATGGTTAAGAATTTTATAAAGGGTTGTTTGATCAGCAATTGTACGTCTCTGTTCCAATGATAATAGATTATATCGTTTTAGTCTATCTTTGTATGGTTGATATGGGAAGCTTAATTTAAAGTTCAGAAATCTAGTAAACTTCTTTTGAACCCTCTCAATATTATCAATATGAGTTTGATATTTTGGATTCCAGACTGGCGAAATATATTCTAATGAAGAACGAACTATAGAATTAAAGATTGTAATAAGTGTTTTAGACGAACGAAAATTTGAACACACTCGCATAACAAAACCAAGCATTTTGAAAGCTTTGTTAACATTGTCTTGAATATGTATATTAAATTTTAATTTGTTATCCATAATAATGCCTAAATCACGAATACTTTGTTTTTCACATAGAGTTAAATTGTTAATATTATAAATGAATTGTAATTGAAAAGATCTGGGCTAAAAAATATTCAAATATTTAATGGACGACTATACATAAATTTGACTCCAGAGTTATCCTACCTAGATACAGATGTACCTCAGTGGAAGCTAATAGTTCCTGACAGCCTGACTAACGCTCTTATTCAACAGGCTCATGATGCACCAACATCAGCTCATCAAGGAGTAGCAAAAGTTCTCGATAGGATCAAACGGCAATATTTTTGGAAAAATATGGCTCAAGACGTAAAACTATACATCCAAAGCTGCGATATTTGCAAAATGTCTAAAGCTACTAACGCTACCACTAAACCTCCCATGGGTAGTTTCGTAGAAGTATTGCGACCATGGCAACGGTTATACGTCGACTTTTTGGGTCCATATCCCAGGTCTAAAAATGGCTTTACAAGCATTATCGTTGTCCTGGATGAATTCTCAAGATATGTCATTGCGAAGCCAGTTCGTCAAGCCACTGCAGAAGCCGTCTGCAACTTTCTCGAACGAGATGTATTCCTAAAATTCTCTGTGCCCGAATCTATTCTGACTGATAACGGGAAGCAATTTGTGTCGCATATGCTGTCTAACTTGCTTTTGAAGTATGGAGTTGAGCATGTGTTTACTCCGAAATATTCTCCCCAGTCAAATGCCTCGGAGAGAGTAAACCGCACCATTCTCGCAGCCATTCGATCTTACATGAAGGATAACCACCAGAACTGGGATAGGCATTTGGAGGAAGTCCTTAGTTGTCTTCGAAATGTCAAACATGACGCAACTGGATGTTCCCCACACTTCTTAGTGTTTGGACAACACATGGTTGGACACGGTTCAGATTATAATCTTTTTAGGGAGAAAAGCAACTTAGCTGGAAACTATTTGGCGGTGACATCTAAGTCAGATATGTTGTCGGTCGTACAGGAAGGAGTTCTCAAGAGTTTAAAACAGGCATATTATCAAAATGTACCAAGATATAACTTACGCAGTCGTCCTCGCCATTTCGTTGCACAACAAGAAGTATTCATTCGAAATTTTTCGCAAAGCGAAGCCCCGAAGCAGTTTTCCTCCAAATTTGCTCCCAAATTCCAAAAGGCCCGAATTCGTAAGCCCGTTGGAAATGTCGCATATGAGATGGAAGATCTCGAAGGTAAAAGTCTCGGGGTGTACCATTTAAAAGATATTAAAGGTTAAACAAGCAGGTGAAGCCCGGCTATAGATTCTCAGGGTGTTGGGTCGTCCCCACGATTTGTAACACATTTCATTGAAAGTAAAATGTAGTTCCAGCCCCTATATTTCATTATAATGCAACAGCACTGCATAAATAAAAAAATGAATCATCATCATTTAATTCGCATTTTATTTAATCAAACTTTATCCCGTTTTTCCTGGTTTTACGAAAACCTGATTACAATCATTTATTTATGTAGTTACTACAGAATTTTGCTGTTGCAAATTTTAAACATTCATTTTGAAAGTGTACGACAGTGAGTACATGAAATTAAACTTTAATAAAATCTAGTAACAAATTATAAGTGATAATTCCAAGTTTTCAATATTCACAAAAAGTAGTGGCATCAGTTATTTCAATTGCTTTTTGTTTGAGTTATTTCTTAATACATTAGTAAATACAATAAATAATACGGAATTGTTTTACTGTGAAATTAGTGTAACCTAAACCGATCAGGTTTATTGGAATTGCCTGGGCCTGTAACTTATTATCCTCCAAGTTAAAAATTGTTGGCGATGAAGTGGGTTAGATGAAGAATTAAAACAAGAAAAAAACCTAAATACGCATCCGTTATAACTGTTTCCTCAGGATACCACAAACAAGTATCCAACCGTATTAAGCACGTTACCTAATTGGATTCGGTAAATTAAATTGAAAAGAAAACAGCATTTTGTAAATTAAATTTAAAAGGAAACGGGAAACCAATTTAGAAGCACATCTTAATCGTACTGTAGCTGAATTGTGTATTTATGTGTATTATAAGTGCAAATTTAGTCTTGTGTTTTTCTTTGTTTATATATCATTTATGTATATGCTAAGCAAATAATTGATTTTTGTTGTTAGTTAACGTTAATAATTTTTAGAATAGCAAATTTTTTTTCTTGATGAGTAAGGTGACACTAAAAGCGCTCAGGTAAGCTAATTTGTTTATTTATTAAGCTCATTTATATATTGTTTTAGCAGGTTCCTTTACTAAGCTAGTTTATTTATTTAACTTATTTATTTATTAAGCTAATTTATTTATTTATTTAGCGTGTTTATTAATTGATCAAATTTATTTATTTCGTTAACTTGTTAATTTATTATGCTAGTTCGTTAGGCTAATTTGTTTTCTTTCCTTATAAATTAATACGAATATGACTTAATTACTTCAATTTCTTTAGCTTTAGTCAAAAACTTAAATGTATTGTGTTAATTTATATACAAACTTTCGTGATTTAATATAAAATTATAATGTTATAACTAAAATTGTGTTTTGAGAGTCATGGGAGATTGAGGAAGTAGGGAGCATGCCTTTTTAGTTCAGAGAAAATTACGGCTTCGGAATATATTGGCGTGATAGATGAATTATATAGGTTAGTTACAGTTACAGTAATCGTTTTGTGAATTTTTTTTTTTTTTACTTTCCGGTAATGCAGCATATAATAAAATCATATGTTTGTTTGAACCAAAACCCATCCCACTTCTCCCCTGATGCCTAGCGGGTAAAATAATGCTGCGGTTCAAAAATAGATCTACATTCTCATATGATTTCTGTTAAGGTTGCCGTTATCTATAACGGTAAACCTTACAACTGTCTACTTTAAATTTTAGAGCTCTACCCCTATTCTTAAAACAACCCCAAAACAGGTTTGGCCCCCACCATGCAAAAATAAAAAAAATAATATCTCAGAATTAAGAGCTATTTAGGAGCTTTCAAAAAACGCAAGAATAAAATTTTGAGCTCAACCCCTAAGCAGAAATCTTCGTTTGAAAATGGGGGGACTGAGTGAACGTTCACTCAGCCCCCCCCCCCCCAACACCTTAAAATAGCCCTAGAGAATCGTAAATAGGCTCAGAATTAGGAGCTATTTAGGAGCTCTTAAGGCTGTATACTTCTGATTTTAGAGCTACACCCCTATTCTCAAAACCACCCCAAAACTAGTATGCAAACGGAGATGACACATAAAAAATAACATTAAATTAAAAATTTCTTTACTACATGTAATTCTTGCATTAAAAAAAACATAAAAACAAGCAACTGTTTATTTCTCAGTTGCAACCCTTAAGAAGAAAAACCACCACTTGGGTCAAAAACGCATAAGGGAACTATGTTTAACATACTCGACCCAAAAAAATTTAAGGGTGCGGATAAAGTTCCGATTTAGGAGCTTACTAAATGTGTCATTTTATGTTTGATTTTCTACCCTTTAGCAAGTGCCAACCCTGGTATCATACACGCTTAAGGGAACTATGTTAAAGCAAAGAGATACGGACCTTTTTATGTAGGTAAATGATTTTTCGATTTAGGAGCTTACTAAATATGTCACTCTATGTTTCTTATTACAACCATTTGGAAAAAGCCACCTCTTATACAACACGCATAAGGGAACTATGCTAAAGCATAGAGATACTGATCGTGTTATGTAGGTAAATCATTTTTTGATTTAGGAGCTTACTAAATATGTCACTCTATATTTCTGATTGCAACCGTTTAGAAAAATCCACCCCTTGTACGATACACGCATGAGGTAACAATGTCCAACCATAGAGATACGGATCGTTTTATGAAGGTAAATGATTTTTCGATTTAAGAGCTTACTAAATATGTCACTCTGTATTTATGATTACAACCCTTTAGAAAAAACCACTCCTTGTACCATACACGCATTAGGGAACTATGTTAAGGCATAGAGATACGGATCGTTTTATGTAGGCAAATTATTTTTCGATTTAGGAGCTTAGAAAATATGTCACTCTATATTTCTGATTGCAACCCTTTATAATAAGCCACCCCCTGTACTATAAACGCTTAAGGTCGATATGTTAAAGCATAGAAATACGGACCGTTTTATTTAAGAAAAAAATTTTTTGATTTAGGAGCTTACTAAATATGTCACTCTATATTTCTGATTGCAACCCTTTCGAAAGTGCCCCCCCTTATACCATACACGCGTAAGGTAACTATGTTAAAGCATAGAGTTTTATATAGGTAAGGAATTTTTCGATTTAGGAGCTTAATAAATGTGTCACTCTATATTTCCGATTGCAACCCTTTTGAAAAAACCATCCCTTGTACCATACAAGCGTAAGAGAACTATTTTAAAGCATAGAGGTACGGATCGTTTTATGTAAGTAAATGATTTTTCGACTTAAGAGCTTACTAAATAAGTTTTTCTACGTTGCTGATTGCAGCCCTTCAGAAAAAGCCACCCGTTGTACCAAACACGCATAAGGGAACTATGTTAAAGCATAGAGATACGGATCGTTTCATGTAGGTAAGTGATGTTTCGATTTAGGAGCTTACTAAATATGTCACTCTATATTTCTGATTGCAACCCTTTATACTAAGCCACCCCTTGTACCATAAACGCATAAGGAAGCTATGTTAAAGCATAGAGATACGGATCGTTTTATTTAAGAAAAAGTTTTTTTGATTTAGGAGCTTACTAAATATGTAACTCTATATTTCTGATTGCAACCCCTTCGAAAGTGCCGCCCCTTATACCATACACGCGTACGGTAACTATGTTAAAGCATAGAGATTTGAATCGTTTTTTTATATAGGTAACTTATTTTTCGATTTAGGAGCTTACTAAATGTGTCACTCTATATATCTGATTGCACCTTTTTTGAAAAAACCACCCCTTGTAACATACACGCGTAAGAGAATTATTTTAAAGCATAGAGGACGGATCGTTTTATATAAGTAAATGATTTTTCGATTTTAGAGCTTACTTAATAAGTTTTTCTACGTTGCTGATTGCAGCCCTTAAGAAAAAGCCACCCCTTGTACCATACTCGCATAAGGGACCTATTTTAAGACATAGAGATACTGATCGTGTTATGTAGGTAAATGATATTACGATATAGGAGCTTACTAAATATTTCATTCTACATTTCTGGTTGCAACCCTATAGAAAGTGCCGCCACTCTTATCCTATAAGCGCGTAAAAGAACTATTTTGAAGCATTGAGGTTCGGATCGTTTTATTTAGGAAAATGATTTTTCGATTTGGGTAGCGAAAATCCGAAATTCTACGTCCACGCCGTGCTATCTGGGTAACGCTAACAGAATGAGGTTGGTGTAGTTGAGAGGGGCAGAGTAAATACTCAATGATTCTGCACCATGGCGAGTCATTGGCACCATAAAACCAATGCAACTCAAGCGTCTGTTCTCCATGTTAGGGGCGGCTTGGAGCGGGCGCCTGTCTTGGATCAAGCGGCTCGCTATATAAATGTGTAGAAATCGTCTGTTCTCCATGTTAGGGGCGGCTTTCAGCGGGCGTCTGTCTTGGATCAAGCGGCTCGCTATATAAACGTGTAAAAAGGTTGTTTCTGGTGACCTTAACATGCAGAACGAACCCATTCACGAAAATTTGGGTTGGGCGAAGGGCTAACACCCCATTTCCGTAAAAAAATTACTGTCATGAATTCTGTACACAGGCCTCGGCATATCTCGGATTCATTATTGGAACAACCTCGGAAACTGTACCCGGACTACGACTTAAAAATAGGAACCTGGAACGTGCTAAGCCTTAGAAGACCAGGAGATCTCCTAAAACTCACCCAACAAGTCGAGAGCTACACACTGGATATAGTGGCATTACAAGAACTAAGATGGCCAGGCAGTGGAATCCATGAAACAGCGAAAGGATACACTCTGTATTATTGCGGTCATCAAAACGGAGGAGAATTTGGAGTTGGCTTTCTTATATACCGTCGCGTGAATCAGCATGTTATCGACTTCTGCCCAATCAATATGCGGTTATGCACACTGAGAATCCGCACGCAAAAATTTAATGTAACGATCGTCAATGTTCATGCACCTACTGAAGATAAAGCAGATGATATTAAAGACCTGTTCTTCCTAGAACTCGAGGAAGTCATCAATAACATCCCGCGGCACGATATAAAAATCGTGGTAGGTGACTTTAATGCTCAAATCGGAAAACTACCACCTACCACCTACCTACCTCAAAACTCACTACAATCGGAAAACGACCACCGAAATCACACAACGAATGGTTTGACGACGAGTGCCGCCAATCCATTGAACATAAACAAAAACTGCGAGAAAAATGGTTAACAAGGAACACCCGAAGCTCCCAAGCTGATTATCTATGCGCCAGGAAAGCCTCAGCAAAACTTCTACGTAAAAAGAAACGCGAACACATGAAGAGCTGCATCGAAAACATCAACCAACATGCGGCCAACGGAAATTGTGCCACAGCCATCAAAAATGAAAATAATGAACTTACAACAAGTGAACGTGATGTGCTGGCAGTATGGCGATCCCACTTTCAAGACCTTTTGAATAGGACGAACGAAGTTCATCCTATTCGAGCAATTGCTCCATCAACTGCGGAGATTTTTGTCCCTTACCCAGCAATAGAAGAAGTGGAAGCTGCCATTAAAAAACTGAAAAATGGCAAATCACCAGGTTTCGATGGAATTCCCGCAGAACTTCTGAAAAATGGAGGAGCAGCTCTGGTCTCACGTATATACGATCTGATTCTTGCAATCTGGGACCAAGAAGAACTACCTGCTGAATGGAAAACAGCTCTCATTGTTCCGCTACGTAAGAAAGGTGACCGTCTAAAGTGTGAAAATTATCGTGGCATCGCACTGTTGAACACTGCATATAAAATACTAGCTAATGTTGTACTTGCTCGACTCATCCCGTTCGCCGAATGTATCATCGGTGACTATCAGTGTGGTTTTCGTCCCAACCGCTCAACCACAGATCAATGTTTTACATTAAGGATGATTCTGGAAAAATGTTGGGAGAACAACATCAGCATTCACCAGCTCTACGTTGATTTCAGGCAAGCACTCATATGCCTTGGTATCCCAGAGAAACTTGTTTCTCTGTGCAAACTCACAACATCGGGATCAAATTGTAGAATAGTAATCGAAGGGTCAGCTTCTGATACTTTTCGATATAACATCAGGTGTTCGACAAGGTGATGCACTCGCGCCCATACTATTTAATTTGGCGCTGGAGTATGCGATAAGAAAAAGCCGGAATGAGACACAAAACTGCATATATAACAAATCTAGTCAAGTTCTTGGCTACGCAGATGATATTGTGCTTCTCGGACGTAGAACAAGCGATATTAAGGATAGTCTCTCTCAGCTTGAAAGAAATGCTAAACGGCTTGGATTATGCGTCAACACCGGCAAAACTAAAGTGTTAACAACATCTAAGAACATGCCTCCCGGAAATCTGGATACTGGCGACTATGAAGTGGAACGCGTGGAAAACTTCAAATACCTCGGGTCTGTAATAACATCGTCAAATGACATGCAGGCAGATATCAAAGCCCGTGTCTCTGCCGCATACAGAGTTTTCTACGCATACTCAAAACTTCTGCGATCAAAACATCTTTCGCGGTCGTGTAAACTCACACTTTACAAAGCATTAATCCGACCTGTGCTCACATTTGGAAGTGAAAGCTGGACACTGACTTCCTCCGATTGTAGAATTCTATCAACATTCGAGAGGAAAGTCATACGAACAATTTATGGTCCATGTAAAGTTGCTGAAAATCAGTATAGAATCCGAATGAATTATGAAATCAGACAGCTTCTTGGAGGCTGTGATGTAATCGGATTCATTAAATCCAACCGGGTTAGATGGTTTGGTCATGTAGAAAGGGCTCCATTGGAAAGAATGATAAAAAAAAGCGTCCCAACAACAACCAGCTGGTGTTCGTCGAAGAGGAAGACCTAGACAACGCTGGCGTGATGACATCATCCAAGACCTTCGTGATATAGGATGTCGAAACTGGGGTCAACTGGTCATGGAACGAGATGATTGGAAGCTGGTGGCACAGACGGCAAAATCCCTTCATGGGATGTAAACGCCAGAGAGAGAGATTTTTCGATTTAGGAGCTTCCTTAATTAAGTCTTTTTACGTTTCTGATTGCGACCCTTTAGAAAATGCCACCCCCTTTTACGACACACGCATAAGGGAACTGTTATAGCAGAGATACCGATCGTGTTATGTAGGTAGATCATTTTTTCATTAAGGAGCTAACTAGATATGTCACTTCTGATTGCAACGCTTTAGAAAAAGTCACCCATTGTACCATACACGCATAAGGGAGCTATGTTAAAGCGTAGGGATACGAATCGTTTTATTTAGGAAAATAATTTTTTGATTTAAGAGCTTACTAAATATGTTACTCTTTATTTCTGATTGCAACCCTTTCACAAGTGCCACCCCTTATACAATAAACGGATAAGGGAACTATGTTAAAGCATAGAGATACGGATCGTGTTATGTAGGTGAATCATTTTTTGATTTAGGAGCTTACTAAATATGTCATTCGACATTTCTGATTGCGACCCTTTAGAAAGAGCCACCCCTTTTTACGATATACGCATAAGGGAACTATGTTAAAGCATAGAGCTACTGATAGTTTTATATGTAGACATATCATTTTTTCATTTAGGAGCTTACTAAATATGTCACTTCTGATTGCAACCCTTTAGAAAAAGTCACCCCTTGTACCATACACGCATAAGGAAGCTATGGTAAAGCCTTGAAATTCGGATCGTGTTATGTAGGTAAATCATTTTTTGACTTAGGAGCCTACTAAATATGTCATTCTATATTTCTGATTGCAACCCTTTAGAAAAAGCCACCAATTGTATTATATCCGCGTAAGAGAACTATTTTAGAGCTTAGAAGTACAGATCGTTTTATGTCGGTAAATGATTTTTCGATTTAGAAGCTTGCTAAATTTGTCACTCTATATTTCTGATTGCAACCCTTATGTTAAAGCATAGAGGTACTGATCGTGTTATGTAGGATCGTGTTTAGGAAAAGCCACCACTTGTACCATACACGCTTAGGTTAACTGTGTTAACGCATAAAGATACTGATTGTTTTATGTAGGTAAATCATTTTTCGATATAGGAGCTTACTAAAAATGTCACTCTTTATTTCTGGTTTGCAACCCTTTAGAAAAATTGCCACCCCTTGTACCATACACGCATAAGGAAGCTATGTTAGAGCATAGAAATACTGATCGTTTTATGGAGGTAAATGATTTTACTATATAGGAGCTTACTAAATATGTCATTCTACATTTCTGATTGCAACCCTTTAGAAAGTGCCACCCCTCTTATCACATACGCATAAGAGAGCTATGTTAAAGCGTAGAGATACGGATCGCTTTATTTAGGAAAAGAATTTTTTAATTTAGGAGCCTACTAAATATGTAATTCTATATTTCTGACTGCAACCCTGGCAGAAGTTCGTTATAAGGTTTCCACCCCCTGGTGGTGGGGGTGGGTTCGTTGGAAAACTTAGGTGGTGGGGGTTATATATATGTAGGCACCTTAGCCCGAGGGGTGGGGTTTAGGAGTTATGTTGGGTTAGGTTCTCCATAGACTTAACATAGAAAATTACCAGAATTGTTCTAAAATCTAAAAACAATTTCAAATTTTTTTTTTAGGTGATTTTAAAATATTTCATTTCAAATAACTTAAACCCTTTCTGAACAAGTACTACCAACTTCCAGCAAACACTTGGTATCCATATCGAATTCTATGGTTCCTTTTATTTGAAAATGGGTGCGGGGGAATAGGGGGGGAGGGGTTGGGGGGTTGGGGGGTTTGCTATTGATCGAAGGTCATCAGGGTCGCAGAAGCGAGTGAAAAATAACATAATATATCATAAAATATTATATATATTATGTAAAATATTTCATTTCAGATAACTTAAACTCCACCCCTCCGGCCTAAGATACCTATATATATAAAACCCCCACCACCTAAGCTTTCCAAAGAACCCTCCCCCCACCCCTAGGGGGGCGGAAACAATATAACGAACCGTAGCCGCAACCCTTTAGAAAAAGCCACACCTTGTACCATACACGCATAAGGGAACTATGTTAAAGAATAGAGATACTGATCGTTTTATGTAGGTAAATGATTTTTCGATTTAGGAGCTTACTAAATATGTCACTCTATATTTCTGATTTGCGACCCTTTAGAAAAAGCCACCCCTTGTACCATACACGTGTAAGAGAACTATGTTAATGCATAGAGATACGGATCGTTTTATGTAGGTAAATGATTTTTCGATTTAGGAGCTTACTAAATAAGTCTTTCAACGTTTCCGATTGCAACCTATTAGAAAAAGCTACCCCTTGTATCATACATACGGGAACTATGTCAAGGCATAGAGATACTGATCGTGTTATGTAGGTAAATCACTTTTTGATTTAAGAGCTTACTAAATATGTCACTCTATATTTCTGATTGCAAGCCTTTAGAAATGCCACCCCTTGTACCATACTCGCATAAGGCAACTATGTTAAAGCGAAGAGATACGGATCGTTTTATTTAGGAAAATATTTTTTTGACTATGGAGCTTACTAAATATGTCACTCTATATTTCTGATTGCAACCCTTAAGGAAAAGCCACCCCTTGTAACATACACGCGTAAGAGAACTATTTTATAGCATAGAGGCATAGAGGTACGGATCGTTTTATGTAGGTAAATTATTTTTCGACTTAGGAGCTGACTAAATATGTTATTCTATAGGTCTGATTGCAACCCTTTAGAAAAAGCCACCCATTGTACCATACACGCGTAAGAGAACTATGTTAAACCATAGAGGTACTGTTCGTTTTTTGTAGGTAAATGCTTCTTTGACTTGGGAGCTTACTAAATATGTCACTCTCTATTTCTGATTGCAACCCTTTAGAAAAAGCCACCCCCTGTACCAAACACGCATAAGGGAACTATGTTAAAGCATAGATATACTGACCGTGTTATATAGGTAAATCATTTTTTGATTTAGGACCTTACTAAATATGTCATTCTATATTTCTGATTTGCGACTTTTTAGAAAGTGCCTCCCCTGGTATCATAAACGCATAAGGGAATTATTTTAAAGCATAGAGATACTGTTCTTTTTATGTAGGTAAATGATTTTGCGATTGAGAAGCTTACTAGATATGTCGCTCTATATTTCTGATTGCAACCCTTTACTAAAAGCCAAAGTTCCCGTATGTGTTTCATAAACACATACGGGAACTTTGTTACGGATCGTGCCATACCATCGAAAAATCATTCCATCGAAAATCTTTACATCGAAAAATAGCAATAAATCAAAAATAAAAATCTTGCCATCCAAAAATCAGGATGCCGGCTATGCTGAGCACTTAAGCTCTAAAAATTAAGGAAATTATTTAAATCTTTCAATTCGAAAGTATATTTTGGATTTTACTCATGAAAAACTATAACTAATTTAGCATTGATGAAGCAACAGCTTCGTATAAGAGAAAATGGAGTTTTTCTCTGAGTAGAATCCAAAATATACTTCCGAATTGCAAAAATCAAATAACTTCCCTAATTGCTTAAGTTTAAGTGCTCAAAAAATCTCTAATATATAATTCAAAATGTAGCTTTGTTTGTTTTAACAAACTTTAACTTAGTTTGTTTTCAAATCAAAAAAATGGTAACTTTAATAGACAATGGTTTATTTTAATAACATGCTGTTTATAAAAAGACTATGCTAAACATTTATGTGTTGGAGTGCTCCTGAGTGCTATTAAATAAAGTTTTGGAAAATAAAACATATTTTACATTTAAACAAATCCAATTTTTTTAATTCTCTTACAAATTACATTAATTATATTTCTATAATTTCAATTTATTAATATATATTAATATCAGTTTTTATCATATTATCACCTATATCACTTATATATTTTTCATTTTAAAACGGCCGAAGCTTGGACCAAGGTTTGCACATGTTAACAATACATTCGAATGGTAAATAACGCGTATTATAGTAAACTGAATCTTGGTTCAGTCTAGGCATTTACAATTCGCCCAGACTGAAACCAAAGTTAACTAGTCAAGGCTTGGCTCACCAATACGGGCCCAAAATCGGTTCGTTGTTCAAAATTTGTTATGTCATAGACTGGTGATCGATGACGCAGTTATATAAAGGCACAGGTTTAGTCATGCACTATTTCCTCATACGTATCAAAATTGCATTTGCATAAGTTGTTTTAGTCGTTTTTCCTTCTGCCCTGTGTACTTGGTATTATACTCAATTCATTGTTATCATTTGATTATAGCTTCCGCCATACCAATTTGGTACCAGAAAAATAGTTGTGTGATAATAGTTGTATGTTATTCCAATGTAGTTTCCCTTGCCCAAGGTAAAGTCGTTAACCGCATAAAATTTATTATTCTAAAACGGTTGAGTAATATTGGTTTAAGTGTGATTCTTTTTTTTAAATTGTATTCATGGTTCCGCTTATCCATATAGATTCTCTACAAACGTCTATTAATTAACGCTATTTTTTCAGTATAATTTCCAGTATAATTTTACGCTCAGTTTATAATCCCTAATCGCTGTAAAATTATATAAAAACTGTTGGTTATTCTCATTAATCCATACTCATGTTGTTTACATGTAAAATTCGTTCAAATGTTTGGCAAATAATTCATTTCGTTGAAAAATTTTCCGAATTGCTATTACAAACTAGTATCCGGATTTCTTACTGGGTAAAAATAAAATTACAAAAATCAACTTTCCCCAAGGAAACTGCATTATCATTTTCAATGTCAATTATCTATAAATACTAATTGACAGATAGCTTCGTTCTCTTATATTTTGATTAACGATTGTGACTCTTAGTCTGGATATTCTTATTGGACTTAATATTATGGAGTTTGACAGTAAAAATGGTGGTCAATAGAAAAATTTTCATGCATTAAAATCATAAAGTCTGTAGTTTCCGTTTTATAAAATAATCATTGTTATGTTTTAGTGCAATTATTAAGTAGCGCGTTACTGTTAATTTATTGAAATAAAGAAGAAAAAAAACATATCGATATGTGTTTGTGTTGTCTAATATTAAAACCAAAAAGAAAACTAGAAAGCAATCAGCCATTTTGGTGATGATAATTTTAATTAGCCTAAATTGATACCGAATACTAAATATAATTTCTGTTTTGGACAGAGAAAGAATGTTAGCAATTAATTTTGGTAAGATGAACAATTCCTTTATATTACTTTCGTAGTTTGGCAGTAATTTCTAAATTACAGTTAACATTAAATATTGTAGTAAATTAGGTTAAAATGAATAATGTTCGAATATAATAAAAACATTCAAAAAAAATTGTGTCTATAGTAGGTGTATCTAACAAGGAAGCATTATTTGTTGGTTTTTATGAAATCCTAGGGTATATTACCCGACGGATAGTAGAATTGAGTGAAAGAAACCCAATTACTCGGGAATATTTTCTTGTAGGACGATTAATGCAAATAACCGGTGGCTCGGTCCGGAGTTCGTTGTGTGCGATGACCTTATACACCAACCCGCATAACAATCATTAGTGTGTTGGTGAACCGACATATATCCACGACATCTTGTTATACAACCACGCCTACCATAGTCCACCAAGCTGATTTACATCCTATTTATCAACTTCTAATTGAACTTGTCACAACTAATCGTTGTTCACCTACGTTTACATTAGCGGATCAGGTGGATTTAAATTGCATTAGTCAACTTATACTTGAACTATTTAAACTAATCATTGTGTATATACGTATACATTATTTGATCAAGCCGATTCAAATTGTAGTTACCAACCTATAAGTGAAATCGTACCACCAATCATTGCTCGACCACAGCTATTTGATCAAGCTGATTGAAAGTGCATTTATCAACTTATAATTGAACGTATTACCACTAATCATTGCTCAACTACGTATACGTTATTTGATCAAGCCGACTTAAAGTGTATTCATCAATTTAGAATTGAATTTATTACAACCAATTATTGTTCGACCACCTGTACATTATTGGATCAAGCCGATTTAAAATGGTATTTACCAACTTATAATTGAAATTGTCGCAACCAATCATTGTTCAACTACATTTACATTATTTGATCAAGCCGATTTTAAATTGTATTCGTCAACTTATAATTGAATTTCTTGCAACCAATTATTGCTCATATAAGAACTGAATCTAAAAAATTATGGTGCAAATTATGAAACTTTTTGCAATCCATACAATTTTAGAGCGATCTAGTTTCGAACCAATGAAAAAATTTTAAACTTTAAAAAAGTTTATCATTCTCATCAGGGCTAGCCGACTAGATAAACTCTACCAAAAAATGTCAATGCTAATGAATATAAACCAAAAATTAGGTTACAACTCTAGCGAAGTGTAAAAACATAAAATTTACATAATCATAAATTTAATAGATTCCGGTTTAGTCAATTAATTTCTCTGGTGATCACTGTTCTGTTATACTCTAGATATTCTAGTATTGAATAACAAACTTGTATCGGTGAGAAGAAGATGACTAGTCTTCACTTGTGTCTATTGACACATGATCAACAATTAATTCAGTAAAATTGACACATGATCAACAATTAATTCAGTAAATTATTTCTGATATAACATCACCCCGTGGAATGGAATTAGCCCTATGATAAAACTGAATTAAAAGAAATTGTTAACAAAATTAAATCCTAACACCGTTGATCAAAATGGGATCGTAGTGACAACAACAAATCTTTCGTTGATATTGGATTGTTTCGAGTGTGTGTGAATGTGGGCCTGGCTGAGGATATGGGTGTAGTGTGCATGTGTGTCAGTGTATGAACGGCGCGAGCGTGTGAATGTGAGTGAATGTGAAGTTGGACGGCGTCCAACGTGGGGCTCCTCAAAGGGATACAGCAGCGATGTGGTACCCTGGAGGAGTCCTCCAAATTACAAAAAACTTTGGAAAATTCATAAAAATGAATTAAAAGAAATTGTTAACAAAATTAAAACCTAACACCGTTGATCAAAATGGGATCGTAGTGAAAACAACCAATCTTTCGTTGATATTGGATTGTTTCGAGTGTGTGTGAATGTGGGCCTGGCTGAGGATATGGGTGTAGTGTGCATGTGTGTGAGTGGATGTGTGAGTGTATGAAGTACGCGAGCGTGTGAATGTGAGTGAATGTGGGGTTGGACGGCGTCCAACGTGGGGCTCCTCAAAGGGATACTGCAGCGATGTGGTACCCTGGAGGAATCCCTCCAAATTACAAAAAACTTTGGAAAATTTTTTTTAAATTTTTCTTCTGAAATTCAATTTTTCTTCATCAAACTAATAGTTAAAGACTTTGGCGACGTGGAAGCGATGCAAAGCTTCAGATACGCAGGAGCGGAGTCAATCTGAGATTCCTCAGATTGATTTCGATGGGGTTTTTGCGCCCCCACGTCTCCGAGCGAAAATTCTCTTTTATGTTTTTTTTTACGCTAGGGTGGGAATACTTCCTAGGAATTATTCTTAATGGGCATTACAACCCTACGGACCCTAGTTACGGGTTGGGTTTCTGGGGATGTCGCGAAGGCCGAAGGTGGCTCAGGTGCCAGACCTAGACTGATGTGGATTGGTGTATACGCCAATCCTCATCTAATCTGATCACCTGGTCAAGCTTTGGGTTCGCGATGTCCTCAGAATCCGGCTTGCGCTAATATTGCCTAACGTTAGAATCCCTTCCCGGCAATATTGGCTTCCTATGGCCTGGGTTGTTTAGTTCCCCATGGATGATATTGGGGGGCATTTTCCAAAGTAGCCCAGCTACTGAGGGAAGATGTCCACTCAGCCTTCATGCCGTGGGTGATTGGATCAATTCCGGTCATAGCACCCTTACCGTATGTGTTGTCGGTGTGGATCGCGGCTGACAGGTGTATCAGATTGAATGGTGTTTCAGAGGGTATACCTTCTGACCACCCCTTGGCACTTGTCATCCGTGTGATATACCACCAACACATACCCCATCTTACTCCTTTTCCTTACCTAATCGCATCCTTTAACGTAGTTTACATTTCAATATTTTTTGGTCTCAAAATAAAAAAAAAGAACAAACAAACAACACAAAAGAAAGACCGGCGATCACCACTTCCAACCCAGTATGATAGACACCTCGTGGTTGGTCCTCCCCTGCTCCGTCCACCATTATAATAAATAAATAACTTATTATCGTAATAAATAATAAAAACTGCCGATATTTCGGGTACTTGTTTTTTCCTCATAAATTTTAGGTCCGACCATAAAAAAACCAAAATATAATCAATACAAAAGGAAAATTAACTATAATAAATCAATACAAAAAGAAAATTAACTAAAATACAACAATATAAAAGAAAAACGAACTAAAGGAAAACAAGTAAAATATAAATATTAATTCAGGATAGAAGACGACCATGGTTCATCACTGTTACTAGAATAAGTACTAATTTTAATTTTGCGTGATAGATATAATTTATTTTTTTTATTAATTTCAATATTTGTTGTTGCATGATAGAATAAGTCCTAAATTCTAACATTTTATATTACTTTCTTGTCTAACCGGTAGGCTTGCCGCACTCTTTTTTTTGTCACTCACTTTTGAGTATCGGGAACCCCCAAATCTGCCCGGAATTGGGTCTGGAAATTTTTGTTTTCATCCACCGCCTACAATAGACTAGTATATCAATTTTTTTTTACCCTTCCAATCCTTTCGGTTTTTCCTTAGTGAGAATATTACACAACTATTTCTCAATTTTTTTTGTATTACCATGTCGGCTCCTGAACGGATTAATGCATCGAATAGGTCCAGTACCTGCGCGGTATGTCAGCATGAAATAGTGCCCGCGGACGTTAAAATCATCACGCGGTGTAACCACTTGATTCACAACATCTGGTGATCATGTGATGTGAACTAGTGGACTGTATTTTGAATTTTGTTTATGCAGCGATGACAACCATTTGACCATCAATTAATAAGTACAGATCACATATCTTCAATAGTTCAATAATGTTTGTAATAATGAACAGCAACAACAAAATCTCTATTCAATAATGATCGATAAATAAATAACAGCAGCAATTGGACTAAACTCAACAATGTTTGATGAGTATTTAACAGCAGCAGCCAAACAGAGCTCAACAATGATCGAAGTATTTACTAGCAGCAACTATACAGAGCTCAACAATGATTGTAATATTCAACAGCAGCAATTAAATAATGCTCGACGAATAATTAGCAACAGCAACTATACAGAGCTCAACAATGATCGATGAATATTTAATATTTAACAGCAGCAACTATACAGAGCTCAACAACGATTGTAATATTTAATAGCAAACGGCGATTCAGCGTTGGCAATCAACTATCTTCAACTCGGGTACCAAGTGAACTTCTACCTTCCCGTCACGCCAACATAATTAGAGGTGACCCAGCCCGGAGATGTCTTGATCAAGGTGAAGCTGCTGCCGTGGCACGAGATTCGCGTAAAACCGTATATGCTCAGGTGGATCAGGAAATGGCCATACTGAGAGATTCAATAGTACAAAACCGTGCTCCTGCACCAGAAGAACTCGTGCCAGAAGAACTCGTGCCAGAAGAACTTTTACCAGAAGAGCTAAATCCAGTATCTCACGTCTCCCCGCTGCGTCAATCGGCTCCGACTGTACACACCGTAAGAGAGGGTTCGGTACCACGAAATAATCTACCGGTACAACCAATGTTTGCTGACCCTCATCCTGTACCAACTAGAGCTCGTCCACATCTCGATCACTACTCAACTACAATGCGAAAATAGAATCTCACGTTTACCGGCAGACCGGATGGTCTGGATGTAGAAGCGTTCATCTTTAGAGTGGAGAGATTGACCGAGATGTGTTTTCAGAGCGATTTTTCCATAATCACACGCAATTTATATCTACTATTAACGGATAGAGCAGCTGATTGGTTCTGGCGATACTTTCGCCACCATCGACAACTTATATGGAATGACTTCTGTCATGCTCTACGTGTCGAGTTTCAGGATCGGCAAACTGATGAAGAAGTGAAGGAAAGGATGAGGGCCAGAAAACAGAGGCCAACCGAAACGTTCGATGATTTTCTTCAGTCATTATACCATTTGTCAGATAAATTAAGAATACCGATGTCTGATGCAGACCTGTTGTCGTTGATTAGGAATAACCTACGATTAGAAATACGAAAAGACTTGTTGTACGTTACCATATATGGTTTGGAACATCTTCGGCAACTGTGTAGAGACAGGGAGAAGTTATGGGCTGAAACGATAGCAAAACCTAGCGATTCTAATTACAGACCATCTAGACCTGTGTCTGAGGTGGACCTCGATCATGAATTCTCCCAAGTGAGAATTAGCGAACTTCCGTCCGATCCGCCCTCGAATGAAGTAGCAGCCTGCTCATAACATGAAACGACTAACCAGTTCAACAACTTGCTGGAACTGTAAACAACTTGTTCATCGTTGGCACGATTGCCGAGAATCCCAGCGATTGTTCTGTTGGGGTTGTGGGAAGGACGATGTAATGTGTCCCAGTTGTGATAATTGTCGGGGAAACCGAAGAGGGGGCCAGAATCCCAACACCTTTTCTCGCTTCCAGAGCCCGTCTTAAACTCATCTGAGCCTAAAAATATTTCATCTCCTCATTCTACCAATGTTTTATCATCTTATTCGAACAACATATTTTTTCATGGCACATTGTCGAACCGAGTTTCAACATCCAATTCATTGGATCACCCGTTGGATACATTACCTGTCAATAATTCGACCAATAACGAACCTGATAGAAACTCTAATACCATCACTCCGGTGGCCCAGGTTGTAAACCCGTCTTCTGATGTTCTAGTATCAACACATGATACAAATTTGAAATTGGTAAGACGAACACCCACTTATATTGAACCACGCTTATTCGTTACTAAAGTCAAATCGTTCAAACAGCGATTGAACGATTATTTGAAGTTACGCTCCAATATATTTATTGATTCATTTTCGATTTAGAAACCCCCATCGCGCTCTGTGCTCCGTTCTCGTGCTTATTGGCAACAACGACGTTTGTTTAAATCTAAAACCATCTCTTCCATTGTGCAATTGGCAAACGATGTGAGATCTTATGCCACCGTTAAACAACATACCGGATTTTTGGATAGCGGAGCATCCTTGACTGTAATTGGTGGTGATTTTGCTAAGGAAATCATGCAAACTCGACCTTCTGACTTATTCATCTGTAGTAGTTTGTGCTGCTGATGGACAAAGACAGAAGATCTTGGTCTTTGTAAATACAAAGATTTCATTTATGAACCAAGTCAGACCTATGGATGTCTTCGTTATCCCGTCCTTAACTCAGGATCTATACTTTGGTATCGATTTTTTTAATGCCTTCGGGTTGTTTAACCCAATATATAAATTACCTACACTTGCGACTACGGAGTCAGCAATGTCAGAGTTGTCTATGAATAGTCAACAACGCTTGCAAGACGCTATCCAACTTCTACCATCATTTTCGAAAATGGGTCTGGGTCGAACGCATTTGATAGAACGTGTGATTGATGTAGGGACGGCCGCCCCCATCAAGCAACGTCACTATTCGATTTCGCCCGCTATTGAGAGACTGATGGGAGAAGAACTGGATAGAATGTTGTCTCTGGGTATTATAGAGGTCTCTAACAGTTCTTGGTCGAGCCCAGTGGTTTTAATTCGCAAACCTGGGAAGAATCGTCTCTGTTTGGATAGCCGAAATACTGTTACTAAAAAGGACGCCTACCCACTCCCACAGTTTGATGGAATTTTGAGTCGTCTGCCACAAGGTAATTTCATTTCCAGTTTGGATCTGAAAGACGCTTTTTGGCAGATACCTCTAGAAAAACGCTCCCGAGAGAAAACTGCTTTTACGGTCTCTAGGCAGTCTTTGTATCAGTTCGTTAGAATGCCTTTCGGACTGTGCAATGCGCCGCAAACAATGACTAAATTAATGGACCAAGTAATTCCTCCACATCTCAAGTCGTGCGTCTTCGTATACTTGGATGATCTTCTAATAGTTACAGATACCTTTGAGGCTCATCTGAAACTGTTAGAAGATATCTCCCAGTGTCTTAGACGTGCGAACTTGACGATTAATGTGGAAAAAAGTAAGTTTCTCTTGCCGGACGTAAAATATTTAGGTTATGTCGTGGGAGGTGGTAAATTAAAAATTGATCCTGATAAGACTCAGGCTATCTCTGAATTTCCTACACCACGAACACCCAAACAGATTCGACGCTTCTTAGGTATGGCGGGTTATTACCGCCGATTTATATCTGATTTCTCTGCTATGTCCTCTCCAATATCAGAGTTGTTGAAGAAAAATTCTAATTAATTCATATGGACACAAGAAGCTGAAATAGCATTTAAAAATCTCAAAAATGCTTTAGTATCAGCACCCGTTCTAATAAACCCCGACTATACTATGCCCTTTACTCTCCAGTGCAACGCTAGCAACGACGGTATAGGTTGTGTACTGCTTCAGTGTGACATGGACGGTACGGAACATCCCATAGCGTACATGTCCAAAAAACTTAATTCTGCACAGCGCAACTACTCAACTAGTGAGAAAGAGTGTCTAGCCGCCGTACTGGGAGTAAAGAAATTTAGAGCGTATGTCGAGGGTCAGGTTTTTAAGATCGTGACGGATCACGCTTCATTGAAATGGTTAATGCAACAAAAAGACCTTTCTGGTCGATTGGCTCGCTGGAGCTTGAAATTGCAGGGTTACGTCTTTGATATTGAGTACAGATAAAGAATATTAAACACTGTTCCTGACACTCTATCAAGACGTGACTCTGTCGATGTCATTTCTGAGATGTGAATTTCCTACACCATGAACACCCAAACAGATTCGACGCTTCTTAGGTATGGCGAGTTATTACCGCCGTTTTATATCTGATTTCTCTGCTATGTCCTCTCCAATATCAGATTTGTTGAAGAAAAATTGTAATAAATTCGTATGGACACAAGAAGCTGAAATTGCATTTAAAAATCTCAAAAACGCTCTAGTATCAGCACCCGTTCTAATAAACCCCGACTATACTAAGCCCTGCACTCTCCAGTGCAACGCTAGCAACGACAGTATAGGTTGTGTACTGCTTCAGTGTGACATGGACGGTATGGAATATCCCATAGCGTACATGTCCACATGTTATTCAACACTTCGCGATATTTGGAGTTGGTTAATCTGGTTACCGAAGTAGACGGTACATTACCTGATCTGAAAGTAATTTCTGGTCGGGTATATAAACGATTGGCTTGGTTTGATCCCGAAATTCCTCCAGAGGGTGAGATTTGGAAATTGTGGTTACCCGAGGAATACACTGACGAGTGTATTGCAAGGGCCCATAATCCTCCTAACTCATCTCATGGAGGTTTAGCGAAAACTTTGTATAATATCCGTAGATTTTACTATTGGCCTCGAATGTATACCCAGGTTAAAACTTTCGTATTGAACTGCAAGACCTGTAAAGAAATTAAAGCTCCTAATGTGCCACTTCGTGCCCCCATGAAATCTCCTATGAAGACTGAACGAATTGGTCAGCGACTGTACATAGATATTCTCGGCCCCTACCCTCGTTCGAAGGCCGGGAATATCGCGATTCTCGTGGTATTGGATCACGTCTCTAAATACCCATTATTGTTTCCCTTACGGAAATTAACTGCTAAACCGATTTGTCAATTATTGGCTACCAATGTCTTTCACGTGTTTGGTTGTCCAGAAGTCATTGTGTCCGACAATGGGACTCAATTTAAATCTAAACTATTCGAACTATTTCTTGGTGAAGCACGGAGTGAACCATACCCTATTAGCTTTGTATTCGCCTCAAACTAACGCTTCTGAACGGGTGAATAGAAGTGTTCTATCTGGAATTAGAGCTTATTTAAATGAGGAACATTCTAAATGGGATATGCATTTGAGCGAGATCGCTTGTGCACTACGTTGTTCCCTTAACCAAACTCTTAAATGCTCCCCCTGTTACGCGATGTTTGGAATACCGATGGTGACTCACGGTTTTTCATATGAGTTGTTGAGACGACTGAATAGTCTTCATGAACCGGGTGAAACGATCTTGCGACCTGATTACCTACACAAGATTCGTATTTGAATTCTTGACCTAACTGCTGAAGCATTCGTTAAAAGTGCGGAGCGATATAATTTACGAGCTCGGGTGACTTTGTTTAAACCAGGTGATACTGTGTTCCGACGGAACTTTATACTGAGCGATGCAGGTAAGAAATTATCTGCTAAGCTTTCACAAAAGTTTGTTGAGGCCAGAGTAAAAAGGCTAGTAACTGGTACCGCCTACGAGCTGGAAGACCTGGTTTCTAAACGAAGAGGTGTTTACCATTCGAAGGGCATTCGAGCCTAAAATCTTATATTTTTGGTACTGTCAAAGTAATCTGTATTTCCTTTCGATCTTTGTCTTGCTCTCGCATCGCTTGACTTCGACTTGGTGTTATCAATAACTATAAAGCGTAGGGGTGGTTTTGTTTCCATGTATTTATCCAGTGAGTGTTAATCAGTTTTCGGAGCATACGGTTCGTTTATAGTTGTTGTTTAATTCCCTAGTTTCAATTCAATGTTGAACTGTAGTTTTGAAGACCAATCGGTCTTGCATCGGATGCTACCGAAATGGAATGATCACGGTGTTCATGCTCGATACTGTTTCCCTGTAATGTTTCACTTTCTGAAGGCCTGTTTCTAGTTGCAGACAATTGTTCGGAAACATTTAGTGTAATTTCGAAATTTCCCCTCTTAAAATTTAATGTTCGTAGCCCGGCTAGCTCAGTCGATAGAACATGAGACTCGTAATTTCAGTAACGTTCATGCTAGATGGATGTACGGAGTGGGTTCGAGCCAATATATAAGAGCTTACTCGGTATTTGATCTTTGATTGGATGAGTGTATCAAGTGGAAATCGGTGGTAAGAGCGGGTATGCTTTCTTTCAACCGACCGTTGTCGAATTCTGGTGATTGTTATGATCTTGTTGGACCGATTGGAACCAGCTCTACGTCTTTCAACTTATTTTTGGACTGGCTGTTCCAAAAATCATTTGTCATGTTATGTCATAGACTGGTAATCGATGACGCAGTTATATAAAGACTCAAGTTTAGTCATGCACTATTTCCTCATACGTATAAAAATTGCATTTACATAAGAGCAATTTCACGAAGATTCAACATCGTTTTGACTTGACCCGTTTTGACTTGATTTTATATATATAAATCATAAATTATAACATCTCCCAGATACAAAATTAAATTATTCATTGCTATAAACATTCATAGTAAATGCAAAATATAAGTGCTAATAAAGTGAAAAATTAATAAAATCAAAAGAAGTGCATTAGATCATTTGATCATAAATTTAGTTCTTGTCAAACTAATGAATAAATGAATTAAACTTTTCATAAATAATAAACTTTACTTAAATAATATATCTTTTACATAAATAATCTTTAAAATTAAATCATCAAATCATAACAAAATCTTGAATTTTATGGCTGATTTAAATAAGTCATTTACTTAATATATTATATAATCAAAATCACATTTCGTCATCAACAAAAAGAATCTCTCACAATCAACAAAATAATCAACGACACCAAATCAACGGATGAGTAAATTTTTCTTTGTTTTCCTATAAATTTATATAAATAATTTAAATATCAAAATTGAAATAATAGCAACTTTTATTTTAGATAATAATAATTTAGATAGTAATAATAAATACTAGAAATATGTTTCTTTACATTTTACTTTTAATTAATTGTGTTTTCTTTCATTCGTGAATTATGAGCTAAAAGGAAGTGAAGTTTTCTGAGGATGATGATGGGTATTTAAGAACGTGAATCGCAATCAGGGTGAATTAACAATGATGTACCTTTCTGTTTCTTTTTTATTACAATTCAAATTCTGTTGTTTATTTCTGTAATATATATTATTGTTGTTCTGCTGAAAATTTCTGGCTTCTCAATTTTTTTTCTTCATGCGGTCTAATACTGATCCACACATATTTCAGACTCCCCACGACACCTCTGAGCTTAGTCGAAAACACATTGACCGCTCTGAAATCCCTGTGCGGATAATTTTCTATAACAAGATAACTGTCAACAGACATTTACGCTTGTTACAATTATTTGGTCAAGCCGATTTAAAATGGTATTTATCAACTTATAATTGAAATTGTCGCAACCAATCATTGTTCAACTACATTTACATTATTTGATCAAGCCGATTTTAAATTGTATTTGTCAACTTATAATTGAACTTCTTGCAACCAATTATTGCTCACCCACAGTTATATGATTTGATCAAGCTGATTTAAATTTCATTTACCAACTTATAATTGAAGTTATCACAACAAATTATTGCTCAATCACCGTTACATTATTTGATCAAGCCGATTTAAAATGGTAATTATCAACTTATAATTGAAATTGTCGCAACCAATCATTGTTCAACTACATTTACATTATTTGATCAAGCCGATTTTAAATTGTATTCATCAACTTATAATTGAATTTCTTGCAACTAAGTATGCCTCAACCACCGTTACATTATTTGATAAAGCTGATTTATATTGTCTGGACAAACATATTAGGGGGGTGCTGATTCACATAATCGGAGCCAGTATATGTTATATTATCGTTGTCCAACCGGGCCCATCATCTTTATTTGTAGCAGTGCCGTAGGGATGCTGTCCAACTAAACGAAAGTTCGGGAGCAGTGGGATTGGACGATACCATGCGGTGAATGTTATTATATTTCTTTTTAAATCTTAAATTAGAGGCATGAATGAGTGTGAATGCTTGTGTATTTGAGTGTGAGTATGTGGTAGGGTTCATGTGATGCGTGTTCGTGATTTAATTACCAATTATCCATATTATATATTATATTATTATTTCATTAATACTACCATGTAGACGAAGGTCGAAGCGGTGTCATAACAGTCGTTGTTAATGTGCCATTTCCATACAATTGAAATAACTAAATTTTCTACTTTGTTCCCCTCAATGGAATTAAATTAGTCATGGAGTTTTTTTTGTGTGGAGGGATGATGAGGAAAGTTTGTTTCTTGGTGATAACAGGGCAATGTAACGTTAATTGTACTATCATATTTATTGGAGCGTACCTTTGTAGTGGACGTATATTAAAATCAAATATATAACTTATAACCACTACACTTTTCAAAACACAATTTAGGAGTCACACAAAATAATTATAACAAATTAAGAACTAAGTGTACATCAATAATTTTTGTAACAAAACACACATAATCGAAACAAGTTATAAATTATTTACTGTAAAATATTTAGTATATAAGCTAGGCAAAAATCATATTTTATTCTTGTTCTTCTACTGCTTGTACAACATTAAAAATAAATTACATTGTTGTTAATAAATTTATTGAAACCAAAAAAGTTTGTGAAGTGTTTTTAATAATTAAAATAGGATCCTCAACCCCAGGGTTGGTGAGATTACTATGGTGGTGACCGACGACGTGAGTGATCATGTCTCAGTATTATTCTGTGTTTAGAAACTTTTTCAAAGTTCTAAATCAATTACAAGCAGCAACAATTTATTTTCGTCATGTTAAATATCAAAATATATGTACATACTTACAAATAAAAGCATGATAAGAACAAGCAACAGTCCAAAAAAAATAAACATCAAGATTGTTTGGATAAAATTGTAAACATCGAAAACACATCTGACATCAACATTGTTTACAACAACAACTATTTACTTATATTTTATTTCATCGTATGCAGCAGCAACAATATTATTTGCAACAACGTATACATACATTTTATTGCAGTGCAACTCAACAGTATTTCATTTAAGGCAGAAAACGTTTTGAAAACATTAGTACCTGAAATAACATATCAACAAAATTATGTACGATACTTAATATGCAGTTGTTACAAGTCAGCTGATTGATTCTTCAGATAAACATTCTTCGTTGGACAACAAAATAATATAACGGTTCGATTTTTATTTTAATAACAGCTATATACATTTAATTTTTTTATTTCAAAAATTTTTCATTCATATTTGAAGTTCAAAAGAAAATTTTTATTAAATAATTGCCATATTTTGCAAAAATATTTCAAAATTAATTTTCAATTTTATATTTCATATACATACATAAACTATATCTAGGATTAATTAATTTAGAATCAAAACATTTTTTTGGTTATATATGGTTAACATTCATATAATTAACAAATACATTCACACAAAAACTCGAAAATATATTTTTCAAAAACATAGGAATTGAGTTCTTGTTTCAAGTTTAATATAAAAAAAAATAGTTCACTATAGGCGCTTTCCAATCGAGTGAATTACTGAATGATTCACTTAAACTGAATTGGTCTAATATTCAGTAAATCATCAAAAATAGAGCCAAAACAACAAAAAACAGCAATTTTTGACATTTAAAAAATACATAACCAAAATCGAAAATTTAGACACAAACAAATATGTTCCGATTAATTTTTTTATTATTTTTAACGTTTGACCACAAACCGTAAATAAAAAAATATGAATATGTTGAGCTGATGAACCTATTTTTTCCTTCACTTTATTCAATTTAATCCAGTTCTGTAGTAGCTCAGTTTACGTTCAGTGGAATCTGAATATTACCATTGGAACACACAAATTCCGGAATACAATTCAGTTTAAGTGAATCATTCAGCAATTCACTCGATTGGAAAGCGGCTTATATAACCTAAGATATATAATCGGTTGAAAAGTTTTTAGCTTCAATCAGTCAAAATTATTTCGTATTTCAATTATATTTTTGACAATATTTTTTTTTAAATTTCGCGATAGTTCCAAATGAGAGTTGCTAACGACTATAGGCGATTATACTTGCACATTACCAAGGATTTTTGTCCACGTACGTTCATGCCAAAATGATTCAGTGTTATTTTAGTCTTTAATTGTTTATTTTTCTTGCAGTAAAGCAAGATGACGTTTTTAAAAATAGAAAGAATTTCACAATTAAACAGAACCTCAATTTTTCATAAACATCCACTCCTCTCGGCTAAACATTTCATCGTACATCAACAGTCAGTCAACACACACGTAAACACCTGCTTTTGGTCAATATTGGGCTATGACTCAATCTTCAAAGCTGTGTTGTCGTTTCAAGGCCGCTAGTAACCTCTTTACTCTTTGATGGTGTTGTTTCTCTACAGAACAAGTTAAACACCATTAAATTGACATTTTGCCAAACATATGTGGCAACAATTATTCTAGATTCGTACAAACCATCTGATAGATTTTTTTTCTACATTGATCACATGTACCACCATCAGATGCAGTCGTACATACCATCTGATAGCATTTTTTTACATCGATCACATGTACCACTATCAGATGCATTGAACCTACACTACGCCAGAATCACTTGGTCAGGTTCAAACTTCAAAATCATCACACACCACGATAAAAGCTGTGATTAAAATATAATTGATGTTGTTGTTCCTTCATTCAACAAGTGAACTCCATCAACGTTTATTTCGCCAAACTCACTTGGCTTGAATTTCAAATCTATATCAATGTCAGATTTTAATTGGTTGCAGATAGATTCAATGACTTTTCCAAAGAAATTTGTTTTTTTTCATTACAGATATATAGCTTCTAACGATTTGTCGGAATAATGCATTCCAAGTTAGACGAATCGTTAAAATTATTTCGCCATATTCATTTGGCCTACTTCACTCAATCATTCTTTCCAGCCAAATTCACTTGGCCATTTCAAGGATCCAATTACCAGACTCACATGGTAGGATCAAACTTCAGAATGATTCTCTTGTCAAAGGTGTCCTAGCTTCAGCAACCCCGCTGGCTAGTTTAATGAATACTTCATCACACCACTTTGACAACTTCTCAAAATTCAAATGAAACTTCAAACACTTGGAACATCATTTTTAATTGTAAAATAATATTTCAAAAATATTAAAGCATTTAGGGTAGCTGTACTTATCCGATTTCGTATTTTTTTTTTTAAATTCCTGCAATAGAAAAAACCCGCTCCGATAAAGTGGATGTTGGCTTCATGGTCAATAAGAATTGATGTAAATTTTCTATCATTTTTTTCGGTTTCCTTTATTTACATACCACATTTTCAGCTCTTTATCAACTGTAGTACCACTGTTATCTATAGTAGATCTTGTGTAGACAGCAATACATTTTTGTAGTTGTAAATTTTCAAAATTATAATTAGCCGCATCATTATCCGATTTGATTTTTCATTGCTGACGTATTTCCCCATTTAGTTGAAATTATTCGTGCGCATCCTACTATGTGGCACCGAGATTTATCTGATGACATTTTCTTGAACTGTTCCCAAACTTTCGATGACACTTATTTTAATTATTAGCTTAAATCTTAAATAAAAACTTATCATAATATATTTACCGTTTCTATTTTAAACTAAATATAAACAAATAACCATAGAAGATCCTTAATTTTTTATGACTTAATTTTAATTTTAATAAGAACTAAAATTCCATAAATTTTGTCATGTGTTCTTCGTCGTTTTTCTGTTGTTTTCGTAATCCAAACAATAATAATTAACTAGAGGACAGTTTAATGTTTACGGATATGGTTGGTTTAATGTTTATGGACATATTGCAATTTGTATGGTTAGAATAGAATCATTTGACAACAACTAGCATAAAGAATACTTTAAATTTGCAAAAAGAGAATGAGCTGAATTTTATTTTGTAAATTTTATTGAGAAAAAACTGGACCTTTTGTTGTTCGGGTATTCGACCAAAATATCCGGATATTAAATACCCGAAAAATCTTCCTAAATATCCGGGTATCCGGGTACCCGGATACCAAGATTGCAAGCACTAATATTGCCACACTTTTGATGGAGCAAATATTTTAAAATTGTACCGCAAAAATATTGCTTACGTATTTATATATAGATCCTAAATCGAAAAATGGTTTACCTACATAAAACGATCCGTATCTCTATGCTTTAACAAAGGTCCCTTATGCGTATATGATACAAGGAGTGGCACTTTCTATAGGGTTGCAATCAGAAATGTAGAATGACATATTTAATGAGCTCCTATATAGTAAAATCATTTACCTACATAACACGATCAGTATCTCTATGCTTTAACATGGTTCCCTTATGCGTGTATGGTACAACAAGCGGCACTTTTTAAAGGGTTGCAATCAGAAATATGGAGTGACATATTTAGTAAGCTCCTAAATCAAAAAATCATTAGCCTACATAAAACGATTCGTTTCTCTATGCTTTAACATAGTTCCCTTATAAGTGTGTGGCACTTTCTAAAGGGTTGCAATCAGAAATATACAGTGATATATTTAGTAAGGGCTCCTATATCAAAAAATTATTTTCCTAAATAAAACGATCCGTACCTCTATACCTTAACATAGTTTCCTTATGCGTGTTTAGTATAAGGGGTGGCTTTTTCTAAAGGGTTGCAATCAAAAATATAGAAAGACTTATTTAGTTAGCTCCTAAATTGAAAAATCATTTCCCTATATAAAACGATCCGAATCCCTATGTTTTAACATAGTTCCCTTATGCGTATATGATACAAGGGGTGGCACAATCTAAATGGATGCAAATCAGAAATAAAGACTGACACATTCAGTAAGACCCTAAATCGAAAAATCATTTACCTTCATAAAACGATTTATATCTCTTTGCTTTAACCCTTATGCGTGTATAGTTTCCTTATGCGTGTACGCTTTTTCTAAAGGGTTTTAATCAGAAATAAATTAAGAATTATTTAGTCCTAAATCGAAAAATCATTTACCTACATGAAACGATTAGATTCTCATACGCGTGTATGGTACAAGGGGTGGCTTTTTCTAAAGGGTTACAAATCAGAAATATAGAGTGACATATTTGGTAAGGTAAATGATTAACCTACAGAAAACGATCCGTATCTCTTTGCTTTACCAAAGTTCCCTTATGCGTGTATGGTACAATGGGTGGCTTTTTCTAAAGGCTTGCAATCAGAAACATAGCGTGACATATTTAGTAGGCTCCTAAATCAAAAAACGATTTACCTACATAAAACGATCCGTATCTCTATGCTTTAACAAAGTTCCCTTACGCGTGTATGATACATGGGCTGGCACTTTCTAAAGGGTTACAAATCAGAAATATGGAGGGACATATTTAGTAAGCTCCTAAATCGAAAAATAATTTACCTTCAGAAAACGATCCGTATCTCTTTGCTTGACCATATTTCCCTTACGCGTGTATGGTACAATGGGTGGCTTTTTCTATAGGGTTATAATCAGAAATATAGAATGACATATTTAGTAAACTCCTAAATCAAAAAATGATTTACCTACATAACACGATCAGTATCTCTATGCTTTAACATAGTTCCCTTAAGCGTTTTTCGTACAAGGCATGGTTTTTTCTAAAGGGTTGTAATCAGAAATATAGTGACATATTTAGTAAGCTCCTTAATCGAAAAATCATTAACTTGCATAAAACGATTCATATTTCTATGCTTTAACATAGTTTCCTTATGCGTGTATGGTACTATGGGTGGCTTTTTCTAAAGGGTTGCAAATCAGAAATATAGAGTGACATATTTAGTAAGCTCCTAAATCGAATAATCATTTACCTACATGAAACGATCCGTATCTCTATGCTTTAAAATAGTTCTCTTACGCGTGTATAGAACAAGGGGTGGTTTTTTCAAAAGGGTTGCAATCAGAAATAAAGAGTGACATATTTAGTAAGCTCCTAAATCGAAAAATCACTTACCTTTATAAAACGATCCGAATTTCTTTGCTTTAACATAGTTCCCTTACGCTTGTATAGTATAAAGCGTGGCACTTCGAAAGGGTTGCACTCAGAAATATAGAGTGACATATTTAGTAAGCTCCTAAATCAAAAAAATTATTTTCCTAAATAAAACGACCCGAATCTCTATGCTTTAACATAGTTCTATTACGCGTGTATGGTACAAGGGGTGGCTTTTTCTAAAGGGTTGCAATCAGAAATATAGAGTGGCATATATAGTAAGCTCCTAAATCAAAAAATGATTTGCCTACATAACACGATGTAACCACCAGACATATACAATATATGTATATAAAAAAAGAAAGAAAAATAAGAAGAAAAAAAACAAACGAAGTATTTTCGCTCAATATGTTAGTTAGCAAGAATATTCGTCCCAACTGTCAACAGTTGTGTACATTATTTGTTTACCGGTTAAATCAATTTTGAACCGATTCAGGTTGACGTGTTTTTGGATTCATATACATGTTCTGTAGAGGTGGTAGCCATATTGGCTATCATTTCCTGCCAAGCTGTCAGAAACATCGTGTCAATTAAAGTTTTTGTGACTACAGATAAAACAATTGGTGTGTCTGCTACAATTTCAATTTTTGAACCAGAGTAGACAAAGAAAGAAAACCTCAAAACTATTGAATCAAGGGCCTCATAATTGAAAGGTATGTGAAATGTTTGTTTCGGGTTATTAAATTGAACTAATTCAAATCGTGTGTGCTTATTTTAGTTTTTACGTTTTGACTCATACATATACAGC
>OY856187.1:274410289-274492838 GCA_963693315.1 Diogma glabrata | reverse complement strand
CCACATAATAGAACCCCTCAATATTTCCGATTTGCGCCTCTCGCATAAAAACTAAAATAAATCGTGCTGCAGTGGAAGATGGTCAGTTACAACGATCAGTATCTCCATGCTTTAACATAGTTCCTTTACGTGTGTATGCTACAAGGGCGGCACTTTCTAAAGGGTAGAAAATCAGAAATATAAAATGACACATTTAGTTAGCTCCTAAATCGGAACTTTATCCGCACCCTTAAATATTTTTGTGTCGAGTATGTTTAACATAATTCCCTTATGCGTTTTTGACCCAAGGTGTAGTTTTTCTTCTAAAGGGTTGTAACTGAGAAATAAACAGTTGCTTGTTTTTATGTTTTTTTTTAATTCATGAATTGCATGTAGTAAAGAATTTTACTACTAACAAAATGTTACTACTTTTACTAACTTTTACTACTAAAAAAATGTTATGATTTATGAATATAAAGGGAATAGGAAGAATAAAAGAAATAAAAGTAAAACGACAGATATTTTAAAACACGAGTGCAGGAGAATATAAAACATTCGAATGAAAACATTTATCTTATTTTCATTCTTTATATATTCGTATTCTTTGCTTAATAAAAAAAAAGGAATAAATGCGATTGGATTTTGAAAACATTCTTAATAGGCCAGGAAAAATAGTATTTTAACAACAAAAAAATTCGTTACAGCAAACTGACAGCGGGATATTGTAGAATACGATATTGTAAAAAGAGGGAAACATAAATCGAACCAGCAGCTGCTATCCGGGGGAGAATGGGGAGGGTTTTTTTTAGGGGTTGAAAAAGGGTTTTGGTTTTTCGTGATTTCTGGCTAAACCGTGCATTCTATCAAAAAGAGTTATATGTAAAAGTTGTAGGGAATAAAAAGATCTACACTTTTTGTACGGACCGTTTTTACCCTCACCCCAAAATTTTTCGAAAAAAATGCGAAAAAACGATTTTTTTCTTTTTTCTTGTTTTCTTTTACAAAAAAAATTTTATGAAGTTCAAATTTTGGAAAAAGATACCTCCATTTATTGGAAAAAGGTAGCAATTTTTTCGGAGGGAAATATTTAGACGTTGTTGTTAAAATTATTTTTTTTGAAAAAAAAACCAAATTTTTAACTGCGATTCCTCTTAAAACTACGCCTCCTAAAGAGTTCAGTTTTGACTCATTTACTCGTTCTTACGTCTATTTTTGATAAGTGGTTAAAAAAATGGTACACTGTTATGGAAAAAAAGGCAGGAAAAATCTTTTTCCAAAATTTGAACTTCATAAAATTTTTTTTGTAAAAGAAAACAAGAAAAAAGAAAAAAATCGTTTTATCGCATTTTTTTCGAAAATGTTGAGGTGAGGGTAAAATGGTCCGTACAAAAAGTGTAGATCTTTTTATTCCCTACAACTTTTACGTATAACTCTTTTTGATAGGATGCACGGTTTAGCCAGAAATCACGAAAAACCCCTTTCAACCCCTAAAAACCCTCCCCATTCTCCCCCGGATAGCAGCTGCTGGTTCGATTTATGTTTCCCTCTTTTACAATATCGTGTTCTACAATATCCCAGTGTCAGTTTGCTGTAACGAATTATTTTTTTTTTTTCTAATTTTTTCTCCTATTATTACTGGCCTATAAATAGTCGTTCGAAGAAAGTTTCTTTCTCATCTCTGATGCCAAATAACAACTGATTCTCTGATGCCAAATAACAACTGAACGAAAAACTGAGTGAGTGCAATTAACAAAACTATGAAGGGGCTGAAATTTCACAGCTCTGAGATATCAAGACTTCGGTCTGGGTTAAGCATTTTGATATAGTTTTCGACAAAACACTTTTATAAGGACATTGTTTTTAGTTTTGGGCCAGCGATGTATATCAAACATAAAACTCTTTGTAAAAGTACAAGTATCGAATCTCTGTTTAGAAATTTATTACAAAACTAACACCAAACATCAATACGTTGCCGGAAAATTATAACAGATCATAAATTAACATAATTTCATAATTAACATAAAAACTCAGCAAACCACTCAAAAACCTCCATTTAGCGTTTCGAGAATAGTAGATTCTTGTATGAGCTTAGAGTGAAAGCAATTCTTCACGAGGATGAAGTTTTTCGAAACGAGCGTAGCGAGTGGAGGGAATCATCCGAGTGAAGAATTGCCATCATCCTAAGCGAATACAAGATGCTTTTTTATCCACGACTGTAAAATATTTCGTTTAATTTCCAGTTTTCATGCAAAAATTTGTATCGCCATATTGAAATAAAAACATCAAAGATAGCGAAAAACAAAACAAGTTTGTTGTTTAATTTCTCAGGGGAATATTTAATAAACTATAGAGCTGTTAAAGAATTTTAATCAAATTCACTAGTTGTGGAATGAATACAATTACAATGGAAGACATACGCATGGAAAGCATATATTCTTTAGTAGTCGTGGATAAAATATATATACAACATCCAAAAATATTCTAAAAATTATAATAAAATAAAAAATTTAAACTTTTTTCAAAATTCTTTAAATATCCCAAAAATTATTACAAAATCAAAGATTAAAACTTTTTTCAAAATTTTAAAAATATTGCAAAAATTATAACAAAATAAAAAATTGAAACTTTTAACAAAATTCTTAAAATATT
Organism: Diogma glabrata; assembly: GCA_963693315.1. Lineage (NCBI taxonomy): Eukaryota > Metazoa > Arthropoda > Insecta > Diptera > Cylindrotomidae > Diogma > Diogma glabrata. Next base: position 274,490,210 of record OY856187.1, on the reverse strand, counting down.
ACAAAAATTATAACAAAATCAAAATACAAATTTTTTTCTTAATTACAAAAATATTCCAAAAATTATAAAAAGATCAAAATTTTTCTAAGATGATTCACACAAAAAATTTCTGAATAAACAACATTGCCCTATGTAGTAATTACAATTTAAAAAAAAAGACATTTAATATGCAACAGCTTGATATTTTCCAACTGTTCCTATCAGTTGGGAGTAATGAAGTTGGATAGTACCATATTCAATGTCAAATTTCATGTTAAATTACATTTCATTTCATACAAATAACTAATTTCATTTTTTTTCAACAAAATAAATGAAAATCCTTCTTTTGACACACTTGACAATATTTTTTTGACAAACTTATAATGCAATAATCTAGTTTTCGGTCTCACATACCAATGCCAACCATCAAAATTTCTCCACATTTGATGTTACTATACTCATTAATTATCACTTAAAATGAACGTTTTTAAGCAAAAAAAAGTCGGACAAGTGCGATTAAAATTCGCTCGCCAAGGGTTCCGTGAATATAAAAGAACACAATATCAAAAATAAATGACATAAAGTTATGTTGTAAAGTCTTTATATCGCCAGACTATGGATGCATAACAGAATAAAGGTTTAATCGTAGACAAAAATGTTACTTGAGGTTAAATCTTATCCATAGCTGTTTATGTTAACTAAAGAAAAATTTAACCAGTATTTTAATGGTTTAAATTGGGAATATTTGTTTTATAAATCAGCGTCGAAATATAGGGTGGTATACATACACTTAAAATAGCACTTTTTTATCAACAACTAAAAAACTGTGTATCGCAAAATTCTAAAAAATATTGCAATGTTTCTTAAATTAAGTGCTCTTTCAAATGACATCGTTTGGGTCCAAAACAGTTTTTTTTACCCTCCCCACACCCATCCCCTAAACACACAGAAATGAAATTATTTGAGACCTCGCTATAATTGTCATTTACAGTTTACCAAAGTTCCTGTCTATATGCATTTTTCCAAATTGTTCTGTCAATCAGTGTCGAAACGTAGGAGGAGCACGAAAGTTTTACATTTTTAACAATAACTCGGAAACTGTGACCAGTGAAATTCTAAATTCTAAAAAAAAGTGCGTTATTTCTTAAATTAGGTGTTCTCCCTACTCGCTTATATATATATATATATATATATATATATATATATATATATATATATATATATATATATATATATATATATATATAAACAGTAGGCCAGCTGTCAAACGAAACGGCTGTGTATTATTTTCGAATATAAGAAATTTGGCAAAAAAATAATAATTAAATTTCTTTTATATTTATTACTTTAATATCAATAAATTTTAATTTTTACTAATTAACACTATTTATCTTTTTTATTTTTAGGTAAGAAAATTACAAAATTAGAAATAATTAACTTAAGAACAAAATTTGAAGAAAATTTAGGAAAACGATAATATATCTAAAATTTTTACCTTACCGGTGGTTCAGGAGGAAATTAAGATAAGTTTTACAATTTATTTAGTAATTTTTTTTTTAATATTTTGTTAATACTAAATTAACAGCAACGACTGTGCTGTAGGTACAATTATTTTACATTGTATTTCTTTTTAAATTTAATTTGTTAAGTGTAAGACAAAATTAACCCAAACTTCAATTGCAATTTCACAGTTATACTTACTATACTACTTTTAAGAGATAAGAACTTTCACGGTCTCCTTTTAATCCTTAATCGTTGTTTTTGGTTTGGTTTAATCTGTTTGCTTCAATCTCTTATGTCGAACCATTAATTTATTATCCATTGTTTGAATTGGCAATTTCGACAGTTAAACTTAGACATAGTTTCAAGTTGTCCAGCTGGTAGAATTGTCAATTTAGATATCATTTTTGATCTTTTGTTTGGTTTTAGTTGGAATTTTTTTGAGGATTGTTTTCAGATTTATTTTTAAATTTAACTATAATTTAAAATGTCGAAATTGTCTATCAATTTTGCTAATATAAGAGGGTTGAACGTCAATCTTAATGCAGTTCACCTTTATCTTGAGAATCTTAAGCCTGATATTCTTTTTTTAACGGAAACGATTATCAGCGCGAGAGCTGTATCGTTGGACAAAACTAAATATGTTTGTCCTAACTATGAGCTTGAATCTTCTTTCTACTTTAAGCATGGTGTTTGTGCGTTTATTAGAAATTCTGTACCATATGTGAGAATAAATAATTTTGAATTAAATTCAAAATTTCACAATATGGTTTCCCTTAAGATTACCTGCTCTAATCAAACTCTTTTTGTCTTTGGATTGTATCGCTCGCCCAACTCACCGGAGAACATAAATTTATTTCATGACCTATCTGAAAAGATAGATAGGTTGACTGTATATCCTAACGCTAAAATTATAGTTCTTAGTGATTTCAATGTTCATAATAAAGAATGGCTTACACACAGCTCTAAAACTGATGAATTAGGTAAAGAAGCTGAACTTTTTGCTCTTTATCATAATTTCACTCAGATAATAGATCAGCCTACCAGAGTTCCTGACATTCTTGGCCAAAAAAGTAACTTGCTCGATTTGTTTTTGATAAATGACCCTACGTTGGTTCAATTTAAAGTATCAGAGCCTTTGGGTGGATCAGATCATAATTTGATCTCCACACATTTAAATATACAAGTACCTAAACAGTTTAAAGCTAATCCTCGTCTTGTTTGGGATTATAAAGCTGCAAATTGGCAGGGACTTAGAGATTTCTTTAAATGGTTTCCCTGGAAACGCAATTGTCTTTCCAGCCAAGATCCAAACATTGTTGCTTCTAATTTTTCAAAAATAATACTAATGGGTATGAGTAGGTTTGTTCCAAATAGTTTGATTGTTCCGAAGGTTGATCGATGGTTTTCAAGTAAATGCAAAAAAGCAATAAAAATTAAAAAAAAGGCTTTTCAAAAGTTTATTCAAAACAAGTCTGATGAAAACCTTAGATTATACCGAATAGAAAGAAATTTATGTAGAAAATTAATAGATGCAGAGAAACATCTATTTATTAGGAAAAAAGCTAATAAATTTGCTGAGCACCCTACTGGTTCACGAAATTTTTATAAAACCGCCAAGGCTGTTCAAGGAAATTTTTGTAAGTCTTCTATACCTCCTCTTATTGATAGAGATATACCTATTATTGACCCCAAAGAAAAGGCTAATTTATTAGGTAACTGTTTTTCGTTAAATTCTACATTAGTAGAACCCAATTTTCTACCTATACCAATTCCTAGAGTTTCTAACAAAATGGGGCGGATTATTTTTCGTAAAAATGTCATTCGGAAAATGCTCTTACAAATCAATACTAATAAGGCATCTGGACCTGATAGAATTCCTCCAATTATCCTTAAAACTTTTGCTAAAGAGTTAGCACCAATCCTAACTAAAATTTTCTATTTGTCATATAAGAAAGGGATTTTTCCTGATATATGGAAAATGGCTAGTATACAACCAGTTCCAAAGAAGGGCGCTAAAACGGATCCAAGAAACTACAGACCTATATCAATTTTGTCGGTTGTTTCTAAAGTATTTGAGAAATATGTTAATTTTAATATTATGAGCTTCTTAGAGTCGTCAAAATTACTTAATGAAAGACAATACGGATTCCGTAAAGGAAGAGCGACGGGAGATTTACTCTCTTTTGTCACGCATATCTGGAACAAGTCGTTTGAAAACCATGGTGAGACCTTTGGCGTCGCACTTGATATTGCCAAAGCGTTTGACAAAGTATGGCACAACAATCTTATTTGCAAATTGAGATGCTACGGCTTAGATGAGCAACTTATTTCTTGGTTACAAAGCTTTATTTCCGAGCGCAAATTTCAGGTCAATGTTGATGGTGTTTCATCGAATATCTTTTCAACTAACGCTGGTGTTCCTCAAGGTTCCGCTTTATCACCTACTCTTTTTCTTCTCTATATTAATGACTTGCTAGGTTCAACAGTTAATCCCATCCATAGTTTTGCTGATGATAGCACACTTCATGCGTCACATGAAATGCCAAATTTGTATGCACCATCAAATCTTAATATCGCTAGATCAAACTTGATAGACTCATTAAATATTGATTTAAAAACCATCTTAGATTGGGGAGTTGCTAACAGTGTTGAATTCAACACAAGTAAAACTCAAGTTTGCCATTTTTCTAGATTATCAACACCTAATCCATTTTTATTAAAGTTTGATTCAAATAATCTTGAAGAGAAAGAATCTATTAAACTTCTAGGAGTTGAGATTGAAAATAGTATGAAATGGAATTCTCATATTTTTAGCCTAGCAAAGAACGCTGTTCAAAAATTAGGATTTTTGGGTCGTTGTCGTAAGGTTTTTAATAGCGAGCAGCTTCTTTTAATATATAAATCATTTATTCGTCCCTGCATGGAGTATTGTTCTCACATATGGGGAGGAGCTTACATAAGTAGTTTGAAATGTCTTGATTCTGTACAGCGGAGAGCTGTTAAATTGATCGGCAACTCGACTCTTACTAACGAGCTTGATTCCTTGCAACATAGAAGAGACGTCGCTGATTTGACGGTATTCTACAAGTATATTATGGACGAACGGACGTCTGCGGAGATCAAATCGATTTTGCCTGAACCAGCAAACTTTGCGCGTTTCACTAGAGCATCAACATCAGCCCATCCTTTTACGGTTCGAGTGACTAGGTGTAGAACTGTCGCTTTTCAACGCGATTTTTTTAACAGAGTTTCTCATCTCTGGAATGCCTTACCGGCGTGGGTCTTTCCTGATAATTTTAATTCTCAAAACTTTAAGATCAACATTAATAAATTCCTCAAAGAAAATTGAATAATACTTTCAAGCCCTAGTTCCTTAGTTAGCATGGTATCTTCGGATATTCAGAGACGTTGATCTATATTGGTTAACACTAAACATGCCTAACATAGAATAAAAAAAAAAAAAAAAAAAACTCGCTTGGGCCAAAAAAAGTTGTTTTTTACCCTCCTTACACCCATCCCCTAAACACACAGAAATATAATTATTTGAGAGTTCGCTATAATTTTCGTTCAAAATATAGCAAACTTCCTGTCTCTACGAATTTGTTCAATTTTTTCTGTCTATCAGTGTCGAAACGTAGGGAGGGAAAGGTCTGGAATTTGCACATTTTTTAGAATAACTCAAAAACTATGTACCGCAAAATTCTAAAAAAAATTGCAAAGTTTCTGAAATTTGGTGCTCTTTTAAATGATACTCTACTCGCTTGGGTCAAAAAAAGTTTTTTTTTACCCTCCTTACACCCATCCCCTAAACACACAGAAATATAATTATTTGAGAGTTCGCTATAATTTTCGTTCAAAATATAGCAAACTTCCTGCCTCTTTGAATTTTTTCTGTCTATCAGTGTTGGAACGTAGGGGGGGAAGGGGGGGGGGGGGGGGGGGGAGGGGGTAATAACTCAATAACTCAAAAACTGTGTACCGCAAAATTCTAAAAAAAATTGCAAAAATTCTGAAATTTGGTGCTCTTTCAAATGACTCGTTTGGGTTAAAAAAAGTTTTTTTCACCCTTCCCCACCCCAATTCCTTAAAAGCACAAAATTATAATTATTTGAGAGTTCGCTATAACTTTCGTTCAGAGTTTATCAAACTTCCTGTCTGTAAATTTTTTCAAATTTTTCTGTTAATTAAGCTCGAAATGCAAGGGGGGGACCAACTTTTTGATAATAATTCAAAAACTATGCATTGAAAAATTCTAAAAAAAATGGTAATATTTCTAAAATAAAATGCTCTTTCAAATGACACCCCACATGACCTGGTTTTAAATGATGATTTTACCCCTTAACATTCTCACCCCTTTAATAAATATAGTTATGAGTATCTGCCACTTTTCTATATTTTTCATTAAAAACCTACTCATTTTTCTATCATTCCAAATATATTTCAAGATTTTCGATGAAGTAGGGTCAGAGTTAATCGGGGCAATAAAACATCGAGAAAACGTCATTTTTCAAAATTATACCAAAAATGGTGAGGTGAAAATTCCAAAATATATTTTTAAATAATGCAGAAATGAAGCCCTTTCATATGATACCCTACTCGTATCGCTAAAAAATTGTATTTTTTCAAAGGCTTTACATCGTACCTCTTTAAAACAAACGAACACAACTTTATTTATTTTTTAAACCGCCATCTTGTGTGGATAGGTTAGTTTTATAAGCACCTCAAATTTGAAGTTCATCGGGTTAATGGTTCACGAGATAATCGAAATAATGTGAAAAACACATTGCACTCTCACCAATAGTTTTCCGTATAAAAAACGGAACCCTAAAAATGCAAATTTTCTTGTTTTGACACACTTGACGATTTCTATGACACACTTCCGCTACAGTTATCGAACCCATCGTCCTTTCGGCTCTTACCATTGAGTATACCGATTTTTAGAAACAAAAATTTTTGAAATCCCTCCATGGAATTTTCTAGATTTCGTCGGTTGTGAAGGCCAGACATACATTTTTTGCTTTTTTGAATCGCTATGAACTAAAACGTTTAGAAATGCCAAAAAATGGAGGTAAGAATTTCACTTTTGGCTCGAGATGTATACTTAGGTCTGAAAGCCGAATTAAAATTCTAAAAACTTCTTCCTTGTATTAATTAAAATATTTCACCAATAAAATTTATATTAAACAAAGTTAAAAGCTTTCATGTTTTGAAACATCCGTTTAATGTTATTTGTTATCATTTGATTATGATAAATTATATAGGTATGCTTAAATTATCATGATTTATTAGATAACAGTCGCTATAAATTATGTAACTTATATTTACGTTAATCTTAAATAATTATATCAATTTAGTATGGATTAACATTTAATTAATTGACAAAGTAAAACAATAGAATCCGAAAAATTTATTTTGAATTATAGACTAATTTAGATTTAATGAACAAATTAGAAAGAAGGGTAACACGTTGGAAATTATTTATTAACTAAAATATTAAAATGAGTGGTGTAGACGTGAACAGCTCCAGCGAATATGGAAATGAAGGGAACGTGGTCCCTATTCAAATATTTCTTCTCATCAAAAAGAAAGTTTTATCAAACAATATGAAGAAGGCAAAACAATTAAAGAAGCTGCTGGTATTGCGGATTTGAATATTAATACGACCAAAACAATTTTATATACGTTCAAACGAGATGGCGAGGAAAAAGTTTTCTCTTTTTTGTAACTATTTCCTCGCCATCTCGTTTGAACTTATCCTTATTCCATCCTCGCTGGAGCTGTTCACATCTACACCGCTTATTTTAATATTTTAGTTAATATATTATTACCAACATGTTAAATACATCAGAAAATGGTTTCTATTAAATTATCAGATGGCTTTTACAAGTATGACATCAAAAAAAACATTCTTTCATGTTGAGGTGGGTGGAATTGACTTGCAGCAGCCATACTGATCCGCCATTTTTAATTTTCCAAAAAGGCTATGGCTAAAATTAAACTAGAAGGTTATAGCTAAAAAATGAACCTAACTGGAATTTTATAGGTTGAAAAAATATTAATTCAAAATAATTTTGTATTTTAAATGTTTTAGAACTGTAATATTTAAATACAATTTTCTGTGGTGAAATTAAAAAAGGAGAAAACATATTTTAATTAATTGTTGTAGTAATTGAAATTTTCACGAAAAAGTTCAAAAATTATGTTTTAATTATTTATTGATTAGAAGTTTAAATAAAAAATTTTTAAGTGGTATTAATATGACCCTCTTTAAATTAATAAAATTTGCATAAGTTATTTTTTTAAATGTACAATCATTTTATAAAAATATTTTTTATCAGCCGAAAATGAATCGATTTTTACAAAATCTTAGAAAAATTATGAACAAACTCATGATCTATTAAATTCAGTCCTGAAACGTTCAAATCCATTTAATTCTGTCCCTTTAAAATACAAAAAATAATCAAAATAACCCAAACAAAGATAAAATGTTATGATAAAAATACCTTGAAAATATTGAATTTAAAAAAATCATATTTCTTATCTGAAACAAATATCAAAGCTCAAACTTTCAGGATATTTTAGGATCATAATAAAGCAGTTTTTTTGGAAATTTGATGTAATTTGATGTTCACAGAAAAAAGTTGTAGAGGTGTTAAAATGGGTTTTTTAAGAAAAATGAATATGTCTTAATACTTCTATCTTTAGAAATATTTAACTTTGAGTGTTGAAATTAAAAAATTTAAAAACTTTATGAAAATACCAAAAAAATGAGCTAACGTAGAAGCATTTTGGTTAAAACCTATGGTTTTGGTGGCATTTTTAAAACTGGCCTTTTTTGACAAAAAAACTACTGTACATTTTGATGTTGCGTTTGGTCAATTTTTAATATTAGACATTTTAATTCCCGTGATATTAAAGTTGTATAAAAAACAAAGAAAATAAGACTAATTACGATAAAATCGAATAAATAGATACGGAGTAATTAGTTTTTAAAAATAGCTTAATTTTACATAAATTTATTAGTTCAAAAAATCATACCTCGTTAAGGGGGGGTCAGGGAGGGGCAAAATTTTGGGAAATTGGGATTGTCGTCAAAATCGGTGACATGAGTGCGCACCCTTTTTTAAAAAAATTTTAAGCAAGCTCATATATATTCAACCGACATATTGATACGATAATAGCCAAAGCTTGTTCAATGCTTGGTATGATTAAAAGAAATAGTAGAGATTTTAAAGACCCAAACACAATCAAAATTCTTTATATGTCATACGTTAGGTCGCAGCTAGAGTATGCGTCAGTTATATGGTCACCAAATTATGAAATTCACTCATCGAGGATAGAAAGCATACAAAAACAATTTCTTATCTTTGCCTTACGCAACTTACCATCCAATAATGAAAACACTTTTGTAAGGGAACCGTATAATAGTCGTTTGAAATTATTTAATATGTTACCGCTGTTCCGTAGACGACAAATTTTTTTTATTACATTTACTTATGACGTAATCACAGCTCAAATAGACTGTTCTGAGCTTTTGGGTTGTTTTCAAATTAATGTTCCATCGCGGACGCTTCGTCATCGCGATGAATTCTTCAAGGTTCCGTTTTGCCGTACAAACAGCAAAATGTCCAATCCTATTTATAATTGTATAAGATATTTTAATGAAAATTTTAGTGTATTTGACTTCAATATTTCTAAAACAAGTTTAAAGATCTCATTAAAAAATGATATGTTACACTCTAATAGGAGTTTTTAATTTGTTTTAGTTCAATTCGAACATTTGATTTTTAATTTTATTTTTATTGTTTTCCTTTGTATATTTGATTTTATTATTATTGTTTCTTTTTAAGCTGTAATTTTTTAAAAATCGTTTATTATTTTAGCTTATTGTTGTAAATTTATATAAAAACTTATTTAAAATTAAGAAAGTAGTCTACCTGTATGCAATACTAAAGATGAAATGAATAAATAAATAAATAATCAAAGTTTAAATAATTAAAGTTTAATAAAGTTTAAGTTAAAAAAAAAAAGTTAAATAAAATTACAAAAAGTAAAGTTAATGTGAGATTCATTACATACATTGTTATACATAGCTAACGGCAGTCGAACATTATTTTTGTTTTTTTTTACAATAACGTTGTGATAGCAGATTAACGTTGTGACAGCACAAAATTAAATTTGAGGTCATTTGTATAATAGAAATTGAAAGTTTATGAGCGATCCAAAAATTTTAAAAGACGCATTCACCAAACAAAGTGCAGATAATAAAAAGGTTTTAACGATGGCACCAGTCGAAAGTAAACAGCTAATTGGAGTTATGGAACCATACATAATTGGAGAAAGTTTTGAAGATTATTTAGTGGGTTTAGAAGGATATTTCGAGTTAAACCAGGTAACAGAAGAGAAATTAAAAATTTTGCTACTAACTAATTTAATAGGTGCATCTGCAAGAAACAAAATTATAAAAGTTTGTAAGCCAAAAATGCCAAAAGAGTATACGTATGAAGCCATCATAAAAAAATGCAAGGCGTTGTTTGATCCAAAACCTAAAACTGCAACTGCAAATTATATTTTCAATAGTCGAAAACAACATCGTGGAGAAACCGTAAGTGATTTTGCACTTGAATTACAAGTTATTGCTGAAAACTGTTGTTTCGAAAATTATAAAGATAAGGCTTTGCGAGATCAATTCATATTTGGATTAAATAATACAAACATAAAAACAGAACTACTTAATAATTATAGTTCGTCTACTTTTGAAGTAGTGGTTCAAAAAGCTGTTACAATGGAGTTAGTGGAACATGATGTACATTTTATGGAAAATAATCATTCATCAACTGTTATGGCGGCTGTTCATCATAATTCAAGGGCAAGGACATTTTCAAATCATAATGCAGTCAGCTCTAGAGAATCAAGTTATCGTGGTAGAAGCTCATCAAATGGTCAACAATCTTACACATGGAGGGGAAGATCAAGAAGTCGATCAAAAAATCGACGTTTTAGTAGAAAGTTTCACAAAAACGTTACATGTTATCGTTGTGGTGGTCAAGGTCATGTAGCAAAATTTTGTCCATCACCATCATCATCTTCTTGGCGTTCATCAAATGATAGAGATAAGTATTCTAGATATAGAGATAATAATTATAACAATAATTCTAATCATAGATTTTCAAATTCCAGATTCAGAAATGATAATTTATCGCAAGAAAAAACTCATTCAGCAGTAAGCAATATTGATGACAATGATGAAATAAATAACCTGAGTTTTGGAAATTTAAACATCTCTGAATCTGGGATCGATTTGAACAATATTCATTGCGTAGATGATTATCGTTATGAAGAAGAATTTACATCTAACAATCTTTCAGAGGGGAAATTAAATTCAAAACAAATTGAATCAGTCGTTCTTCCGATTGAGAATTCGAATATCAGGATGGAGTGTGATACGGGGTCCTGTGTGTCAATATGCAGCATGGATGACTATAATAAACATTTTCGACATTTAAATTTGGAAAAGGTCAGTAAATTACCATTATCTGTAATAACAGGCGATCTTATTAAAGTTGTCGGTAAAATTTTGGTTAAGGTTAGACATTGTCACAAAATATTTCAGTTATATATGGTAGTTATTGATTCAAATAAAAGTTTTGTTCCTCTATTAGGGCGTGTTTGGTTAGATGAGTTGTTTCCAGGTTGGAGAAATATTTTTCGAGTAAATAATTGCAACTTTTTGGATTTAAAAGAAAATTTTTTGTCAGAAATAAAAAATAATTTTAGAATTTTATTTGATAATAATTTAAAGAGTCCAATTAAAAACGTAGTTGTTGATATTCAGTTAATCGATGATGCAAAACCAATATTTTTCAGGGCTTACACAGTTCCTTTTAGTATTCGGGACAAAGTAGCCAATGAACTTAAAAGATTGGTTGAAGAAGGAATTTTAATGCCAGTAACAAAATCAAACTGGGCATCACCTATTGTAGCGGTACCAAAACCGAGTGGTGAAATTCGTATTTGTGTTGATTGTTCAGTCACCATAAACAAATTCATTAAGACGGATCACTACCCATTACCGATAATCGATGAGGTTTTAGCAAAACTAGTTGGCTCGAAATATTTTTGTTTGTTGGATCTCAAAGGCGCTTACCAACAATTAGAAGTATCTGAAAGTTCTCGTGAGCTTCTAACAATCAATACGCATTTAGGGTTATTTGTTTATAAAAGATTACCTTTTGGCATTAAGCCAGTTGCATCAATTTTCCAATCGGTTATCGATAGAATTTTAGCTGGGTTAAACTTTGCATATTGTTATATAGATGACATGTTAGTAGGAGCCAAAACATTAGAAGAACTGAGAGAAAGGATGAGAATAGTATTCGAAAGACTAAAAGAATCCAATGTTAAAGTAAATTTTGAAAAATGTCAGTTTTTCAAAGAGTCAGTTACTTATTTAGGTCACGAAATTTCTGCTAGTGGTATTAGTCCTAGCAAAAAGAAAGTTGAAGCAATTTTAGCTGCTCCAGAACCTAAATACGTAACTCAATTGAAGTCATTTATCGGTCTTTTAAATTATTATTCAAAATTTTTGCCTAATCTAAATCAAAAATTACGAGTTTTTTATAATCTTTTAAAGAAGGATAGTGTATTTCATTGGAATGAAACATGTTCCAAAGTTTTCAAAAGTTGTAAATTAGATGTTGTAGAAAAAAAAGTTTTGGAACATTACGACCCAAAGAAACCACTTGTTGTCGTTTGTGATGCAAGCGACGACGGTCTATCAGGCATTCTGTGTCACATAATTGGTAATACGGAAAAACCTGTTTTCTTTGTTTCTCGTACACTTACTAATGCAGAAAAGAACTACCCAATTTTACACCGTGAAGCATTAGCTGTTGTTTTTTGTATGGAAAAATTTTATAAGTACGTTTTTGGACATCATGTTACAATATACAGCGATCACAAGCCATTAGAGGGGATTTTAAATTGTAAGAAGGGACAGCCTGAAGTAGTGGCAAATCGTTTACAAAGATATATTTATCGATTATCCATGTTTGATTATGTATTAAAATATAGAAAAGGTAAACTAATTGGTCACGCAGACTGTTTATCAAGACTTCCTATAGATTCTGAGATGTCAATGGAAGATAAGCAGGAAGCAAGCCTTTTTGAAATCAAAAATTTATCAGAAGGAGAATTAAAATTAAATTTAGGTGTAATCAGTGAAGAAACCCTAAAAGATCCATTTTTAAATCAACTTTTCAATTACATAATAAAGGGTTGGAATGATAGTTATATACCTCCAAATTTCAAAAACTATTATTTAAAAAATCATTCATTGAGTACTGAGTTAGGTTGTATTTTGTACGGGGTACGCGTTATAATTCCGAAGTCACTTCAGATTCATGTATTGAAGTTATTACATAGTAATCATAGTGGAATTGTTAAAATGAAAGTCGTTGCTCGTAAGTATGTATTTTGGGAAAATATTGATAAAGATATTGAGTCATATGCAAAATCTTGTGAAAGTTGTCAGGTAACACAAAATAACAAACCCAACAAATCCTACGGGTTTTGGCCTGAAACCACTTTCCCTTTTGAGCGCATTCATTTAGATTTCTTTTATTTCGGACGGAAACAGTTCCTTATACTAATTGATATTTATACCAGATGGTTGGAAATAAAACTGATGAATAATAGCAGTGCGACTTCACTATGTGAAGAACTTGAATCAATTTTTAGACTTTTTGGCTATCCAACTGAAATAGTGTGTGATAATGGTCCTCCATATAATAGTAAATATTTTATGGTTTTTTGTTCTGACAAAGATATCAAATTGACACATAGTCCTCCGTATCATCCTGCCAGTAACGGAAGTGTAGAACGTGCAGTACAAACTACAAAAAATGTATTAAAAAAAATTCATGTTAGATAGTCAGTATAGTAGTTTCAATTTATCTAAAAATATAGAAAAGTTTTTGAGTAATTATCGTAATTTACCGTGTACAGATAAAAATATTATACCTTCTGAAAGAATGTTAAGATATAAACCTAAGTTTAATTTAGAGCAAATTCGAATAAAGGAAAAATTGTCTGAAGTAGAAAATTATAAAAAAAGAAATGTTAAATTTGATTTTCATTGTGATAAAAAATCTACAGAGCTAATGAATAGAAAAATAGTTCCTTTAGTTACCTTTTTACCATATGAAAACGTTTTGTATAAAGTAAATGATCATGGTTATGTTAAATGGATTAAAGCTAAAATTTTAAAAAAAAATAAGTAATCATATTTATCGAATTAAAGTATATAGCTATGAAAAATTAGCCCATGTTAACCAATTAAGGAAAACCATTTTAAAGCATAATAATTCTAATGATATTGTTAATGATTACTATAATAATAATGAATCAGAGGAAGAAAATAATTGTGAATACTCTGATATTCTGAAAAAATCAGATAGGTTAAGAAAACCACCAGATTGGTATAAACCGTAGTAAAGTATTTATGCATAACTTTCTGTTAAATTATAATTTGATATAATTATTAATACTGTATACGTAATTTATTTGTAATTTATTTAAGTTAAGTTTTTTTTGTAATGTTAATCTTTAATCTTAATAAGGGAGATGTTATGTACTTTCTTTTGTTGCAATTGATCCCAATTGAAATACTTGTAATGTTATTAATTTCATGTAAATGTAATTATCATAATACTTGTACATAATCTGTTATTATAAATATTATTGTTAAGCTAATTTTGTAATCAGTGTTCAAGAGGATCTTATTGTGAAAAGATCATATTAAATAAACGAACAACTTTTATGTGATATAAAAGTTGTGTAACGATAGTTATTCTTTTATTTAGTATAACTATAGGAACACAATACTAATTTGATATAGATTTGGATAGCATTATGATCGCTATCATACGGTAATACTGTTATCTGGTTGTTATTGTTGGCGGATATTTTCAATCTGGCATCTGCAATACATAGATCTAGGAAAGAGTTACCAGATGGGTATGTAGGTGTTATAGGATGATATAACTGACATCTGTTTAACATGTATGTATCTATAAGCCATTTAGATAAGAATGTACCTCGCGTATTATTCATTGTGTTTGACCAGTTACTATGTTTTGCATTTATGTCGCCTGCAATTATATAATAGTTATTTAAGTTCTGTAGCTTTAATTTTATAAACAAATCGTTAAGTTCATTTTCAAATACTTGTGATGGTATTGTTGTTTGAGCGGTAACATATACAGAGCAAATAGTGAGCCTGTAATTTTTTTTTATATTTATTACAATACCTGTATATTCCACAATTTGATATTCATTGGTTTTATTTATTATTCGATCAATTACTTTGAATTTTATTTTTAACGATTTTTTTACAAGGATAGCAGTACCACCACCGCCACTGTTGTTAGGTCTGTCATTCCGTATAATGTGATAATCTTTAAACTGTACTTTATGCTTGTCTGATAGTTTTGTTTCACATATCAGTAAAATGTCCGGTTTAAATGAATGCAGAAATAAATTCATATAATGCTGTTTATCCAAGCTGACTAAGGAATTGCAGTTTATTAATATGCATTTAAGATTATCTAACTGATGTTCATGTTTGCTAGCACTATCCATCACACTGTTTCTTTATCAATCTTATGAGCTTATGGCTCACTATTGATTTCTAACGTATGAAACAGATGGTCAATTCTTTTATTGACCATGATAAATTGATTTTGTATGTTAGTTATCGCATTAGTAAGAGTATTTGTTAAACTAGCGAGCATGCTGTTGATTTTGTCCTCAAACTGGGATATTATATTGTTAAACTGATTCGTGAGTGGTGAAGATAATGGAGTGTGTTGTGATTGAGTTCCTATTGACATTTGGGCCTCATTTGAACTACTTAGAATGGGTATCGAATTTGGTATAATGTTCGGATTATGCTTAAATTGTTGATGTGATTGTGTTTGTTGTTTATTTTGTGTTTTTGGCGCCTCTGGCGTTTGTTTGAATAATTCGTTGAAGTTGAGATTTGGTTTAACGAAATTATTATAAGCTTGTTGTTTTATTATTTGGATTTTTTCTCTTTCCATTTTAATATGTTTAGCGCGTTCTACTAACGCCCGATGTCTAGGACAACCTTTGTATGATGCAGGGTGTCCATAGGAGTTGCATAAAACACAGTAAAGTTGCTTCATTGGATTTAAATGTTCGTTCGATAGTTTACATTGGCCAGGCATGTGATCATCTGCACATTTTACACAGCGATAACCCATGTTGCAATTAGCTGCAGCATGGCCAAATCGTTGGCATTTCTTGCATTGAAAAACGCCTGAGTGCTCCAGCTTTTGCCACTGAACAACTTGGTGATCAACAAAGCGAATGCTCATTGCTTCATTAATGTTGGATGTTGGAGAGATTTGGATTAATAGCATGGCTGGATCCTCTCTGCGTTTTGGGTTATATATAATGGCTTTGGTAAATTCTAGTGTTTCCGAATTGTGTGTTTGTAATTCCTGTAAAATTTCTTTAGGGTCTTCCCCAGTACAGAGACCTTTCAGAACTAATGTTTTTTGTTTTAAGTGTTTAGGTGTATATGTGTAATATAACATATCATATTTTTTTAGTGTGTTTTTTGCGGCATCAAAATCTTGGAAATTGTATGTTTGTACCTGCTGTTCATTTCCTTTTAGCTGTTTAATGTGATATCGGTCAACTTTCGCATAATCTCTAAGCAATTGGATTATATGTTTTGTATCCATATACGATATTTTTATTGGTGGTACTTTATAAGCGGTTTGTTTTTCTGTATTTACATTGTTTTGAGCGTTAGGTGTTTTTTGTTGCTGTTGAGGTTTTTTTGTGGATCCAGATTGGCGTGCAGTTTCACTTGTTTGTTTATATGTTGATGTTGATATTTGTTTTGTAGGTGGTAGTGGTGTTTCAGTATTTGTAATTGGTACACTAATCTTTTGTTTTTGTTGTTTTGCTTTCTTATAATTTTTAATGATTGTAATAAAATCATTTGCGTCATCCGTAGTGTTTGTGTCCATAATATCTGCAGGTGATTGTATGTCCTTATCATGGACTTTTAAATTTTTAAATATGTTTTCTGTGCGTATGTTATATTCTATAGTTTGTATGTTTTTTTGTGTTGATGGTATTGTTTGCACTTTAGTGTTTGATGGCGGTATTTGTGGAGCCAACGATACACCATTTGTATTAATTTTACTATACGCTCCCATAGAGGAACTCATTTGTTGAGTGTTTTGCGTCTCTGTTAATGTATGTGGTATTTGCTGTTGTGGTATTGTATTTTGGTATGGGTTTGTTACTGTGTCGTTAGTTTTTTACGTTGCTGAAGGAATCATATTTGTTTTTAATGTTTTCCCGACAGTGGTTATTTCATCGTTATAATTTGCGTTTATTAGATCTATTGTTTTAGGTATTTTGGGTTTGACGTTTCGTTTTTTTTGTCTTTTTGTTGTGTTTCTTGTAGGTTGAGTATTTGTTTTTAAAAATGATGATCTAGTGTTAAATTGGGTTCTGTTTTCATTCTCAAAAAGTGCTGAAGAAGATTCCATGGCATCATCAGTTTCACTTGATGAAATTATTTCTAACGTGCTACCTTGTTTTTTAGTTTCTGGTAAGTTATCAAAAAACCTATTAGATACAATTAGTGGACTGCCTTCGGCTAGATAAATTTGCTCTACGTCTATTTGTTCCTCAGACATAACTATAAGTGAATTTAGACAATTTTCTTTCAATATTTATATATGGGCTATTACTCGCGTAATTAAATTTTAAGCTCGAAATTTTATATTTGTTCTTAAATTTAAGTGAAATTAGTTTAATGTTAAATTTAAATAAAATGTAATATAATTTTTGAATTAGCATTTGTATAATATAGCTATTCACCACTGTATTGTTATCCCTTGATTTTATTTTATATTTGTTTTCCTGTAAAATATTTTTACTAATGATACCTTGTTTTGTATTTTTATTCCTGTTGTTGTTGTTATCATGAAATTTATATAAAAATGTTTGGTAGCAATTATAATTCACCGTTGATTTTTTTGCTTGTTGAAAAAGTATTTGTTTTTCTTGTATTCCAATATTTGTTGATGTCACATACTTGTTTGGTTGGATATTTTTTGTTTGCAAAAACGTTATGTCCATATACGTAATATCGTTGTTCATTCCAAAGTTTGTTAGATATTTTTTATATATTGTTTTAATTTTTAACTATTTTCAAAAGATGAAAAATATGATTTGATTTCACTTAACTATTTACTATATAAAGACTTTACAGTTCTTTAACTTTATAGTTAGATCACAAATCACTTCATGGATAATAACTTTCCATTGTTTCTAATTATAAATTAATTTTTTGAAACAAAATTTTATTATTTTTCTATTTTCGGTATTAGCACAAAAAATAAAAGTAAAAAGACGTCTGATCGGTATGACATTCAATTTCGATCTCCATCAGGTTTCATAGTTTCAAGAAAAAGATGGACTGAATTAAGGTTTATATTCAATCCTCTTATGTTCGCATAGCTGATAGATAATTTTGCCATTTTAATTCATAGAGAAATATCAATGAAAAACATACATACGAAAACCACAGTAATGCGAAAACAAACAAACTCAAATTGAAATTGCAATTGACTACTTCAACAGCTGGACAACCTGAATCTAAGTCTAGGTTCACTGTTAAAATCGACAGTTAAAATTATGAAATTGTAAACAAAATATTATTTTAGAAACATCAAAACAAGATGTAACTCAAAGACAGGGAACTATACATAAAGTGTACTTAAAACCTGTTATTGAGTCAACAAGACCACAAGAAAACTAACAACGAAACTAATAAAATAACTACAATTCAACATAAGTCAACAATAAACAATTATTGTACCTTACCGTCCACGAATATTTCGAATTGTTTATTATATTATGTTTACAATAAACAATTCCAATTTAACAGATTATGTACAACAATTGTACACTAAATTGTTAATATATAAATAAAAACTAAATATTCTATTAAAACGCTTGTTTTTTTTTCTCCTTTTTGAATAAATATATATAAATATCCTTGGCAATAACTGGATCCCAGATCCAATTATAATATAACTTCACAAAAACTCAACTAAAAGTCAAGACCAATGAAAAACTTGTAACTATGACTAAGTTTCCAGTCAAGACTATCAATCGAAAACAACAATTCAACAATATATATATATATATATATATATATATATATATATATATATATATATATATATATATATATATATATATATATATATATATATATATATATATATATATATATATATATATATATATATATATATATATATATATATATATATATTTTTTTTTATATATATATATATATATATATATATATATATATATATATATATATATATATATATATATATATATATATATATATATATATATATATATATATATATATATATATATATGTATATATATATATACATATATATATATATACCATATATATATATATATATATATATATATATATATATATATATATATATATATATATATATATATATATATATATATATATATATATATATATATATATATATATATATATATATATATATATATATATATATATATATATATATATATATATATATATATGATTAAAAAAATTTTTCTTTGGTATATAGCCCTTTTTATTGTTTTAATTTTTTATTTTAGCATTTTAAGTTTCGTTGGAATTCCCAACATTTTCAAAAATCTAAAAAAAAATCACAAAACTTCAATTACATTATTTTTCAAAAAAGATTACGTATAGAAATTATCATACAAGAACAATTATTTTTAAAAAAAAATAAATTAAATTTTTACCTCATTTTCCTTTTCAATTATTTAAAAAAAAAATTATAATTTACAAAAAAACACAAAACATTTTTAAAAAAAACTTAAGACGAAAAACTAAACACTATTTACAAGATTTGTCAAAATTTAAAACTATTTAAAAAAATTTTCTATTAAAATTAGGTAAAACATTTTCTATTTAAAATACTATAAATATAAGAGAACACAATTAGGACACGGAACTTATATTTTGAAACAAGAATTATTAATTAAAAGGAAGAGAAAAATGATAATTTTATTTTTATTAAAACCGGACTTATTTTTTTTGGAAAAAGAAGACATTTCTTACTCGTGTTTGTCTTCTTTTGCGTGAGAAAAGTCACCAATAAATATACAAAAATATACAAATGCGTGAGAAAGGTCACCAATAAATATACAAACACTCCACCACTAAATCTGGTCAAACCCTCACAACACATGAACAACAGCTAAATAGATGGAAAGAATACTTCGAAGACAACTGCCACCAACATGAAAATAACTTGCAGTCTCCGGATGACAACTATAACGAAACTATCAGCACCCATCCACCAACGGAACGGGAAGTTAGAGATGCCATACAGAAACTCAAGAATAACAAATCTGCTGGTACAGATAACATATCAGCAGAATTACTCAAAGCAGATGTAAACACAACAGCAGAAGCTCTAACACCACTATTAGCTGATGTATGGAACGAAGGTAAAATACCAACCAAATGGAAAGAAGGTTTAACCATAACAATCCCAAAGAAAGGTGATCTAAGAGAATGCAAAAATTGGAGAGGTATATCTCTGCTCAACACAATAATGAAAATACTAGCGATGATCATTCTCGAAAGAATATCTCCATCAATTAACATGAAACTAAGAAATGAACAAGCTGGCTTTAGACCAGGAAGAAGCTGTACCGATCATATCAACACAATCCGTATCATCATAGAGCAATCAAACGAATGGAATTCACCATTGTATCTCCTCTTCGTGGACTTCGAACGCGCCTTCGACTCAATTACAGAAGCACGATATGGAAGACACTTTGTGAAATGGGCGTCCCGAAGAAAATAGTTGATCTAATCAAAGAAATGTATCGGGATGCTGGAAACAGAATACAATACAAAGGACAGCAAAGTGATAAATACTACAACCACCGAGGAGTGAGACAAGGCTGTGTACTATCCCCGCTACTATTCCTGATTGTACTAGATAGTATCATGAGAAAGCTCGATGATGCAAGTACAAATGGAATCCAATGGAACACAACAAGCCGGCTCAATGATCTAGACTACGCAGATGACATCTGTCTACTTACACACACACATACGGACATGCAGCAGAAAATACAGAAGCTATCAGCCCTTGCACATTAAGTCGGTCTCAACATTAATATCAGGAAAACAAAGTCTATGAGATTGAACACCAAAACGATAACACCAATTACCATCAACAATACACAAGTGGATGAATTCGACAAATTTGTGTACCTTGGTTGTACTGTAGCAAAAATGGGCGGGACTGAAGAAGATATCAGTCAGCGTATTTACAAAGCTATACGTTCAATATGCTTCACAAGATCTGGAATGCATCCGTCCTGTCAAGAAAGACAAAGCTACGAATGTTCAATGCATGTGTCAAGTCAGTGAAACGTGGAAACCCACAAAGAAGATCACAAATCAACTACAGGTGTTTGTGAACAAATGCCTGAGAAGACTGATCAAGTGCTTCTGGCCGAACACCATCAGTAACCAGGAACTTCTACGACAGACAGAGCAGTTTGACATTGAGTCCGAGATAAAACAAAGGAAATGGAGATGGATAGGACATACACTGAGGAAACCAGCTAAAGATATAACAAGGTCTCTTAATTGTAACAATTTACAATTACTTTTGTAATTATGTTTTTTTTTTCATTGTACTACTTGTTTGTTATTATTGCTAATTGCTATTATTATTTTTGTTTATAATTGTTTTTTTTTATTTCACACAACACTACACCGAGAAAAATAAAATTAAATAAAATTTAAATTCAAAGTGTTTTTAATTTAAATCAAAATAATTTCGCTGTAGATTTTGCGCAAAAGGAAATTAAATTTGCATTAAATAACCCAAAACCGTTTGTTTTAAAATTGTAGAAAATTTTTAAATATATATTAAAATTACTAAATTTAAAATTTTTTAATGTAAGATTAAAACTCTTCAAATTTTACAACAACCAGAAAAAACTTTAGGAAGAAATTAAATATTTTTAATATAAAATTGTCATTATTTTAACTAAAAATGAATTTATATTTCAATCAAAATTATTTTAAGCAAAGTAAATTTAAATCAAAATTTAAAAAATTTTGTATTACAGTTTGCATAAAAAATATTACTTTTATTTTAAAATATACATATTTTACAATTAAAGTAAAAAAAGTAAAACAAATATTTGATTTTGATCGGTGAAATAAAAAACAGCTCATTTTTGTTTAAAAATCTATTTATTATATTTTTTGTAAACTTATTTCTATTTCAATAATAAAAAATTTATATAAAAGGATTCGTTAGGTTTTATCTAATTTTACATAAAAAATGTCATACCTCAAAATCAATTGATATAAAAAAGTACTTATAACTTAAGCTATAATATAATTCTAATGACATTTTTCCCATCATGTCCCTAGAGTGGAATCCACAAGGTAAAACGAGAGTTGGAAGACCACCCATGACGTGGAAGAAAACGGTGCTAGCTGAAGCAAAACAAATCGGCAAGACATGGGGTGAACTAAAAGCGATTGCCCCGAACAGAGTCAGATGGTCCAGTCTAGTAGACGCCCTATGCTCCTAAATGGAGATAAAGGAAAAAAAAAAAATATATATATATATATATATATATATATATATATATATATATATATATATATATATTATATATATATATATATATCTATAGTTTTTCTTCTGAGTCTAAATTAGTTATTACTGGTGTTCTCCAAGGCACAGTTTTATTCCTCACTCTATTTTTAATTTATATCAACGACCTGTTGAAAATTATCAGTAACACGACAAATAGTTTTGCAGATGACATACAGTACATTGCACAGGTCATTCGTTCCCCTATCTTCAAAGGTAAAATGAATGAAAAAATAAATATCGCCCGGAGAAACGTTGTTATAAATGTAAACGAGGACCTTGAAGGAGAAAAGGACCGAGGACCGAGAATGAAGTCGCCGATTGGGGTAAAAAAATTTATTCAATTCTAATTCCACCAAAAAAACAGCTATTGATTGTTTTCAGATCATAGACCGAGACCTATGACGAACAAATAGCATCCTAAATAGATGGTAAAAATATTTCATTCCGTATAATTTACTCCACATTTATAAGTTCTACATTCGTCCATGTATGGAATATTGTTGTCAAGTCTTGTGTGGTGCATCTATTTCGATCTAGGCTCGAGGGTAAATTTAACATCAAATCTTGATTTCCTACAACATTGTCGTACTGTTGCTGATCTCTGATTTAATTTTTGTTTTTTTATCAAATGAACTGTGCATACATGCACAAAAAATTCAATTTGGCTTTTATATAGACTCTTAATAGTTTTTTTGTACAAATCATTTTTATTTTACCTATTTTTTACAGAAATAAAGGGTATGGAACCAATCCCCTTTTTTTCTATGTGCTGCATGTCTTTTTATGCACGGTTTTTTTTTACACGTCTTTTCCTGGAACGTATCTACCGTGTAAAAACAGAATTGGGTGTATATATATATATATATATATATATATATATATATATATATATATATATATATATATATATATATATATATATATATATATATATATATATATATATATATATATATATATATATATATATATATATATATATATATATATATATATTATATATATATATATATATATATATATATATATATATATATAATATATATATATATATATATATATATATATATATATATATATATATATATATATATATATATATATATATATATATTAGACTGGTCGTTAAAAACTAAATTTTCCGAGACGCCCCCTAGAAAAATTCTTTGTGGTCAAAAAACCACAACGGCATTATTTTTTTTTTTTTAAATCAAAAGAACACGTGCCGCAAAATCGTTGAAGTTGATTTTTTGAAAAATTCGTAGATTTTTTCAAATATCTCATAAAATATGCAGATGTCAAAAAAAATCATATATTCATTTTTGTAGGAAATTTAATTTTCTACAAAAAGGTCCAAGTCATTTTTTCCGAAAACGTATAGTTCTCATGATATTTTGAAAATGAACTTGTAAGTTTTTGTAATTTTTAAAAACATAAAAATAAAGATGACGAAAAACTCCTAATTTTCTTCTTATGCTATAGAATGAAATGTATAAAAAAATAATCGTGACAAAAAAAATCAAAATTAGTACTTTTTCGTCGAAATTTTCATCATTTGGTTTTACGAGTTTCGAAGAATTTCAAGTTTTATTTCAAAATATCATCAGAAATATAGGTTTTAGGAAAAAAATGACTTGGACCTTTTTTGTAGAGAATAAAATTTCCTGCAAAAATGATTATGCGACTTTTTTTGACATCTGCATATTTTATGAGATATTAACAATTTTATCAAAAAATAAACTTCGATGATTTTGCGGCACGTGTTCTTTTCACTTAAAAAAAAAAAAATAAAGCCGTTATGGTTTTTGACCACAAAGAATTTTTCTGGGGGCGTAATTTTTCTGGGGGCGTCTCGGAAAATTTAGTTTTTAACGACCAGTCTAATATATATATATATATATATATATATATATATATATATATATATATATATATATATATATATATATATATATATATATATATATATATATATATATATATATATATATATATATATATATATATATATATATATATATATATATATATATATATATATATATATATATATATATATATATATATATATATATATATATATATATATATATATATATATATATATATATATATATATATATATATTTACCAGCCCGGTACAAGTTGTGAATCAATACATATATAAATTCTGATTTCTGATTTTAGAATTGATTTTACTCGTTAAAGAGAAATATTATTTTAGAAAAGGAGAGGAGATTTTAATATCAACCTTCTTAACGATGACTCTGAAGCTTCGGAATATAAAAATTGCATGATTTCCAATGGATTTTCAATTGTAAATAAAATTTGCTCCAACTATGCAACAAGAATTGGAAACGGAGTTCGTACAATAATTGACCATGTTTGGACAAATACTTTTGATCATTCTTTTTCATTTAGTTTATTGGAAAAGGATCTGTCTGATCATAAAAACATTCTTTTAAGTATTAAAATTAATGATGACTTAGAATCTAATGTTGTATTTGAAAAAACTATTTTGAATTATGAAGCAATTGGAATTTCTGGAGTGCTAGACAACATGTATGAATATGACGATGTTTATAAATTTATACATTTTATTTCAAACCTGATTTCGGAAAATAAAATTACATACACTTATAGAAACAAAATGAACAACAAACCATGGAATTCTAAAAAGATAAAAGAACTAAGGAAAATTAAAAATAAATTATATAAACAAAGTAAAAAATATCCAACCAGTCAGGTTTTTAAGGATGAACTCAAACACTACAAGACGTTGATTGAGAAGCAGAATTTAAATGATAAAGCTGAATACTTTAAAAGTAAGTTTAAAGAAAATCGAAATAATCCATATAAGTTTTGCTCTCTTATCAAATCTCTCATAGTCAAAAACAAACCAACTAACAGGAATATTTCTCTTTCAATCAATAATGTTATGCTTCAAGATCAACAGCAAATATCAAATTGTTTTAATGAATATTTTTGTAATGTTGCAAAGGAAATTCATTGTGACATTCCAAAATTACCATATGAGTGCACTGTGCAATATGATATACGCATTCCTTTTAAATTAAGACTGGTGTCTATGGAAGATATTAAAAGGATTACAGCAGATCTTAACCAAAATGCTGCTGTGGGAGCTGACGGAATTTCAACTAAATTCTGCTCAAAATTTATTGATAAATTGCCACCAATTTTTACTGAACATGTTAACACTGTATTATTAACAGGGGAGTTTCCTGATTGTTTAAAAATTGCAAGAGTCTCACCTCTATACAAATCTCTAAGTACTCATTCTGTTTCAAGTTATAGACCAGTGTCAGTTCTTTCTAGTATATCTAAAATTTTTGAAACCGTTATATTGGAGTTGTTCCAAGGAATTTTTAAAGGTGAATAACATTATTAATGAGAAGCAATTTGGCTTTACAGAACAAGCAAGTACGTTAGCAGCAGTAATGCACCTAATGAACTTTATCCAAGTTAAAAGAGATAACGGACTAGTTGTAATAATTTTATTTATCGATTTACGAAAGGCTTTTGATACAATTTTTCATAGAATTTTAATACATAAACTAGAAAGTATTCAAGGTGTAGAAATTAAGATATTTGAATCATACCTCAAAAACCGGAAACAATTTGTCCAATTAGGCAACACAAAATCAAATCTTGGAAATATAGAATGTGGCGTTCCACAAGGTTCTATTTTGGGTCCCACTCTATTTAATTTGTATGTAAATGATGCGTTTTTGATTGAAATGAAAGGAAATTTAACAATGTATGCTGACGATATGGCGGTGCTGTATTCTGGTCAAGATGTCACGAAATTATTAGCTGATGTAAGAATTGATATTTTTAACATATCTAAATGGTTATCCAAAAATAAACTGTCCATGAACCTGGATAAAACCAGTTACATTGTATTTGATAAGCGAATGAATCAATCTATTCCATATGGGGACTTAGTATTTGAAAATAAAATCATACAACGAGTAGACTCTGCTAAATATCTCGGTTTAATTTTGGATGACAAATTATCTTGGGAACCTCACATTAAAAAGGTGAAGAAACAAATGGCAGCAACGCTGTTTTATATTCGGAGAATCAAAAATATTGTTCCTACCAATGCATTATGGCTAATCTATGATTCGAACATTTTATCTCATTTAATGTATCTAAATCTAATCTGGAGTGTGGCTGCTCAGGATAAAATACATGGAATTGAAGTTCTTCAAAATAAATCTATAAGGGCAATTAGAAACCTTCATTATCGTCACCCAACATATCAGTTGTACAATGAAAATCTTCTACCTTTTCATTTAATATCAGAATATGAAACCATTTTATTGATTTATAAAATTAAAAATGGATTAATAAAAAACGGATTTATTTTAAAACTGGGTAATGATCTACACAATTATAACACTAGGCAAAACACAAACTATTATGTAGACTTTAGAAATACTAATTTTGGTCAGAGAACGCTAATGTTTTATGGACTAGTTCTTTTCAATTCTCTTCCGAATGCTCTAAAAGTTATGGATAAAATAACAACCTTTAAACGTGATCTTAAAAAATATTTTTATTCGCCTATATATTAAAGTGTTACTTTATTACTGTGATTTGCGGCTTTAAAGTATCACTTTTCAGCTATTTATTTTGTCGTCATAGCTACGTCCAAAAAAGTAAAAAGCATTTGTATTTGTTTAAATTCTATGAAAAATAAATTTTTTTATCAAAGCAACCCGCAAATTCAAAATTTCATTATCCAATTAAAATAGTTGTTATCATTTGTTGTCATAGAATTTGGAAAAAATAATAAATATTTTTTCAAAGGTTACTTGTTCCACATATTTTGGTTTTAAAATTTATGAAAATTTGTAATTTTAATTTAGAATAAACAACTTTTCTTACAATATTTTGCTTGCGGCGAATAAAAAATAGTATATGATGCACGGACGTAAGCTATTTTGGACTTAATGTGGTTGCAAACTCCACATCCGTCCAAAATCTTTAGCTTTACGTCCTAGCATCATAATGTACTATTATATAGAAAATATTACTAATATCTATAGCATTTTTATTCCATCATCTTACTCTACTTTTATTTTAAATATTATTACATATATTATTATTTATATAGAAACACCATATTTTGTTTTTATTTAATTTATTTTTTTTTTTTTCTCATTGTTAAACATAGTTTTAAACGATCTTTGCTTAAAAATTTAATTTTTCTGTAGATTTTCAATAAACTATAAATAAACTAAAAAAAAAAAAAAAAAAAAAAAAAAAAAAAAAAAAAAAAAAAATAGAGTAAAATTAGTTATCCTTTTAAAGAGAAAATGAAAAGTATTAATTATTTTTAGCTTTCTTTATTTTTTATTTTCCTTTATATTTTATTAGCATAAATTTGATTTATTTATTTATTTAGTAACTTGTATTTTTGTATTTGTATTTAGTTTTAAGATTCACATATTGTTAAAACATTCCTTAGCTTTAATTGTATTGTATATTATATGGGCTTGAAACACGAATATATAAAATAAATAATAAAATATTAATATTAGGGTGGCCCTTAAAAACAAACATTTTAATTTTTTGTACGGCACCCTCCCATTTCGTGTGAATACCCATAAAAATATTATTTGCAAAATCTGATATTAATCGGTCAATTCTAAGAAGTACCTCCGGCTACTTAAAGTTGAGAAATTTTGTTCTGGACCTTAAAAAAAAACTTTTTTGTTTTTTGTGGGACACCCTCTCATTTCGTGTCAATACCCATGAAAAAATTATGTGTAAAAATTGAAATCAATCATTCAAAATTTAAATTTTTTGTACGACACCCTCCCATTTGGTGTCAATACCCATAAAAATATTATTTGCAAAATTTGAAATCAATCGGTCAACTCTAAAGGGTCCCCGGCCACTTAAATTTGAAGGTTTTGTTGTGGGCATTATAAAGAAAAATTTAAATTTTTTGTACGACATCCTCCCATTTGGTGTCAATACCCATAAAAATATTATGTGTAAAATTTGAAATCAATCGGTCAACTCTAACGGGTGCCCCCGGCCACTTAAAGTTGAGAGGTTTTGTTGTGGCCATTTTAAAGAAAAATTTAAATTTTTTGTACGACACCATCCCATTTGGTGTTAATACCCATAAAAATATTATTTGCAAAATTTGAAATCAATCGTTCAACTCTAAGGGCCACTTAAAGTTGAGAGGTTTTGTTGGGGCCATTATAAAGAAAAATTTAAATTTTCGGTTTCCAAACTGTGGGTCGCGACACACAGGGGGGTCGCGTAATAACCTCAAGGGGGTCGTGAAGTTTTTAATTTAATAAAAATAATTTAATTTAATAATAATAATAAATAATAAACATATTTCATATTGTTACAAAAGTTGTAAGCTATATCAAAATCAGTCCTTTGAAAGCGAGATTATTTGGAAAGTTGTGTGAAGATATGGGAGCTGAATATACATCACTCTTGTACTATTGTGAAGTATGTTGGCTATCTCGTTCAAAATTTATTCAAACAAAAATTAGTAAAAATTTATTAGTAAAGTTATCGTTGCGAAAGGAAGATGCCTCATCTTTGTGATTTTCAGCAAGAAAGATTCGTCATTCATTCAAAGATTTCGTCTTTAAGTTTGAAGATTTGAGAAACTTTGTGCTAACAAACAAGCTCATCCATCACATTAAATTTTTTCAATAAATATACATATACTAAATTTTTACAAATTTTTGTTTCGTTTTATTCTATGAATACATTACTTTTTACAACTTGAAAATGTGCTTCTATTATTTTATTGTTTTATCTAATAAGGGGCCGCCAGTTTTTCTTTTTTTCTTATGTGGGTCACAGTATCAGAAAGTTTGGAAACCGCTGCTCTAAGGGGTGCCCCCGGTCACCTAAAGTTGAGAGATTTTGTTCTGGCCTTTATAAAGAAAAATTAAAATTTTTTGTACGACACCCTCCCATTTGGTGTCAATACCCATAAAAATATTAGTTGCAAAATTTGAAATCAATCGTTCAACTCTAAGGGGTGCCCCCGGCCACTAACGTAAAAATATTGTTTTTACGATTTGAGGAATGTTCCATGCTCAAAAAACGAAAAATAAAAAATGTGCATCAACAAAAATGTAGAGACCCTGATTTGACGCGCCACCGTTATTTTTCCATAAGGAGCACATGAGAAAACATATATGTTTTTGAAAGAACATGTCAAAAAATGAATAGCCGTAAAATTTCAAGTCATTTGGAGTTATGTTCCAAAAGTTATAGCCGAACCTAAATTTTTAAAAAAGTTTTCGCAGCACCTCTTACTTACTTTTTGTGCTTCTATTGCGAGCCAAATAAGAGGGGCAGATAAAATTGCAGTACATAGATTTTGTCGTTTTTGTGCGTACTTTAACGTAAAAAATATGGAGGGGCTGAAATCTCACAGCTCTGAGATATCAAGACTTCGGTCTGGGTTAAGGATTTCGATATAGTTTTCGGCAAAAAACTTTCACGAGGACATGGTTTTTAGTTTTGGGCAGCGATGTATATCAAACATAACTCTTTGTTAAAGTACAAGTATTTTTTATCTCTGTTTAAAAATTTATTACAAAACTAACACGAAACATCAATACGTTGCCGGAAAATTATAATCAAAATTCCAAAAATATTGTTAAATTAAATAAAATCAAACTTTTTCAAAATTCCAAAAATATTCCAAAAATTAGAATGAAATCAAATATTTAAACTTTTTCTAAATTCCGATAATATTCCGAAAATTCTTAAAAATTCAAACTTTTTCCAAAATTCTAAAAATATTGCAAAAATTCTTACAAAATCAAAAATTAAAACTTTTCCCGAAATTCTAGAAATATTGCAAAAATTATTACAAAATCAAAAATACAAACTTTTTCAAAATTCCAAAAATATTTCAAAAACTATAACAAATTCAAAAATTTCTGTGTCAAAATTCCAAAAATTACGTTGATTTAATTGGCCGGTGCAATTTGAGAGAAAAAACATTGTTTTGTTGACCCGGAATGTCGATTTAAGCCTAATTTTGCATGTCATGTAATGTATAATGTTTTTTTCTGAATTTCTATTGCATCAAATCGCACAGATAAGTTCAAATACATAAAGAATACACGAATACCTTTCCAATGAGACTAATTTCAATGAAATCGGACAATTTTTGACCATATAATGAGCATTTTAAAATGTTGAACAAAAACCGATATTTGCATGAATTTCATCAATTGATGATTATTAATTCTTTTATTCAAATTCTAATGGATTTTCTGCAACAAGAAAAGCAAATGGACACCAGTTTGTTGATTGGCCTTTGCTCCGACGTCAAGAACACAGGCAGAGCAGATTCTTGCAAAATGTTGTGGCATCATAACGGATACCATTACAGTCCCATGCCACTTTCAAGGCACTGAACGGCACATAAAAATCGTTACAGAGGCTGCAACGGTCGTAGCCGCAAAGGAGCGTAGAGAAGGTGTGATTGCTTCTACAATCACATCGCGCGCGAAACGACCAAAAACGGATACCAAAAAAGATATGGCTTAGTTAGACAACATCAAATCTTATATTTCTATTATATCCTATAATATATCTTATATCTTCTGTCCGTAATGATAAAAAAGCGAGCGTTCATTGATATAACAAAAAATGATTTAGTTTTATACACCATTGCAAAAAAAAATAAATTTAAAAAACAAATATGTTTTTATTCCTTCTTGCCTGCACGTAGTTGAGCACATCTTCTTGGAAGTGGCCGGTATTTTTTCTCTTCTTGTTCTGCACTTTTTACTGGCTCCTTAACTCCAGCTTGCTCCCGTCTGTTCGTCGTTGCAGTAGACATAGAACTTAGCATTCGCAGAAATATATATTAGGTGACAAAGCTTAAAAATCCAATGAATTAATCACATAGCAGATGGAGTAGAATAAATATTCATTGTATACTACATAGTTTATTTAGATACAGTCAAATTTTGTTTAGGATAATTTTCTTTATTATAAATTGCTTACTAACCAGTGGAATTTGAAATAACAACAAATACCACACACCAACAGTGTATGTGCTCATCGTCGTCTCCGTAATTATTAATCATCAATCAATTAATGAAATTCATGCAAATATGCAATATCGATTTGTGTTCTCCATTTTAAAAAGCTCATTATTTGGTCAAAAATTGTCCGACTTCCTTGATTAGTCTCATTGGAAAGGTATTTGTGTATTCTTTACGTATTTGAACTTGTCTGTGTGATTTGATGCAATAGAAATTCAGAAAAAAATATTATACATTACATGGCATGCAAAATTAGGCTTAAATCGACATTCCGAGTCAACAAAACAATGTTTTTTCTCTCAAATTGCACCGGCCAATTATATCAACGTATAGAACACACAAATGCCTTTCCAGCAAAACTAATATTGTGAAAATCGGCGGGAATTTAATGAAATGGCGGCTGTTCTAGCGATTCACTCTGGCGATATATAAGCTTATTACATAAATCGAGAATCCCGAAACCCAAGACACTGGTGCAGATCGCTTATTTATATTCCGACACTGTTTTTGGGAGCCCCTCATGCGAAACATGAGTGTAGCCAAGGGGGTTACAAAAATCCTTTGTAAATCAATCCACACTAATATATATATATATATATATATATATATATATATATATATATATATATATATATATATATATATATATATATATATATATATATATATATATATATATATATATATATATATATATACATATATATATATATATATATATATTATATATATATATATATATATATATATATATATATATATATATATATATATATATATATATATATATATATATATATATATAATATATATATATATATATATTATATATATATATATATATATATATATATATATATATATATATATATATATATATATATATATATATATATATATATATATATATATATATATATATATATATAAACATATATATATATATATATATATATATATATATATATATATATATATATATATATATATATATATATATATAATATATATATATATATATATATATATATATATATATATATATATATATATATATATATATATATATATATATATATATATATATATATATATATATATATATATATATATATATATATATATATATTATATATATATATATATATATATATATATATGTATATAATAAATTTATTTTAATAAATGAAACACTTGTTTGTATTCCGCAAATTATATATATATATATATATATATATATATATATATATATATATATATATATAATATATATATATATATATATATATATATATATATATATATATATATATATATATATATATATATATATATATATATATATAAATATATATATATATATATATATATATATATATATATATATATATATATATATATATATATATATATATATATATATATATATATATATATATATATATATATAAATTATATATATATATATATATATATATATATATATATATATATATATATATATATATATATATATATATATATATATATATATATATATATATATAAAATTCAAAAATTCTATTTTTTTCAAAATTCTAAAAATATTGCAAAAATTATAACAAAATCAAAAATTGAAACCTTCTTCAAAATTCCAAAAATATTCTAAATATTAGAATAAAATCAAATATTTAAACTTTTTTCAAAATTCCAATAATAATCCAAAAATTCTTAAAAATTCAAACTTTTTCCAAAATTCTTAAAATATTGCAAAAATTATTACAAAATCAAAAATTGAAAATTTTTTCAAATTCCAAAAATTATAATAAAATCAATAATTAAAAATTTTTCAAAATTCTAAAAATATTCCAAAAATTCTTACAAAATCAAAAATTAAAACTTTTTCCCGAAATTCTAAATATATTGCAAAAATTATTACAAAATCAAAAATACAAACTTTTTCAAAATTCCAAAAATATTTCAAAAACTATAACAAATTCAAAAATTTCCGTGTACAATTTCATTTTCAATTACATTTACGTCATAAAAACAGCTACATTTTTTTTCCAAAAAATTGGCTAAAAAATAAATGAAATCTTTTTTTGACACACTTGACAACATTTATTTGACAAACTTATAATGCCATAATTCTCAATAATAATAAAAAATTTCATTTCAAACAAACAATTTTATTTTTTTCCAAAAAATTGGGTAAAAAATAAATAAAAATCTTTCCTTTGACACACTTGACAACATTTTTTTGACAAACTTATAATGCTATAATTCTCAATAATAATAATAAAACCGAAGTCATTTCATTTTAAACAAACAATTTTATTTTTTTCCAAAAAATTGGGTAAAACATAAATATAAATCTTTCTTTTGACACAGTTGACAATATTTTTTTGACAAACTTATAATGCACTAATTCTCAATAATAATAATAAAATTCATTTCCAACAAACAATTAATTTTATTTTTTTTCCAAAAAATTAGGTAAAAAAATAAATAAAAATCTTTCTTTTGACACACTTGACAACGTTTTTTTGACAAACTTATAATGCAATAATCTAGTTCTTGATCTCACATACCAATCCCTACCATCAATATTTCTCCAAATTCAATGTTCCTATACTCGTAATCAGTTAAAATGAACGTTTTTTAGCCAAAAATATGAAATTTTGCTGTTTTTGACACACTTAATGATTTTTTTGACACACTTCCGGTACAGTTATCGAACACAGCGTCCTTTCGGACCTGTCCCTTGAGTATACCTATTTAAAAAAAAAAAAAAATTTTGAAATCCCTCCAGCGGTTTTCCCTACAGCGCAGGTAATGACGGCGGCAGGACGGCCGGCCGGTAAACAGACATACATTTTTTTTTTTTGCTTTTTTAGAATCACTAGGTCCTAAAACGTCGAGAAATGCCAAAAAAGTGGGGGTAAGAATTTCACTTTGAGCTCATGAATATAACACTTAGGTTTTTCAGACCGAAGTAATATTGTTTTTACGATTTGAGGTTTGTTCCATGTTCAAAAAATGAAAAATAAAAAATGTGCATCAACAAAAATGTAGAGACCCCGATTTGACGCGCCACTATTATTTTTCCTTAAGGAGCACATGAAAAAACATATATGTTTTTGAAAGAACATATCCAAAATCGAATATCCGTTAAATTTCAAGTCATTTGAAGTTATTTTCTAAAAGTTATAGCCGAAAAATACAAGAACTGTTAATAAGACATAAACAATTTAAAAGCTTTGGGCATTTTTTTAATACTAGAAGTGTCGAATCCAGTTAACGAGGTACCATTATCTTTTAAACATTAAATTCTACGAGGAACAATGATTTTGGGTGGACAATGATTTCCAAATTTAAGTAATAGAAGTAAAATATAATTAAAATTCATCAATAAAAATTAATTAACACGAACAATTTTGATTAGATCTTTGAAATTTGGTGTATAATTTGTTAAAAACGTTCGCAACAATTCTGTAAGATGCTAATTGGTCAACTGTGAACGATATTCCGACTGCACGAACTGCATTGTGGAGTAAAAGCTTAACAGAAATACGTTGTACCAAAAATTAAAATTAGAAGACAAGAAGATTGTTTAAGTGTGGATATTTTGATTCAGACACGAGTTAACAAAATTCAATTATAGAAGTAGATTGGGTATGCATTTGCAAACCCTGATCCTTTTTCAATTCTAATAACACCAGTGCCTCCACCAGAAATTGGAAATCCATCTTCAATAATATCGCACAGAAAAATTCAAGTATGATACCATTTACAACATTTACGTCAAGCATTTTACCTAGAACTGTTAAAGATGCTTTTTTACCTCACCGCAAACTGTTAGTATTGCAAACTAGTAAAACAAGTGAATGTGAATCAATTTTGCCGACACTAAATGTTAGTAAATACGGATGAGAAACTAACCTTTTGTTTACTATTCCACAGATTGATTTAATGTTTGTGCGTTTTCATAGAGTAACTAGTTTCTCGAGT
The DNA here is from genome assembly GCA_963693315.1 of Diogma glabrata. Taxonomy (NCBI): domain Eukaryota; kingdom Metazoa; phylum Arthropoda; class Insecta; order Diptera; family Cylindrotomidae; genus Diogma; species Diogma glabrata. The sequence continues at coordinate 274,454,839 of OY856187.1, read as the reverse complement.
GTCACCCTATCAAATACTTCTGCGAATAACATATGTTTGCTCAAAATTTACCGCCAGCGCTTGTAAAAGTTGATGTTTTAATTCAAACACTTTCATATCCAGGATCATGTGTTGTGAAATTGATCGTTTGTTGAGATAAATTGTTGTGAAATTGATCTCTGATTTTTCAGAAGAAATTGATCGAGCAAGCTGAATATTTGTAACTTTTTTAAATACACATTTGAGCAAGGTAATGCCAAAATAGTTTGCATACTTCAGGTGGTTATCGTTTATATTTAGGGACTAGGGAGAACTATTTTCCATTTACTATGTGATTGTTTCTGATTTCAGCAATCGTATCGTATAAGGCAACGGATAATTTAAAATGTAAAAGCATCTTATATGCTTTTGCATTTTAAATCATTCGTTGCTAAAAGTTCAAACCGTTTCGTAACATCGCATCCCTAAACTTAACAGATTTTCATATAGCCATCGTAAAATTGCCATTCCCGATTTTTTTAAATAGATCAGTTGCTTATATGGACTCACATTGTAGGAATTATACTACCACACAATTTTAATTTTTATAAGCATTGCAAACAACTTTATTTCTACCAATAACAAAAAATATTTAAGAAGATTGGGCGTATTAATTTATCAACTTATTTAATGACTTAAAAAAATTAATTAATTAATATAATTAGTTTTTTTTAATAACCTTGAAATATTGCATTTTATGACTATTTACGAATGCCAGTGCTTATTGCTTTTTATGACTATTTACGAATACATACTTCCATATTCAAACATTACAGAAAAATATTGACAAATTAATCTAATCTCTAAATCGATTGCCAGCAATTATAAAAATTAATAAATACAAACAAATTGTAATTTTCAGTCCGTCCATATAGTTTTCATTAAAAAAAATCGATATGATTTTGCGATGCAGTTTTAAAATAATTTAATCTGCTAATTATTTATTTTGTTAGCCATAAAACTAAATTTATTGAGATATCAACCCCTTTTTAAAATTATAATGTGACTACATACATATATCTAAAATGTACTGTTATTTACTGTGTTTTAACTATGTTTTGTTGCATTATACAATTTCACTACGTGCCTATTAACTTCTGTTGATAAACTAATGGCAATGAACAGTATTTGTACAGACTACAGATACTTTTCTGTCACAATTGTCGATGCGAATTATGGATTCAAACTTTTCGGATTTGCTAATACACAGCCTACAGTTCGCACACTAAAACAAAACTTCAGAATTGTTGGTGATAGCATTTATAAATAATAAATAATGATAAATAATCGGAATTAATCTGAAATCTATTTTTACTAAATTTATGTTAAAAAAAAGCCACGATTTTTTTCACGTGATTTTACTTAACGTTAATTGAGTTGAGTGTTTGTTCATTAAGCCGCTTCTACACGTTCATTAAGCCGCTTCAACGTTGGACGCATGATGGTTTTTTTAAACTCAAATTTATAATTACATCTTAAAAGCACTTAAAAAATCAATATAAAATTTGCAATTTGCAGATCTGTTAATTAGAATATATATATTATAGAATATATAATATAAATTCATATGAATATTAGTTTATTATCGTGACATATTATATTACCGATGTTTTTGGTGTAGATTACAAAATCAGTATTTTATTTCAATTTTAATTGCGATTATGTTTGAAATCGCGATCTATATAGTTCCAATATACATGCATTTTTGAGCATTCGTTGTTTGATATAAATGCTCATCTTTCAAATTTAGATAGTTAACTAATAAGAAGGAGCTGTCCTGCGATATTTCAATTAGTATGTGGGGTGAACAAATAAACGACAATCGTTTTTCGTTCGTTTATTGAAATTCCATATCAACTTCTTATCAATTGCTCCATACAATGCCGTCCCCTGTGTGGAGTATATATTTCAGTCAAGTTTTGGCGCTGCATTTGCATTTATTTTGTTCGTTTTGAATAGAAATTTAACATCAATTTTATCTACAATTTATTTACACCTCTATCCTAAAATTCCTTTCATCCATCCTTCCTTCCTTTCGCATCCCATTAGTTTAATAAACTTTATAATTTAAATTATGTTTTTTTAGGCAGATTTCATAGAAAAATCTACTATTGCAATGTGCGTCAGCTCGGCATTTCGTACCAAATGAAAAAGTCAGACAAGTGCGAATAAAATTCGCTCGTCAAGGGTTCCGTGAGTGTAAAAGAACACAATATCAAAAATTATTGACAAAAAGTTGTGTTGTAATGTCCTTATATTTTCAGACCATAGACACATAACAAAATAAATGTTAAATTGTAAATGTCAATAGTAAATTACAATCAAATCTACATTGATCAAAAATGGCAAAAAAAATGTTAATTCAGGTTAAATATTATCCATAGATGTTTTTGGTAACTTAAAAAAGATTCAATTACACCAGCTTGTAAATGGATTAAATTTGATTATTTTTTCGGTCAATCGAGTGTTGAAATTTAGGGGTGTGGAAAGGCTACATACTAAAAATAATTTTTTTTAATAACACAAAAACTCTGCATTGTATAATTCTAAAAAAATTGTAACATTTCTTAAATTAAGTGCTCTTTCATATGACACCCCACTCATTTGGGTCAAAAATGGTTTTTTTCCCTCCCCACACCCATAACATAAACATGCAGCAATAAAATTATTTGAGTCTTCGATATGATTTTCATTCAAAATTTACCAATATTCCTGTCTCTGTAAATATTTTCAAATTGTTCAGTCAGTCATCGTCGGAAGGTAGGCGGCGGCACGATCTGAATTTAGCCCTTTCTTATCCATAACTCAAAAACTGTGCTGTAGTTTTCATACAAAACTTACCAAATTTCCTAACTCCGTGAAATTTTCCAAATTTTTCTGTCATTTAGTGTCGAAACGTATGGAGGGGGGGACGGTCTGAATTTTGCACTTTTTCAACAGTAACTCAAAAACTGGGAAACGCAAAATTCTAAAAAAAATTGCAACGAATTTCAAATTAGATGATCTTTCAAATGACACCCCACTAGCTTGGGCAAAAAAAAGTTTTTTTTTACCCCCTCTGCCCCGGTCTTCTAAACACACAGAAATATAATTATTGGAGATTTCGCTATAGTTTTTGTACCAAATTTACCAAATTTCCTAACTCTGTGAATTTTTACAAATTTTTTTGTCTACCAGTGTCGAAACGTATGGGGGGGAACGGTGTGAATTTTGCACTTTTTTCACAATAACTCAAAAACTGGGCACCGAAAAATTCTAAAAAAAATTGCAACGAATTCTAAATTAGATGTTCTTTCAAATGACACTCGCTTGGGTCAAGAAAAATTTTTTGTTACCCCCTCTACCCCGGTCCGCTAAACACACAGAAATATAATTACTGGAGACTTCGCTATAGTTTTCATACAAAATTTAGCAAATTTCCTAACTCTGTGGATTTTTACAAATTTTTCTGTCAATCAGTGTCGAAACGTATGGGGGGGGAACGGTCTGAATTTTGGACTTTTTTGACAATATCTGAAAAATTGGGCATCGCAAAATTCTAAAAAAAACTGCAACGAATTTCAAATTAGGTGCTCTTTCAAATGACACCCCACTCGCTTGGGTAAAAAAAAGTTTTTTGTTACCCCCTCTACCCCGGTCCTCTAAACACACAGAAATATAATTATTGGAGACTTCGCTATAGTTTTCGTACAAAATTTAGCAAATTTCCTAACTCTGTGAATTTTTACAAATTTTTTTGTCAATCAGTGTCGAAACGCATGGGAGGGGGAACGGTCAGAACTTTGCACTTTTTCGATAATATCTCAAAAACTGGGCACCGCAAAATTCTAAAAAAACTGCAACAAATTCCAAATTAGGTGTTCTTTCAAATGACACCCCACTCGCTTGGGTCAAAAAAAGTTTTTTTTTACCCCCTCTACCCCGGTCCTCTAAACACACAGAAATATAATTATTGGAGACTTCGCTATAGTTTTCATACAAAATTTAGAAAATTTCCTAACTCTGTGGATTTTTACAAATTTTTCTGTCAATCAGTGTCGAAACGTATGGGGGGGGGGGGGGAACGGTCTGAATTTTGCACTTTTTTGACAATATCTGAAAAACTGGGCATCGCAAAATTCTAAAAAAAACTGCAACGAATTTCAAATTAGGTGTTCTTTCAAATGACACCCCACTCGCTTGGGTAAAAAAAGTTTTTTGTTACCCCCTCTACCCCGGTCCTCTAAACACACAGAAATATAATTATTGGAGACTTCGCTATAGTTTTCGTACAAAATTTAGCAAATTTCCTAGCTCTGTGAATTTTTACAAATTTTTCTGTCAATCAGTGTCGAAACGCATGGGGGGGGGGGGGAACGGTCTGGACTTTGCACTTTTTCGACAATATCTCAAGAACTGGGCACCGCAAAATTCTAAAAAAAACTGCAACGAATTCCAAATTAGGTGTTCTTTCAAATGACACTCGCTTGGGTCAAAAAAAGTTTTTTTTTGCCCCCTCTACCCCGGTCCTCTAAACACACAGAAATATAATTATTGGAGACTTCGCTATAGTTTTCGTACAAAATTTAGCAAATTTCCTAACTCTGTGAATTTTTACAAATTTTTCTGTCACTGATAGTATTACAAGAGGTACGTTTTTATGAAATTTATTTTGATCTGTAATTTCACGCTGATTATATATTAAACGATAACTTAATTGCAGGAATTACAAAAATATTTAGTGGAACATGCCGAGGGCAAATGTATATTAGAAATATATTATAAAACCCAAGTTCTCCCAAAAGCACTGCGGACAAAACTAATAAATATTTTGGTCGGACATCTGGTTCAAATCCATGGAACATATCCGTCGAGCGAGAACAAAGTATTGTGGGCTAAAGCAACCGCTCTAATTTTTCCTATGCTCTGTGAAAATCATGATCCGGCCAATTTTGTAAGTGATGTGCTATTTGAAAGTTATAGTAAAACTCAACTTTTAATGTAACTCCATATCTGTTTTTTTATCTGTTAGGGAATATTCTACAATCCAGTGAATCGAGGCGGCTTCTTCGCATTTAGATTGCGAACTATTTACCGTTCTCTTAATAATAATTCACGTCTTAACAGCCAAGTCGAGGAAGTAATTATCACTGGAGAGGACATAGTCGGAGTCGATATGGAACATTTGGAAGCTTTGGTGGATAAACTGAAACAGCTGTGTCCAAAGAACGATCAGCATGAAATTTTTGAACTGATGAAAACAACTATGTGTCTGAGACGAATGCCGTTTACTTTTGAAACGTATCCTAGATATTTAGATACTTCTGGCTTGGTAATACAGTTTTATTTTAATTACCATCGTTTTGCAAATCATGTTTTTATGTTTAATTTTTAATAGTTTGTTTTGTATTAATTTAATTTATTATATTCCTATAGGCATCATTTGAGTTTGATTTAAAATATCCAGGCAAATCAGCAGACTTTTTAGTGAAGTGGCCACAAATTAAAAAAAATATTTTTGAAATTGAACGCGAACGAAATATAAACGTATATGATGAGTTTTCAACAGAAGACGATAAATATGAGGAACATATTACTGCATTTTTAATTTTATCAAAGCTTCTGAAGACAGTGGGTCGGCGCAAAGGAGATAAATTGCAGAATAATGCAAAAACTATGCTAATTTATTTCAGAAAAGTAAGTCACTAAAAAATCTTTTGTAAGTGTTCTTTTTCTTATCTTTCGTTATTTTTTTCAGACGGGTAATACGTTTACAATCAACGATTGCAACTCGAAACATCGAAACATCCTATACTTCTAGGAACGGGAACAACTAAGAAAAGTATTCTTTCGTATTGTATTTATATAGATGGACAGGAGATTCCACAGAAAAAACGTTTTGGTGTTGAAGTGTTTCTAGATTTTTTCAAAAGTTTTTATATATTTTGTTGCTTATATCCATCAATATTTTATTCATTTTTTCATTTTATTCAGGAAGCGTTTTTGAAACTAAATAAAAAATAGAATAATTAATTAAATCTTAATTAAAAAATATATATAATATAATTTCAAAATGCTTCATTGTAAAATATCAAACTGCAATACTTTTTTTCAACACAACAAAATATATATTAGACACCTCAGATTAATACATTCGCTCAGTGATTCAACAAATAAGCTTCTACCATGTGGCTTTAACACTTGTGATTATTTTTATGAAAGTTTTAGTGGTTTAGCGAAACATTTTAAAAGCAAGCATACCGGAAATGTAAATATCGGGAAGATTGAATGTAATGTAACAGATGAATTAATTTGTCCAGAAAGCGTTAAACAACCTATGCCTAGTAATGAATTATTGCAAGTTAATTATGAATTGGTAGAAGAAAAGTTCTGTGAAAAACTCTTAAAATTAAATCTGACCTATAAAAACTACAATACAATACTAGAAGAAGTGACGCAAATGACAAAGACTGTAGAAATTAATATTAGGAAAAAGTTAGTTGAATCAGTTAGGGTTAATCTAGAAGATGAGTTAATTTTTTTACAAAACCCTTTCAAATTGTATAATACAACATATAAACGAAAAAAAATAACTTATGCAACCGTTCCTAAACCAAAAGAATTTGCTATTGGTATACGACAGGATCGTAGATGGATTTCTAAGGAAGATACTATAAATTGTCAGCAATCAGTGACGAATACTTTCTCATATATTTCCATTATTGAAACACTTACTTTTCTATGTCAAAATCAAACATTTCTCGACAAAATTTTAACTACACATCAACACGAAAATGAATACCATTACACTAACAGAAATTATTTCAAGAGAAACCACCTCTTTTCAAGCAATGGACCAACTTTTCATTTGCAATTATACATGGATGAATTTGAGACTGTCAATCCTTTGGGATCAAAAACTGGAGTACATAAAATTTGTGCATTTTATTTTACGGTGTTAAACTTAGAACATTGCAATAGTCAGGTGCAAAATATTCATTTAGTTGCTCTATGCCATTTTTCGGATATAAAGGAATTCGGAATTCTGTTTGTGGTTTTAATGAATCTTTTAAGTCTAATTATTTTTGTCGTTTTTGTGAAGTTCACTCAAATTTTATTCAAACTGATTTTATAGAAGATCAAAACCTTTTGAGAAAAAAAGAAACCCACGAAATTAACGTTCAGAATAAAGAGCATGGGGCCTATAAAATATGTTTATTTAACAAGTTAAGTTTTTTTAACACATTTGATAGTCTAAGCGTCGATATCATGCACGATGTGTTAGAAGGCATTGCTCAAAAAGAAATAAAACTGGTTTTGATTTACATAATAAAGGAAAGGAAATTATTGACCATAGACGAATTCAATACCAGAACTAAAAATTTTAATTTCGGTTTTCTTAATAAATCAAACATTCCGCCCTTAATTAATATGGATGGTACAAATTTACGACAAAAGGCTTCTCAATGTTGGTGCTTGTTTTTTTTTTTGTTTTTTAATAAAATGTGTTGTGTAATAGGGTTTAGAATATGTGTCACAACAACACATAAATACCTTTTAAGACCTAGGTCTAGACCTGGGTCCCACAAAAACTGGCGTTCTGAGGTGTAGATTAACGCTTTTTTTAAACATCTGTGGGTTGAAGCCACCTGAGACTAAGTGTTCCGGCAAACTATTCCATTTGTACGCAGTTCGGACAAAGAAGTCTCTCTGCGATCTTCCAGTATGACAGCGCGGGATCTTTACCGTTTCACTGGTTGCGGTAGCCGATTGCCGAGTGGAACGGGGGTAAGAATAAGTTTGAGGCATGATGCCGCTGATTTCATCTGAGCACTGCTGATGACGATATTTGTAAAAAACAACGAGGTCAGCAACAGTGCGACGATGTTGTAGGGAATCAAGTTTTGATGTCAAAGTTCGATCACCTACAATTCGTATAGCTCGCTTTTGAACAGAGTCCAAGAGGGCCAAGATGGAAACAGAGGCAGCACCCCAAACTTGACAGCAGTACTCCATACAGGGACGAATATAGGACTTATAAACATAGAGCAATTGGTATGGAGTGAAAAATTTTTTGCATCTATTTAGGAGGCCGAGTTTTTTAGACGCGCTTTTTGCCATCGCCATTACATGATCGTTCCAGAGTAGGTCATTTGAAACTGTGACACCCAATAAACGAATGTTTTTACATTCACCTATTGGTTCATCACACATACTAAATAAAATATCTTTGGGGAACTCGGTCTTTAATCTGGAAACAATCAACAGCTGTGTTTTGGAAGAGTTGAAATTCACAAGGTTTTGGTCACCCCAGTCGGCGACTTTATTCAGGTCTTTGTTCACGTTTATGGCAGCGTCTCTCCGGGCAGGATTAATTCGTTCGTGCATTTTACCTTTTGAAGGAAGGGGCTCGAACGACTTGTGCAGAGTACTGTCATCTGCAAAACTATTTATTGGGTTGCTGGTGATTTTCAAAAATTCGTTGATATATATCAAAAATAGGGTTGGGGACAATACTGAGCCTTGGGGTACACCAGCGTTAATTAGTTTAGACTCAGAAGAATATCCGTCTAAGGTTACCGAAATGTATCGGTCGGATAGAAAATTTTGAATCAGCTTCACAACATTGGGATGAAAACCGTACGCAACGAGCTTGTTGATTAAGTTGGCATGCCAGACTCGATCGAATGCCTTGGAGATGTCTAAAACGATAACGTATGTTTCACCACCTTTATCAAGTATGCTGTTCCAACAATGCGCTACATAGTTTAATAGATCGGTAGTTGATCTTTTGTTTCGAAAACCGTATTGGCTGTCGGATATTAAATGATTTTCTTCCAGAAATTTTGAAATATGTGTAATGCTCATAGACTTTGGATAGGACCGATAGTAAAGCTATTGGCCTATAATTTGAGATATCGGATTTTGGTCCCTTTTTGGGGACGGGCTGGACATTTGCCAACTTCCAGCACGAGGGAAATATACCAGATTTGTAGGATTGGTAGAATATTTTAGTTAAAGTTGGTGCAAGTTCTTTGGAAAAGGTTTTTAAAATAATGGGTGGAATATTGTCCATTCCTGATGCTTTGTTGATGTTTAACCCCTTTAAAAGTTTAGCGACTATTTTGGGTTTGAAGTGAAGTTCATTCATATTAACTCCTGAAGACTGGATTTGGGGCATTTCTTTAGGAGTTTCCAAAACAGTGGAGTTCAGAGCAAAGCGTTCAGCGACGAACAAGTTAGCTTTTCTTGCGGGATCATTGACGATTAAATCACCATCAATAATAGGGGGAATAGAAAATTTTGTACCAGAATTTAAAGAATTAATGGCACTGTAGAAACTCTTGTCAGAAACAGACATAGACGTAAGTTTTGAGGCTATCGCTCTGTCAATTTCGGACTTTTCGTTTGAGATAATCTGATTAGATATTTTGTTGGCCTTTAGATATTGGGATCGATTAGTGGGAGTTTTGTTATGAATCCAAATATTTAATGATCTACGTTTGTTTCTAAGTGCCGTTTTGGCAGCTTTCGAATACAAGTATTTTTGTTTGGGTTTTACTATGGAGAAAGGGACAAATTTATTGATAGCAAATTGGACGGGTTCTGTAAAGTTTTGAGCAGAAACATTTACATTGTCAGTGTAAAAACAATGACGGTCGAAAGGGAAACCATGGAAAAAATTTTGAAGACCACTCTTATCCATTTTTGAGTAGTGAAATATTTTACGGGGTTTGGGAGCTGTAGTTTTAAGTAAATCAGTTTTGATAACTGATGAGATTAAATAATGATCAGAATTTCCAATACTACCTTTCGCAACATCGACACTCGTAATATCTGGCATTGTGGTAAGATAGAGATCTAGTAGAAAACTATTATCACCGCCATTACGGGGAGTGAAAGTCGGGCTTTTAACAATTTGGAATAGGCCCTGAGACGCGGCAAAAATTTCTGCCAGTTTTCCACTATTGTCAACATCGTCGGTCGATTTGGAGAATTCCAACCATGATTTGTTGTGGACGTTGAAGTCACCGGTAACGATAACTTCACAATTAGGGGACTTTGCTCTAATCTCATCCATAACTTTTGTCAGTATAATAAAAAAGTTTGGGTTACGTTTGTTGGGGGACCGGTATAAAGCTATTGTAAAAAAAGTTATTTCTGGAAGACAAATCTTTAAAACCATTGTATTGAAGCCGTCACCGTGTAGTTCAAAATTTGGAAAGCGCGTGTACGCAACACTCTCATGAATGAATGCGCATACGCCCTGATGGAGTTTGAAAGCTGATTCGAGCCTATATTTGGAATTAAGCGATTCTATAAAGAGAAAATTCTCAGAAACTCCTGTTTCTGTAAGGAATAGAATGTTCGGTTTGTCGTGCTCAAGATGATGTTGCACGTGGTCATGGTTAGCGTTCAATCCGCAGATGTTTTGAACATGTATTTTAAAATTTTTTAATGATTCATATATGTTTTGTCCCTGCAAATTCCGTGGACATGCCGCTTTATGGGCGGGTGGATTGCGCAAATTTGCTTTACCACTTGCAGACTTATTTTTTTTCGGTTGTACTGCCATATATATATCAAAATGTTTATTTTATTTTTTTGTGTTTTATTTTAAAATGCATAACTAAGTAAAAAATCCTATCATACTACAAAATATGACATATGCCAATATTTCATGATAAGATGAAGAAATAATAACAAAATAATAAGTGAAAAACAAATTGTGAGAAATTTGCAGAAAACAAAACAAAACTAAATGCCAATAATCCAGCTGATGCAGCGCACCCCAGACGCACCGCCCACCACCTTAATCGAGGCACAAAGCCCACACATAACTACGTGTTGGTTCGATTCCTCGGAAGAGCTAATGAGCGGTACCGCTACGGAACGCTGCCCAGCTAAGACTGGAAGTGCTGCCGTTGACTAATTAAAGTTTGTCCGCCAGCACCCTAAGATATCATCTTGGCTAATGACATCTCCGGCCATTGCCAGTGGTATGTGATATCTCACGCTAACTCATATGTCAATGGCAGCATTGATAATAATAACGCTATTTTCCTCTTTTAATTTATGATATCGTAAATAGTGGAGACCCCGAATTCTTTAAGAAATACAATGTTTTATTGCTTTTAATTAAAATTACGAACATCGTTTTTTCTCCTTCTCTCAAAGAGCATGATATTAACATTTTAAAAGATTTGATCGAAGAGCATCATACTGCTTATAAACAAAATTTTAATATAAATTTAATACCGAAACACCATATTATGATTCACTACCCACGTATTTTACGAGAAATGGGTGTTTTGACTAACTTATGGACTATGCGATATGAATCAAAACACTCTAAATTAAAACAAATGGCATCAACTTCACATAATTTTAAAAACATTTGCAAACTGTTAGCCGAGAAACACCAAGAACTAAATTATATAGGGTATGTTAATAGGAACATAAATTCTGAACTTAAGTTCAATGTTAAACAGATTGTAAGCTATGGTTCAATATCGTCTCAATATTTTAATATACCTGAAGAGCTTAAATCTTTTGGGAAACTTAATTCAATCTTTGATGTACGAAGTGAAATCGGTTATATTTATAGGAATAATTTTGTTTTGTGTACTGAAATGTTAGAAATGCCTAAGTTTGGGTTAGTAAAAATAATATTAGAAAAAAATAATAGTATATATTTTGGATACGATGCTCTTGAAACTATTGAATTCAATTACTCACTTAATTCATATGTGTTAAACCGTACAAATAAGAAAAATATTATAGCTTTAGAAAACTTGAAATTTAAAATGCCATTTGAAATTACTCTTCTTAAACCAATTAACTATTTGTACGTTGTTCCTAAATATTAATTAATTAAGTTTAATTTAATTATAATAATGTTATTGCATATTTTATTATTTTATTTCATTGTTTAATTATACTGTGACTAGGTTCTTACATATGTATTATTTTATGTATTAATAATAAATGAATTTCAATACAAAACAAACATTTTTATTTTGACCTAAGAAATTCAAAATTGTAAAAATATATAGAGATCTAACTATCGACACCATATAAAGTTAGCATATGTATCAATACGAATATTTTTGAAAGCATCGTTGTGTGTCGAATAATATATTCAAAACGGATAAATAATTCAGCACTAGATAGATTTTACGAAATTTATCTAATTTAAGTAAGTAACAAACAAATTCCTGATATCATTTAAACATTTGTTCAGTGTTATAATTTAACTTTTTTTTGGATAGTAAAATTGTATTTATTTAATGCTACACATACGGATAATAAATAGTTAACACAGATTGGATGGACACTATGTAGCACCGATTTGGTGTTCTAGTTACACCGCTTTTTTGTAGTGAAAGTATCTTGATGAAAATAATATAATTAATAAGAATCAATTTGGATTCCAAAGAAAATTCTGCCTCACTCTATCTCGTGGAACACATACATAGAAATTTGACAAATAAAAAACAACAGGATGTTTACTTATTGACTAAATGAAAGCATTCGATTGTATTAACTTTGATATTCTAAAGATAAAGCTAGTTAAAATTAGGATAGCAGGAAATGTTTTGAGACTGCTCTGTGACTACCTAAAAGAACGTTTTCAATACGTTCAATTAAGCTATATTCAATCGAATAAACTTAAAGTAAAGTGTAGAGTACCATAAGGATTGATTTTGCGGTCAATGCTTTTCCTTATTTATATGAACGATATTTTTAAACTAGAATGTTTTGGTAAACTGCAGTTTTTTGCCGACGACATAGCTCTAACCTACGGATTACGCAATAATGAAATACTTATTAGTGAAAGGAAGTCAGACTTGTTGGTTTTATCTAACTGGCTTAATTCTAATAGAATGCGCATAAACATAAGTAAAACTACGTTCATTACTATTAATCGAAGCACACCTTCAATCTAGCACAATATTTACTTGTGTAACGAGAGAATCTCTAAATCAGATTCAATAGATTATCTCGGACTTACTATCGATTCTAATTTGAACTGGTCAGGCCACGTTGAGAAAATCAAATCAAAAATAGCAGTCCTTTCGTGAACCATGTGGCGTGTGTCAAAATTTATTCTGAAAGACGTATTACTAAACATCTATTTCGCACACATTCATTCTTATCTGTTATATTTAATCGTAATTTGGGGAGCCACTACTGATACCAAGTTAAAAGAAGTACAAACAGTTCAAAACAAAGCCCTAAAATCTTTATATTGCCTGCCGCTTTTATATCCTCCGAAATTACTATATTCGGAAAACGTGCTGCCTGTATCTAAACTAAATTATTTTGAATATATGCTAATTATATATAAAGCAATTCATGGTTTAATTAGAGTTAATCATGATTTTACCACTAACAGTGACATTAGTAATCGCACCACGCGTCATCGCACCACGCAATTCAGACAACCCAGCTTTGGATGGATATCTTCGAAAAATAGCGTATTTTATAAAGGTTTGTCTTTATATAATGCCTTTCCTAATAGGATCAAATTTCTGCCCATCTCCAAATTTAAAGCCGAACTGAAGAAAAAAGATATATGTGTAATTTTATCCATGAGCATGATGAAATGCACTAAACCGTTGATTAAATTTCGTTCACATATGTTGGTAACAGTCGTGCACATATTGGCTTCTACTTCATACATTTGCTCATAATCCGAAGTTACTTACAGAATGCAATATAATTATCATCGTCGTACGTTAAATTAACATATCACCACAGAGCCACTTAATAACTTAACTAATACTATATAAAATTAGAAAATCTTAGCTTAAGCTCTTAGGTATGAAATTAAATATAACAAACTATTTTAGATTTTTGAGATCAATTAAACTCAAGTAAGTAAAGAAGTAATTGGAATTTTTTCAATTCAAAGGTATGGTTTGAAGTTTTTCAGAAAAAAACTCCAATTCAGATTTTTCGTGTTTCGGATCGGATTCGAACCTACCCTCGTCAGTGCCCGGCTCGAATCCTTAGGCAGACACGCTATCGATTACGCCGTTGAGGCGATGACAATTTCAAAGTTGAAACTTCTTCATCACTTATTTATTTTACTTAAGTTGAATTTTTCCACTGTCATTAGACTCCATATTATGGAAATGTTTTTACATTATATGGGATTTTTGCATTAAATTTCTAGACAATACTTTGTGTGAATTCATAGAATGGGGAACATTTCTATTCTAATTAACATCCTAAGTCACGTTTGTATAGTCATTATTGATTGTTTCCAATCAATGTGAAATCAATGGCTGACACTTGGTCAATTTGTAGTTCTATATGTATTAACATTGTAGTCTAAGGGAATTTAAATTTTATTTTAGATTTTTGAGATCAATTAAACTCAAGTAAGTAAAGAAGTAATTGGAATTTTTTCAATTCAAAGGTATGGTTTGAAGTTTTTCAGAAAAAAACTCCAATTCAGATTTTTCGTGTTTCGGATCGAACAAACTATATAACTTTTTACATAAAATAATTTATTAACATCACATAATTAATTAATTACATAAATTAACAACAACATAACATTCTATATATTAGTTTAATATAATGGAAATAAATTTAAAAAAAGCTCCGAGCGGCAGGATGTCCACTAGAAATAGGTAGATTTCGAGATCAGACAGTTTTGTGTACAAGTAGAATCTGATGTATCAGATTAGTTGAAACAAAATAAACAAACAGATATCGAACAAATTTTAAAAAGAAAATTAGCTACATATAAGCAAAACTACATCTATCCAATTTTGCAACAAACAAATTTCAGATCTACCACAGAACATATGTGTGACAATTTATGACACTATATGAAAAACAAACGCCAAACGCCATATAGAGTAGTATCATATGTCGTGCAACTACTGCAAAATATCAAAACAGTTTATTTCTAAGAAAAAAAAGTTTTTTTCTTCTATTCAAATCTTTTTATTTTTTTTTTTTCATTGACTGTTATAAGGTTTTTGCAAATTGTTTTTCTTAGGGCTTGTTGCAAACTTTTTTGTTGAAGCCGACGAGTCAAAAATCTCTAGCTGCAGAGGTTTATGTTTGTAAGAAACAGATTAAAATGTTTCCACAGATTCTAAATTTATGAAGTTTTTAAAAATATTAGTATCCAAACGGCCGTTATAACGAATTTAAAAAACCAATTTTTTTTCTAATATAAAGTTTCTAGTTTCTAAACCATGTGTTGGATTTAGCTGATTTACGAACTTGTCTAACTTGTCTATGACACACATTTTTAAAACAAGTTTTTTGATCTGGCTCCACAAATGCGACCGTGAGAGTGCCGGTTGTTTCAAACGCCTTTTTTGTTTTACAAGCTTTTTTGTTGGAGCCGATCGCTCAAAAACTTCCAACTGCAGAGATCTATTTTTTGAAAGAAATTGATAAAAAAGATTTTAAAGATTCTAAATTTGTGAAGTTTTTAAAAATATTAATATTCAAACGGCCGTTATAACGGATCTAAAAAACAGACTTTTTTCTAGTATAAAGCCTCTAGTTTCTTAACCATGTGTTGGATGTGGCTGATTTACAAACTAGTCCAAGATATTTATAAAACACCCATTTTTAAAAAGAACGTGCGCAGCCTGAGCGCTCCTGATGCTCTTATAAGTCTGGAAACAGAGGCTGAGAGGTATAGGATGGATATTATTGCTCTACAAGAAATTAGACAGCTGATAATCGGAAAACAAGATTTGGATAGTAACTCTCTATACTGTAGTGGTCATCCTTCTCGAAGAGAATTTGGTACTGGTTTTCTTGTTGGTGCACGCATACAAGAAGCCGTGATGAAATTTATCCCGGTCAGTGAGAGGATCTGCTACCTACGTGTACGTGGTACATATAACAATATTTCTCTTATTGCCGTGCATGCACCTACTGAAGCTAAGACCGTCGACGAGAAGGATAATTTCTACATAGCACTGGAAGAGGTTATGAAACAAACACCAACACGCGACTTCATTATGGTTATTGGTGACTTTAATGGACAGGTTGGAGGAGATATCTCTTATGGAAATGTGGTGGGTCCCAACAGCCTGCATTTGAATTCGAATGATAAAGGTGAGAGAATGACTGAGTTTGCATTATCAAATAATTTGAGAATTTATAACTGTCCTTTCGCGCTTCGCGCTTAAAAATTGGGTGAGACGGGCCTTTGTCTTATTTTTTTATACATGAAGCAGTTCTTGATGTTTCTTTTTTTTTTATTCACGAAAATTCACAAAATAAACCAAGCTAACAAAAACTTAAACACAACACAAAACACAATGAAGAAAACACAATGAAATTGAGAACCACAAATGAAAATTATTGAAATTAATTTTGATGAAAAGCAAAATTTTATAAATATATTTTTCTTTTAAAATGAAATAAATTATAACCAAATTACATAAATTAATAAATTATATTTAAAAAAAAAAACATTTAGAATATTAATTAATATCTTTATACCAAAATTTCTGTTGTTTCCTCGCATTGTCCAACCAATTCCTGATATCCTGATAATTTTAGTCTCGATTGCCAAAGTTTCAGCTTTCTTGAATTCCAAAATATTTATTTATAAAAAAATTGTGACTGGAGGTCTGGAGCTGGAACTTATATTTTGGTGTGTCCTCTGTGACCACCAAAATTAAATAGACCGATATGATCTCTTTTAATTTCCATCTTTCCCAATTACAAAAATAAATCTCCATAACTTCTCCAATTTTCTCCAAATTATTTATACCGATAAGTTGGTTGTCCTGCCTTATGGATTTTTCGATAAACAATTTTGGATTAAGGCATATGTTTTTTTAACTGACACCATAGATTTAAATTCGAATCTCGATTATATTTCTCGATTATAATTTATTCTGGGCAACTCGTTTGGCATGTTGATATTCATTCGACTCTTCAGGAATTGGCTAACGACTTTCTTTATAATTTTGTTCATATCTTCGACGCAATATTAGTTTGGGCTCAGTTCAAATAATTGTCCTTTATTTAGATATAACGTAATAAAATTTCTTGGCTTATTTAGTTTCCTTAAAAGCTAGTTTACATTCAAATGTACAAAAATCTTATAAATAAATACAGTTTTCAAAGTTTTTTTTTATATAATTTTATAAATAATAATTTTTGATAATTTTTTTAATTTTTTTACAAATGATCATTGATTTTGATTTACTTTAATCATAAAACAAAGGATAAATTTTATTATGTATTTTCAAAAAAAACTAAATTGGTTAGTAAAAAAAATATATATAATTTATTTAAAAAAAATCGATCAATGGAACAATAAAAAAAAGATGTAATAAATTGATATATAAAAGGAAAATATTGAATTTGAAATTTGATTTAAAGAAAAATAGTTTTAAGTTAAACAATCACAATTATAACATAGAATGACTGGACCTGGCAAATACCAATTAAAAAACTTCTTGTCGCGTTATATCACACCATTGCTGGGTTTTCGACAGCATTTTGTTGCGTTTCCCAAATAAATCCAACAAAATGCTCTCGAAAGTTAATAACCAAGTCCCATATCATGCAAAAACAAGGTTAGTATTCTAACAAAAAAAAATAAATTAACAAACTTAAACTATCATAATAAGGAAAACTAATTACAACTTATAACTACAATATGTAACCACGTACATCCGACACCTTAATCTATACATAATATACCAAAAAAACTAATAATCAGATTAGAAAACATTTTCTTGGAACTCTTCTGGGAAAACCAGCATAAACCGGACATAACAGGAGTTCCTATCTTGGACATTTTTGCGACATGCGCTTTTGGTCCAAGCCGTTTCTAACATATAACGGACCTTCTTCTAACTAAAATTTAGAAGTAAGTTCGTTTAAATCTTAAAACTAACATGCTATACTTTTTGTACCTGAATGCATGTACCCAATATCAACACAATAAGTGGAAAACCAGGCTTGCTCTAAACCAACATTTACCTCTTTCTTAGAAAAATTACGACTTGCGCTTATTTTGTAAGGGTTTTCCGACTATGGACCAACCATGTTTAAAAAAAATATTTAAACTTGGCTGCCAAAAAAAAACAACTAACACCTAACACGTTCGAACCATCGTGCACTTACATATTTATAATCATAACTTAACATGCTAAACAAACAACAAGATAATTGATAAAGTTTGCTAAGAAATAACATCAACTTACACTAAGGCATAACATCAAATAATTAATTACTAACTTTGTTTTATATTTTAATTCCTAAATTAGTATTAATAAATCTTACCACAAGTTAAAATACCATTAAGGTAAAATAAACATAATTCAGTTTTCAACGCTAAATACTTTAATACTTGAATTTTCAAAATCTATGGCTTAAATTGAACAATAAACACATAAACCCGATACTAACTAAACATTGAACACATTAAAACGGAACAAAATTTATCTGACTTAGATTAAACATTAAACACATTAAAATGGAACGAAATTTATCTGACTTAGACTAAACATTAAACACATTAAAACGGAACAAAATTTATCTGACTTAGATTAAACATTAAACACATTAAAAGGGAACGAAATTTATCTGACTTAGATTAAACATTTTAATGTGTTTAAATTAAAATGGAGCAATTCGAAAAACTTCCACAGAATGCTTATCTTGGGTTTTATATTTTCTTATATCGTTTGCGTGGTATTTTACCGTCTTATTTCCATCTAGGTCTTCCAACATGTAGGAGGTTTGTCCAATTTTCTTCTTGACGCGTGCTTTGATGTATTGCGGTGCTAATTTAGCATTGAACTGTTCTGCAAGGTTCGATTTCTTGAAGGATCTTCTCAGTACGATCTCATTTGTAACAAACTCAGTCGGCCTGGTTCTAAGGTTGTAATTGTTAGCGTACTTTTTATATGCGGTTTTTAAATTTTGTGTTACCTCTTCTCTTGCCATTTTTAGATTTACTAACCTGTTACTCTCGTATCGCTCTTGTGAATTCAAATTTACATCTACATCATTTCTTAATTCCATCTCTTTTCCAAAGTTTATGTAATATGGCGTGTATTTGGTTGAATCATGTACTGCTGTTCTTATAGCACATGCAATTTTAGGTATTTGTACGTCCCAATTTCGTTGGTCGTCTTTAATATAAGCACGTACACTTGATAGTATCACTCGATTTATTCTCTCAGCAGGATTAGACTGGGGATGGTACACAGCATTCAGTAAGTGCTTGACTTTGTACTCATCAAGCAATTTTTTAAATTCTTTAGATGTGAATTGTACTCCATTGTCAGAAATGACAGTGCGCGGTACGCCAAAAATGAGAAATACACCTAATCCTTTTTTTACGCGATACATTGGTTCCAGCGGACGACGCGCAAAAAAAAAATCGCGCAAAAAAATTCAATACTCATACATGCATATGTAAATTAGGGCCAAAGTTAAAAAAAAACGTTAAAATATGTTTAATTTCGTAAATTATCGTAAATCCATTTACATTGTTTATTTCAAATATTTACATATATGTGTGCAAAATTATAAAACAATATGTATACAAAAAACCTAAAATATAATAATAAAAACTAAATTTAATTCCATTAAAATAATTGTCTTCTTCAATCGCTGCTATCAGTATCGGTAGTGAAATTCAACCGTTTGATTTTTTTTTTAGGAAGTGTCGGAATATCGCTCGAACTTGATTCTAACGATTCATTGTCAAGAATTACAAAGCTTTGCAGAGATTCTTGATTAGAGTCATTTCCAAAATTAATGGATTTTTTTTGTTGTTCTGTTGAACATGAGTTTGACTTTACAATAAACTCCGTAATGCTTCTTTGATTCGACCGGTTCGATGCCGGCCCCATTAATTCTTTATGCAGTTCCTTGTAGCTCATCATACAGAGTCGTAGTTCATGTTGAAATTTTCGTGCTCGTTCGCTATTCGGATCATTTGCGAGAAAATAGTTTTCTAGCTGCGTAGCAAGTTTAAGTCCATCCTTAATTGTTTCTGCTCTAAGTGGTAGCTCCTCTGCTACTTCGTCACTGCTGTTTAATGATTCGACATTTATGGAAGCAATTTCAATTAAATCTTCATCATCTAATATCTGATCGAGAAGGATTTTATCGAGATCTTCACGCGTCATATCTTCAAACCCTTCCCCACCGACGGAACGCGCCAAATTAAGTATTTCATCGTAATTGTTACTACTATCTGTTAAAGCTGTTTGAGTTGCAACACAAGCTGGCCATAGTGGTTTCCAACATACGTTTAACGTAGAGCTTCTCAACTGTGCAATTGCTGAAGTCGCGTAGGTGATACAATTCAAAATAGAAAATTGTTTCCAAGCATTACTGAAATCCAATTTATCGTCATTCTCCGTTTTTTCAAGAATGCACTGAAAAGTCTTTTTCAAGTAGTACATTTTGAACGTCGATATAATCCCTTGGTCCAACGGTTGTATGATTGATGTGGTATTAGGTGGGAGAAAAATTACCTTTACATTGGGATGGTTTAGTACTGGATGACCGGGCGCATTATCAACTATTAGCAGAACCTTGAAGGCCTGTTTCTTTTCTTTCAAATACCGCTTCACCTCTGGAACAAAACATTTCTCAAACCAATTTTTGAATATAACCGCTGCGACCCATGCTTTTTTATTTGCAACCCAATGCACGGGTAATTTCAATAAATCCATGCCTTTTAAAGCTCGTGGTCTGAGACTTTTGTTTACGAGAAGAGGTTTAAGCATGCGGTCTCCGGAAGCATTACTGCATAGTAAAAATGTTACACGCTCCTTTGCTACTTTAAAACCACCTACTGATTTCTGAGCTTTCGACACATACGTCCGGGTTGGTAGTCGTTTCCAGAAGAGACCGGTTTCATCTGCATTGAATACCTGGTCTGGTGTGTAACCACCTTCTTCGATTATTTTTGCTAGTTTTGGGAGATAATCTTCCGCAGCTTTTACGTCAGCAGAAGCAATTTCTCCTTTCGTTTTCAAATTATGGAAACCATGTCGTTCTAAGAATTTAGAAAACCACCCTCCGCTAGCTGAAAATTCATGTTTTCTCTGTTGTGCAGATGATGACGTTGAATGTTCTTGGTGCAGAATAGCATTATAAATACGAATGGCCTTTTCTTTAATCGTGGCTGTATCAACAGGAATCCTTTTTTGATTTAGATCCTCAATCCACATCGCCAAGAGATTTTCCATTTTCTCAACATTAACATTTCTACAATACGACGATGTTGTTGCCGTCACTTTTTTACCAGATATTACGGACTGTCTGATTGAATGTTCATTCTTCTTTATAGTACGCACTGTCGATTCACTGAGACCAAGTTTTTGACCAACTCTAGTTGGACCCATACCTTGTTCTAGACCGTCCAAAACTTTGATTTTTAACTCTAGTGAAATTTCCTTGCGCTTGGTACCTATTTTGCTGGCCATTATGGTATCTTGAACAGAACAAAAATATGTCAAATTTTTTAATTTAATTTAAATTAAATAATTTTAATTTTCACATTGTTTAATTACCAATTGTTTACAATTAATTCAATATATCTAATTAAATATTAGCAATTTATTAGATAATAATAAATTATTATAGACGAGTTATAAACTCTAACTTATTATACACTTGGATTTAAAACGTATTATACAGATGCACATCCGACACCATCAAAATATCCTAGAAGACTATTTAACTTTAAAGTAAAAAATAAAAATATCTACGACAATGTAACAAAAGAAAAATATTTTTCAACTTTGCGGGAATCCCCCAGTGCTGTATAATGTTCGATGTAAGATAAAAACATAACGCACTGAACTAAAACTTTTGAATTTTTTGGGAAAATAATATCGCGTAAAAGTGAATAAATCGCTTAAAATAAGGAAATTGTACTTTAGAAAAAATCTGCGTATAAGTGGCACTCCATTGTCAGAAATGACAGTGCGCGGTACGCCAAAAATGAGAAATACTTCGTTTTCTAAGAGTTGAGTAAGAGATTTGGCTTCTGCTCTTCTAACAGGTTTTAAAATGCAGAATTTACTGAAGACATCTACTATCACTAAAAGGTGTTGGTTTCCAGCTTTGCTTCTTGGAAATGGACCCATATAGTCAACGGCTATTACTTCCCATGGACCTTTTGTATCCTTTTGGGTTCCCATTGGTGCTCGACTGCAGATATTTGGATGCTTGTTTTGCTGGCATTTATCACACTCGTTAACAAATTTCTTAATTTCGCGGTACATATTAGGCCAATAGTATCCTTTTTGAATTTTCTTTGCTGTTTTGGATACACCCAAATGACCTCCCAACGGGCTATCATGGTAAAACTGCAAAGTCTTTAGTCTTTGGGTCTGAGGAACATAGTACTTCCACTCAGTGTTATTAGAATTGTTATTTTTCCTACAAACTTTGTAAACTTTATCATCTTTTATTGTAAAATTTGGAAATTTACCTGGGTCCGAAAGAATACTAGTTTTTAAAGCTGAATACATTTCATCTTCCACCTCTTGACTGATTTCATCCACTTCGAGTAACCTGGATAACGCGTCTGCTACAACATTCAACTTGCCTTTTCTATGTTTTATTTCGAAGTCAAACTCTTGAAGCTTGAGTGCCCACCTGGCTAATTTGGAGGAAGGATCCTTAAGATTGATAAGCCAACGTAATGATGCGTGGTCGGTGATGACACAAAATTTTGTTCCCTCAATATATGATCGAAATTTGTATATTGCCCTGACTACTGCTAGACATTCTCTCTCTGTAGCTGAATATTTGCGTTCGGTATGGCTTAACTTTTCGGAGTAATAGGCGATCACTCCCTCGCTTTCTCCATTTGCTTGTGTAAGAATGGCTCCCATGCCAAGCTCTGATGCATCGCATTGTATAGTGAAGGGTTTTTCATAATCTGGTGTTATTAAGATTGGTGCTGAAACAAGTTCTGTTTTTAATTTTATGAGTGATGCTTGGGCTTCTGAAGTCCAAACAAATTTCCCCTTATCTTTTTTTAATAGATCACTAATTGGCGCAGTGATTGTTGAAAAATCTTTTATAAAGCGGCGATACCAATTTGCCATACCCAATAATCTTCGGACGTCTCTAATATTTCTTGGATGTGGTATGTTGAGGATTGGCGCAATCTTTTCTGGGTCAGGAGTTAGACCATTTTCGTCTAGTACATACCCTAAGTAATTTAGTTCCTTGGCACAAAATTTCGATTTTTCTAGGCTTATTGAAAGATTCGCATCGCTCAATCTTTTTGCTATCTCTTCCAGTAGAAACAAATGTCGCTCAAAAGTCTCAGTTGTAATAATAATGTCGTCGATATAGACGAAGACTTCAGGTTCCAAATCGTGACCTAAACACTTTTCTAATACGCGACACATGGTTTGTGCGCTGTTACATAATCCAAAGGGCATGCGTTCGAACATAAAATGTCCTCGGCCTGGCACAATAAATGCAGTTTTCGGTTGTGAAGAAGGATGAAGCGGGACTTGCCAAAATGCGTCGGATAGATCAATTGAAGACATGTATTTTAATGCCCTTAGTTGACCTAAGATACTACCTATATGAGGAAGTGGATAGGCATCTTTAATTGTTACCTGGTTTAACGACCGAGCATCCAGACAAAGCCTTACTTTGCCATTAGCTTTATGGACACATACGAGTGGATTTGCCCATTCACTTTGTGTTGCTTCGATTACGTCTAGCGCTAGGATCCGATTAAGCTCGACATCAACTTCCTTTTGTATATACGGCGAAAGTGGGTACGGACGTTTGACTATTGGTTTTGTATCACCTTTATCGATGTAATGTGTGGCTATATTCGTACAGCCAATTTCACCATCTTTTGATGCTTTAAACTTCTTAATAGCAGCCTCTAAATATTTCACTTGGATAGGATCTAGATTTGAGCGGTCTTCATACACTTCAGAGCTCAAAGCGTTGCAGTCTAAAAGTATGCCACAAAACTTTCGTTTAATCCCAAAATATTCCCAAAAGTCAATTCCTAGAATTAATGTTTTTGGAAGTGATGGTATGACATAGGTTGGTACGACCTTTGTCATATTCAGTGCTGTAAATGGAATTTCAACTTTAGTGACGGCGGGATGGATAGAACCATCTACTGTTTTTATAGCTGTTGACACCGCTTGGCCAATCAAGTTCAGTTTTTGTATAAGCTCTAACCCACCAAGCCCCAGAATAGTGCAACTTGCACCCGAATCCATAAGACCTTTTAATTCATAACCAAGGATATTAACTTTTAAATAGGGTCTTTTGTCCTTTTGAAGATCTACAAGAGAAGACATTATTTCAAGTTTTGATACTAACGATTTGTTTGGTCTATCTCGTTTAGACTGTGTTGGTGCTGCGTCTGTATCGGAAGATTGGTAGCACCGGTTCTTAATTCTTCCGTCACTCCGTTTCCCGGATTTTCAATTCTATTGAAAAACTGTTGATTTTGTCCTGGAGGATTGAATACACCAACTCTTCTCGATCTAAGATCAACATGGTTTCTACAGTATTTTGCTGTCACACCTGAATTTCCACATGTGTAACAAAATAACTTCTGTTGTTGCTTGACACATAGCTTAAAAGAATGGCCGAATTCACCACAGTTCCAACACTGAAGTCCTTTCCGCAAGTTGTCACTTCTTAATGGTTGTTTTCCCTCTCCTCGAGTTTGATTGTAGGACTCTTTATCTGAATACTTCTGTGAATAACAAATGTGATGAATCTCAGGATCGTTACCTCTAGCTAAATATCCATGTTCCTCTTGATTTCCGGAGCTTTTGAAGTCACCAACAGAGTTAAATGCAGTTGGTTCCCTGAAATAAATATGATTATCTGATGCAAAGTTTTCTGAATTAGCGTGGTTCACTTCATGACTTTGGTCTACACAGCCAACAACAGGAAAACGTGTCGGGCGTTTAAACTGGTCCTTTAGGTTCTGTTCACATGAGTAAGATGGCTCTACCATAACCGATGAAGGGAGTGTTGTCATATATGAACGACGTCCCACCAATAACTTCACTTCATCCATTCGTTTACACAACCCGATTATGTCGTCCAACGTTTTCGCGTTGGTCATTGCTAAATTGTAGCTGTATTGTGGCAACATATTTTTTTGCACCACGTATGCCTTAAATTTTTCATCCAGCGGCGGGTATGCTCTACAAAATAACACCTTGAGGTCTGTAATAAAATTTGAGAAAGGTTCTGTTCGACCTTGGAGGCGGTTAAGTATTTCTTCCCTTAACATGAAGTCATAATTTCGTGGGAGAAACTCGTTTTTTATACTTCCCACAAATGAAGCCCAAGAATTAAACGACCCTACATTTCCCCAATACCACCGTTCTGCTTTGTCCTTCAATAGGTAATGAATATTTGTAAGCAGTACATTTGCACTAACGTTTTCACCGCGAGCGTATATTTCTACTCGGGTCAGAAACTCATTCAAAGAAAGTCCTTGCCCATCACCGCTGAACCTAATATTCCACCTATAAAGCTGTTTTGAATCACCTTGGTGATCTCTTTGAGACGAACGTAGAGCGCGAAATTCATTACGATTATGAAATTCATCCGGGTTTGGATCATTCACATGCTGTTCTTCGTGTTCGGCACTGGCTCTGGACATTGAACTACTCAAAATTCCTGGTCTGCCTCTTCTATGATCTAAAGACGCGTGTTGAGGATTGAAAAAAGAAACATTAGTACTCACAGAAGGTGAAACTCTTCCTCTTCCTCGTCCGGCACTCATACGAGAAATACGGCTTATCAATTCTTCGGATTCTTTGTTGGCTATCTTATCTTTTTCAATTGCCGATCTAATACTATGGCTTGATTCTGCAGGAGATGCTCGTATATTAAAATTATGTTGTTCATCTGTTAGAGCTGCTGCTTCTTTGTGTAGTTGCTTCAACTCATCTAATACACTCCAGAGGCCAATAATATTTTTATCTTTAAGTCTTACGACGCGATTGATCCAGAGTGCCACCCTTGATTTGATTATGTGGACAAGACCTTTGTCATTTTGTTTTTGTGCATTAAAGAGTTCGTCGCTGAACATGACCAACATAGCACGTGCTTTGTCCAACTCTTTAATTGGGTTTTCGGCGTCAATTAATGGAAAAATATTAAGTTCTGTATCCTCCTTCAACAATGCTTTCCGTAGTGCAGCCGTTTCACTACGTGCTGTACCCAATTCTTCTATACCTCTTACGCGCAGTTCATTTTTACGTTCTTCTTCGCTCAAATGAATTGGTTCGTAGCTGTACCATACATTTTGTGCCATGATTCGTTTTAAATATAGACCTTAACCTTTTATTTTGGCCAAAATACCACACAATGGGCAATCAAAATATGATAATACAAAAAAAAAATGTAAATATGATAAAGTTTAGAGTTAATATTTGTATATCTTTAAACAAAAAAATTACTATAACAAGGCCAACGCAGAAACAGAAGAAAAAATAAATCATACACAATAAATATATATTTCTTTTAAATTAATGTTTCGTCTTTATTGCTAATAAATAAATTTCCGATACGACCTTCAAAAATTGTTTCTATCTACAAGTTCAATGAACACCAAAATTCAAATATAATATATAGGTATATATAAAAAAAATAATTACAGAATTTTTTTGTCTGGTTTTTCAATTTAAATAGTATCTTTTCATTAAAGAAACTTACCAAACGTGTACAAATTATTTGTTGAAAATTGCAACATAATGGCAAAACTATCCGCACAACAACATAAAACTGATAGTTAGCACACTCTTGTAAATTGATGTTAAGAAAATTCATATGAATTCTGCTAAATCTTTTTATTACTATCACATTAATATTAGGATTTATTTTTCACTATAAATTATTTCTGAAACAAAATTAATTTTTTTTTTTTATTTTTTTACATTTAATTTCTCCAGTCACCGAAACACAGACACAATTTATTAACAATTTACACAATTCACGAATCACTTTACTAATAACAAAACAAAAATTTTCATTTCAAATTAAAAGCAAAAACAAGTTCATAAAACTATGAGCGTTTTTTTTTAATCACTCCAAATACTTTGCGAAAACAACTTTTATTTGAACAACTTTTTTATATATAATCGATAATCACCTCGGCAAAACGGTTAAAGCACAGTTGTTGTATTTCTTAATCACTTTTAATTCACTTTGATTATCACAACATTAAACCTTTAACATTAATCCACTAACACGTAACAACACAAAAATTTTCACAAAAACAATATTTCCTTAAACCCAAACTAGAATTTTCAAGTTAATCCTAAAAAACGTAATATTATAAAAAACAATAAAAAACTGCTTCACCATAACCTATTAGACAAAGATGTTGTTTTTCTGGTTATGTCTCCCCACAAGGGATGCCAAATATAACTGTCCTTTCGCGCTTCGCGCTTAAAAATTGGGTGAGACGGGCCTTTGTCTTATTTTTTATACGTGAAGCAGTTCTTGATGTTTCCTTTTTATTTTTATTCACGAAAACTCACAAAATAAACCAAGCTAACAAAAACTTAAACACAACACAAAACACAATGAAGAAAACACAATGAAATTGAGAACCACAAATGAAAATTATTGCAATTAATTTTGATGAAAAGCAAAATTTTATAAATATATTTTTCTTTTAAAATGAAACAAATTATAACCAAATTTCATAAATTAATAAATTATATTTCAAAAAAAAAACATTTAGAATATTAATTAATATCTTTATACCAAAATTTCTGTTGTTTCCTCGCATTGTCCAACCAATTCCTGATATCCTGATAAATTTTTTTGTTGAAAATTTCCAAATAAATTGTGTTACTTCTCCATAACTAATTAGTCTTCAGCTTTCTTGAATTCCCATTTTTTTTGTTTATTTATAAAAAAATTGTGACTGGAGGTCTGGAGCTGGAACTTATATTTTGGTGTGTCCTCTGTGACCACCAAAATTAAATAGACCGATATATTAATTTTTAGTTTCCATCTTTCCAAATTACAAAAATAAATCTCCATAACTTCTCCAATTTTCTCCAAATTATTTACACCGATAAGTTGGTTGTCCTGCCTTATGGATTTTTCGATAAACATTTTTTTTGTTTAAGGCATATGTTTTTTTGCTGACACAATAAATTTAAATTCGAATTTCGGTTATTTCAATTATATTTCTCGATTATATTATATTCTGGGCAACTCGTTTGGCATGTTGATTGTTGATTTTTACAGGAATTCGCTAACGACTTTCATTATTGCTTGGCTTATTCTTCAATGTTTCTTCTAATTTTGCAGTTACAAACTTAACATATAATTTATTTTTTTCTTTTAGTTACTTATAGTACAATTTCAATAGTTTACAATAAACAAATTTTAAACTTACAAATTTTTAATATTTATATTTTTGAACTTTATACAATTTTTTTCTAATAATTAGATCTAACAAATAATATGAATTTGATTTACTTTAAGTTAAAAAAAAAGAGATAAATTTTATTGTTTTCAAAAAAGAGTAAACTTAAAATAATAAAAAAATTTATTTAATTTGCTTTCAAAAATAAAAGTATGAATGTAACAAATGAAAAGGCGTGAAAAATTAATTTATACAAAAAAAATGAATTGAAATGAAAAATAATTGAAATTTAATCTAAGAAATTTATTAGTTTTGAGTTAAACAAACACAATCAACATAAAATGAGTGGACCTGACAATTTCTAGTCAAAAAAAACTTCTTGTCGCGTTATAAAAGCTCAATGAGGTAACCATTAAGGACAGCTATCCACTGCCACGAATTGATGACACACTGGATACACTATCAGGGGCCAAATGGTACAGCACATTAGATCTGAAGAGTGGCTACTGGCAAGTTGAAATGCATCCAGAAGATCGACGAAAGACAGCATTTTCTACTGGCAATGGGTTGTGGGAGTTCAATGTGATGCCGTTTGGTTTATGCAATGCCCCAGCAACATTTGAACGTCTAATGGAATGCGTGTTGCATGGCTTAACCTGGAAGGCCTGCCTCGTTTATCTTGATGACATCATTATAATGGGTCGCAACTTCGAAGAGCATCTAATGAACCTCGAAGAAGTACACTGTTTTAAAAATCTGTTGATTTTTACTGATTTTTTCGAGTAGGAAAAAATGCCTTACTTTTTTCAGCAATTTTACACGTGTAAGTAAAAATCAACATGGGAAGTAATTTTAATTTTTATAAACAGTAATATCATGTAAGTAAAATTGCTTGAAAATTAAAGTAAAAATAAGTAAGCATTACTTAAAAAAATCAGTATTTTTCAATTATTATCAATATTAGTTTTGCTGTTTAAAAACAGTAGATTTCAATTAGCAAATTGAAATTATTTTATGTTTTAGTTTTTTGGATCTTCCTAAAATTTAAATATAAATGAAACGCTAATAATTTTTTGAATTTTCCTTTTATTGGTGGTTATTTTTTTACAATGAAATGACTTTAATTCAAGAGATAATTTTACAAAATTTGATTATAATATTGCTTTCAAAAAATTTGTTATTTTTGATTTTACGCTTAATCTTTGCCTTTTGTTGTTCGAATGTGCAAAATTTGAACTTATATCGAAGCAAAGTTTTTGCAATACTTCCATTGTCTGGGATACTTCTAGTGCGTATTGCATGTTAAAAACAAAATGAGCGGCAATGATAATCTCTAGAGCTCTCTCCAATGATGAAACTTGCGCGTCTACTATTCGATTTTCAATTAAAATATAAAATATATTATCATCAGGTGAATCTAAAATGGTATGATATATTTATTTTATTATATATATATATATATATATATATATATATATATATATATATATATATATATATATATATATATATATATATATATATATATATATATATATATATATATATATATATATATATATATATATATATATATATATATATATATATATATATATATATATATATATATATATATATATATATATATATATATATATATATATATATATATATATATATATATATATATATATATATATATATATATATATATATATATATATATATATATATATATATATATATATATATATATATATATATATATATATATATATATATTTTTGTTTTACTTTCAATAATAGCACAAAATGGAGTTGAAATAGACACTTGAACATCATTTTGAGTTGTTCCAATCTGAAAGTTAAAAATATATTTATTATTTAAATGATTTTCATTTGTGTATATGTACTAATCTTACAGGATATGTTTTAAATATCATTTCAATATTTTCATTGAAATTATATGTTAAGATTTTTAAAATTGCGACGACATCCATGTCTTTGCTAACTAAATTAGCAAATTTCTTTTTTGATCGGGCAAATTTTTCAATGTTTTGTTTTCTTTTATACCAATTGTCATTAAATGGTGTTGGTAATATATCCATTAAAACGGTGAAGTGGTCCATTAAAAATTCTGACATTAACAGATGTGGCCAAGACTTTTGCACTTCTACAATTGTAGGATTGTTATTAAGATATAAACGTTGACCGGAAATGTTTTTTTAAAGTTTTCTCTAATCTCATTTTCAAACTCATCATTCTGTATTGCCTTAGAATAACTTTCTTTTAGCCAAATACGAATTTTTTCACTTTCTTCAGCAATAAAATCTTCATCTTTCATTTTTTCAAAAAAATTCGGTACACCGTCTGAAATATTTATTTTTCTTTTTTCTTTTTTTAACAATGTGTTGGTCCTTTTGTTTAAATAATTGTTATGATTTATCAACTTCGTGGCTATACTAATCGATTCATTGCTAACTAAATTCCCATCACTGTCGATGACACAAAAACTTTTCGGATAGAGAGAAATAAGTTTTGCTGCAATTGTTTTAAAGATTATAACAGGAATGTAGAAAGAGCGACTGCGCATATCATTTACGATGAAGTGAATAAAATCAGTATATTAAGGTGACCATCCGTCCTCTTTTGAAGAGGACAGTCCTCTTTTTTGGCCGACTGTCATCTTTAGAAAACTTGTCCTCTTTTTGTCCTCTTTTTTTAGTTTTTGAATCTTTTGTCCTCTTTTCTGGTTATTGGTAATTTAAGGTTCCAAAAATTCCTCATAAAAGTCATAAAATTACAAAAAAAACCATTCTAATGGGATTTTTTGCATTAAATTTCTAGATAATACTTTGTGTGAATTCATAGAATGGGGAACATTTCTATTTTAATTAACATCCTAAGTCATGATTGTATAGTCATTATTGATTCTTTCCAATCAATGGGAAATCAATGCTGACACTTGGTAAATTTGGAGTACTATATGCATTAATATTAGACTACATTAAGGGAATTTAAATTTATTGGGGATTTTTGAGATCAATTAAACTCAAGTAAGTAAAGAAGTAATTGGAATTTTTTCAATTCAAAGGTATGGTTTGAAGTTTCTCAGAAAAAAAACTCCACTTCACATTTTTCGTGTTTCGGATAAATTCGAACCTTCCTCGTCAGTGCCTGGCTTGAATGCTTAGACAGACACACTATCAATTACGTCGTTGAGGCGATGACAATTTTGAAGTTGAAACTTCTTCATCACTTATTTATTTTACTTCAGTTGAGTTTTTCCACTGTCATTAGACTCCATATGATTCCGATAAATGAATCAATTATATTTGATGAGATCCAAAAAATAAATATATATTGTAATGATGTAAAAATTTCTGAATGGAACGACCATAATGTAGAATATGATCAACGATGGG
This sequence comes from Diogma glabrata, assembly GCA_963693315.1. NCBI lineage: Eukaryota > Metazoa > Arthropoda > Insecta > Diptera > Cylindrotomidae > Diogma > Diogma glabrata. Next base: position 274,423,055 of record OY856187.1, on the reverse strand, counting down.
TTGAAATTTTTGCACACTTTTATAAGGCCAAGATTTGCAGCTGTAGAGCGTTTATTTTCAATTGTGAATGATATTTGGATAGCAGAAAAATTCCAACTATCATTAGACTGTTTGGAGGCGGAAATTAGTATTAAGCACCCTACAGACGATCCGAAGGTCGGACAGATTTGGTTGGATTGGATGTAAAATCGGATAGTGTGTGTGTATGCATGTCTTTCCGATAAAATTAAGTTGGATGTGTCGGATGGAAATTCCATCCGACCGTCCGACCAACCAAACAAATCGATTGGTGTGTATTATTGTCGGACGATTTTAATTCAATTGATTAAGAAATTTCATAGAATGAGAAACAAAGAAAATTTTAAAAAAGTTTTTTGGTATATATATGAATTAATAAATTGAATTTGTTAAACAAAAACCAAAACGAATTGTCAAAACCGGACGTTAAGCTGGATCGTCTGGAGATAACATCCAATTTGGTCGTCCGACTTGTCGTCCGACAAGTTGGATCGTCTGTAGGCTTTAAAATAAATATTGAAAAAGTTTTGTAACATTTTGTCCTCTTTTTCATTTTTGAAAATATGGTCACCTTAAGTATATATTCTTCCTAGTGGCTGTTCTTGTTGCAATAATTTCTGCATATCTGTTGGAAATTTTGTTACAGGAATTTCGTATAGTCTTCAAACATCTTTTCTGCTTGTTTTGTGCCAATAAACGTTGATTTTTCTGATCCTATTGATGATATTCTACCACTGACAATAGAAACAGTTGAAGAAGAAGGTGACGCTATGATATTTGCTACAGGATGAACAACATCAGTGGCATTATGTAGCCAAGTAATGATATCGTTTGAATTAGTAATATCTAAAAGTTGTTGATCACCAGATGTATTTATTTCATCAGTATATCTAACTGTAGGATCCATTGACGTAAGTGTTGCAGGTTTCCAATCCACATTTGCATCTAAAAGTTGAAATGGCTCGTTTTTTGTGCAATAATATTTGACTATAGCCGCATCGTCAATTTCGCAACCATCATTTTCTAAGACCAACTTACATCCTGAGATGCCGGCGTCATTTGCTAAAATAAAAAATTGTACTGATTTGAAGAATTTAATTTTGTCAATTGAAATGATAATTACCATTTTTTATCAAAGCACTAAGATCTCCATTAAACACTAAGCATTTTCTTATTTTTCGATATTGGTCCCAAATTTTTGCTATCAATAGTTCATCGGTGGCTTGTGTTGACATTTTTAGGTTCTATGTGTTATCTAAACGAAACAAAAATATATAAGTAATGACAAGTTAGATAAAAAACAAGAATATGTTAAATCGTAGAGTTACAATTCATGTTATTATTTGAATTTTGTAGCTGAACCAAAGCTTAAGAAAAATTTATTATTGTAAAACGTTAGTATTTATGTAAGGTTAATTATAGCATACGTCTATTACTCAATACTTTTATTGTACTTGTAGTTGCACTAATAATGGTTTGAACAGCTAAAAAAAATAGACAAAATAAGCTAAGCTAATATACAATGTATAATCAATATTGTCTAATAAAAAAAAATAGAAATAATTAATGTATTAGAAATGTTTTGTTAATTATAAGTGAATAAGCAATGATCTCATTGGTAGCGATTACATATATGAACCAAAATCTTACCAATATTATGGAATTGATGTTCGCAAAGTAACATACGTTGAGTTTTCTGTTTTATACGTCAGAAATGGAAATGGGGAAACAAGTCTAGAAACAAATTCAATCCTGTCGATGCAATCAAAATCCTCCACTGTATGTAATCCTAATTTGTAATTGTACATCATTTTAAAATAGTTTCCTATGAAAGCTAATTTAGTATAATCTTTACTAATTAAAATATATTTAATTGTTAAACAGATTATTGTTCCGTCATTATTATTTTTAATGGCAACTGATTGACCGGCAAAATATTTGATATTTTGATATTCCACTCTTTCTGAGTAATAAATGAACTTTTCCGGAACTTGAATAGAAAAACATCCCATTTCTTTTGGATAAATTTTTGTACCTTTAACCAAATTTGAAAATCTTTTTTCATACAAAGTTGATTGTAAAAGTTGATGTCTCATGGTTAATGTTTTCATTAAATTGATATAATTTCTAGATTTGGTAGTAATTTGTTTAAAATATTGATGTTTACTTTCAAAACGAAGTGTTGAAAAAGTTATTAACGGTCCAAGTTTTTTTATCAGCAACGGATAGTGTTGTATATAATGGTGTTTTGGCCTCAGTTTGATAGTTGGAAATAAAAGTGTGCGCAGTTCTAAATATTTATCGATTATATCTTCCAAATAGTGAATTTGTTCGAAAGTTATTGTATGTGATGACACTATTTGAGTTATTTCAATTAACAATATGACCATTTCTAGTACTTTGTCATTTGGCTCTTTAATTTTTTCAAGTATCACAATCGGGAATAAAACAAGTTGATAGTAGTTTTGCATGGCATGACCTGTAATTCTTTTGCTGGTACTTTTGATCTCAGGAAAACTTACCGAATATTTTAAAGCTTTCTGTACTCTTTCAAAAGATATATTAAGATAATCATAAGAGAACCAGTTATTCCTAACAAAATAATGAAGAGACATACAAAAATCAAATGGAATTATTCCTTCATACAGGTCATGTGCAATACATGGTGGCAAACCCATTTCGCAGACATGAAAATATTTTAAATCATTGAAGCATGAGTTCCATTTAATACCTCGACTAGAATGTTCGTGTTGTAAATTTGACACATCTATATTGTAGGATGTTTTTGTCCTTAACTCTTTTCTGGTTCGATAATTTTCTCTAAAAGTAGTTAAAGTTAAATGACAAAATCTGCAGAAAAATTCTGTTTTACTGAAATTTTCCGTAAATCCACCAATTTGATGCAATCCTAGATTGTCACCACAAATTGCTATCAAAGATCCTTTCAAAAAGTTATTACAATCTCCAATATTGATTCCCTCTGTTTCTAATGTTTTAATATCAGATATTAATTTTTCAAAAACTTTTTCTTTTCCAAATGTTTCTAAATACGATTCAGTGCAGATAAACGCAAGCATAATATTGTTAATCTCAGATCTATTGCGAACATTTAAATTGCCTAGAATAAAATAAACCGCAAAAAGTTTGTGTTTTGGCTTGGCTGATCCTAACGGATTACATACTTCAAATGCATCAATATAGAAAATTAATTCAATACGTTGTTTCTTGTAAAAAAAAATGTTATTTTTATAATGAAAACCATCATTGTAATCACAAAACTTAGAATATAATTGTTGTTCTTTTACATTAAAGTGTGATGACATATTTGTATCTTTTAGAAGCGATTTTAGTGTTTCTAATATGGGAACATAAAAAAAATAGTTGGATTTGTGGTAATTATTTAAACCCAAATTAATTTTGATTGGTCTAACGAAAAAATCTAAACAATATGTTTTTTCACGTTGGTAGCCCGATATTGCATTATTTGATATTAGATTTAAATGAGGAAGCACTTTGCTTAGTATCTGTTCACAATTGTTATTCCTCACGATCTGCGATACTTGTGATTTTAATAATTCTGAGCAAAATAGTAACTTCCTTGCTATTATTGTTATAAAGCGTTCAGGTATATTGTGCTCACATTTAAGTGCTAACAATAAAGCATTCATTTCTTGTTCGACAACCATTGTACGTTCGTCTTCTTTGTTAAAATTTAAATTCAAAATTTCATGATCTGATGCTGAATTTAAAATTTGTTGATCTGCACACGATGGTAAATTTAATTGCCTGCTGGTTGTTGATTCAATTAAATTTACGTATCCCGCTCCATTCAAACTTTTCGATGAATTTCTAGAGGAAGAATTTACAAAAAATCTTATATTGTGATTCATAATCACATGATTTCGGAAAGTTTTTTCTATCATAAAAAACTTTTCACAATTGATAATGGGACACTTAATTGGCTTATTACTATTTCGCAAATGTTTATTAACATGTCGTAACATGTCTTCGATTACATTTGTATTAAACGAACAATGTGGTTCAGAGCAATAATGGCAATTACTGGATATAGTCCTTTTTTTAAATTTGGTCTGTGCATCCTATAATAATGTGATTTAAATGAATTGTAATTCGAATAAACTCGTTTACAATTCATATATAAACATTTGAAACTAGCATTAGAATCAGACACATGCCTTTTCAAGTGGGCATTATATTTTGATATAGAAACATTGCTCTTATTACAAATTTCACATAAATACATGATTTGTTGAATCTAAAATATTATTTGTAAAATCACTAAATTTTTATTAGTAAAGATAGAAAAAACTAGTTACTTACCTAATTTTTTTTCACAAAACACTACTGAACTGTTTAAACTTTGAAACAAGAATGAAAATAAAACCACTTAATAATAAAAAAAATATACAAAACTGCTGTTTGAAAACGGCAATTTTATTGTTTTTCCTAGAAGTTAACCGGCATTTTACTGAATGTTTATAGTAAAATTAAATAAAGCGACATTTCTTTTGTTTAAAATAAAAAAAAATCGAATTTTTACTAAATCTGAAAGCAAAATTACTGAACCAATATTGAATTTTACTTGAAACATTAAGGAATATAAAATTAAATGCAATTTTACTAAATGTTTTCAGCAAAATTAATTACATAATTCTAGTAAAACCTCTTTTCTCTGAAATATTGAAAATTTATTAAAATGGTTAGTAATTTTGCTTATTAAAAGAGGTAATTTTGAATTTCTAGGCAAAAAAATTAAAATTACTGAAACAAAATAGTAAAATATGAGTTGAAATTTCAATTTTTTTAAAACATTGTACTCAGAAGAATAAGTAATGCCAACATGAAGTTGAATCCGGTAAAGTGCAATCTCTTCCACAAAGAAGTGAAGTACCTTGGACACATCATTACAGAACATGGAGTCAGAACCGATCCCGAGAAGATTGATGCTGTGAAAAATTGGCCAGTACCGAAGAATGTTCATGAGCTACGCAGTTTTCTTGGCTTATGCACCTATTATCGAAGATTCGTGGAGAATTTTGCAAATATCGCCAAGAGTCTACATAAATTGACAGAAGCAAATACCAAGTTTCTGTGGACAACCGAATGTAATGAGGCCTTCTGCAGTTTAAAAGAAAAACTATGCAACACCCCTATACTAGCCTATCCAGAATCCGGAAAGATGTTCATTCTGGACACCGACGCAAGCAATGTTGGAACTGGAGCTGTTTTGTCACAGAAAATTGGAGACGATGAGAAAGTGGTGGCATACTTCAGTAAAGTTCTGTCAAAGCCGGAGCGGAATTACTGTGTCACGAGGAAGGAGCTGTTAGCTATCATCAAGGCTGTGAAACATTTCCACAAGTATTTGGACCATGCTGCTCTAAAATGGTTATTACAATTCAAATTTCCTGAAGGACAAGCAGCAAGATGGATAGAGATCCTGCAGAACTACGACTTCAAAGTTGAACACCGCAAGGGAAGGATCCATGGTAACGCTGATGCCTTGTCTAGAAGACCCTGTAAGGAGTGCAAGTCATGTAGCAGAACTGAGGGAAATGAGGCAATGAAAGTGAACCAAATCAAGTTCCAAACTCCTGAAGATTGGTGTACCGAGGCAATTAAAAGAGAGCAGCTAGAAGATCCAGCTATGGCTCCAATATTGAAATGGAAAACTGAGGGAAGGCGACCGGAGTGGAAAGAGGTCGCACCTTTAAGTACGGAGGTGAAATGCTACTGGGCGCAATGGGACTCACTATTTATGGACAACGGGATACTTAAAAGAAAATGGGAGTCCGCTGATGGAAAGAAAGTGTTAGAACAACTGGTGTTGCCATCAAGTCGAGTGGAAGAGGTACTGGGAAAGCTGCATGGAAGTATTTCTGGAGGACACCTGGGAGTCAATAAAACCCTGGCTAAAGTAAGGGAGAGGTTTTATTGGGTAAGGTATCGAACAGACGTGGAGCAATGGTGTCGGCGATGCGATACTTGTGCAGCGAGCAAAGGACCAAAAACTAGAACTCGAGGAGAGATGCAACAGTACAATGTGGGTGCCCCAATGGAGAGAATTGCTATAGACATCGCGGGGCTATTTCCGGAAACGACAAAAGGTAACAAATACATCATGGTGGTCATTGATTACTTTACAAAATGGCCGGAAGCTTATGCAATACCGAACCAGGAAGCAGTTACGGTCGCTGAAACATTAGTCAATGAATGGATTTGCAGATATGGAACACCGCTCGAGTTGCATACGGACCAGGGAAGGAATTTCGAATCTCAACTGATGGAAGAGCTGTGCAGAACACTCGACATTAAAAAAACACGAACTACACGTATGAACCCGCAGTCGGATGGCATGGTAGAACGATTCAACCGAACCATGGAAGAACATTTGTCAAAGGTAGTAGAAGCCAACCAAAGAAATTGGGACAAGGATCTTCCGTTATTCTTGATGGCCTATCGTAGCGCAGTGCACGATACGACAAGTGAAACGCCAGCGAATATTATGTTCGGAAGAGAACTACATCTTCCTAGTGACATCGAGTTCGGCATCCCTGGAGGTCTGGTATCCACGAAAACAGATTATGTGGGACAACTAAGGGAGAAGATGAATAAAATCCATCAGCAGGTTCGAGACCACATTAAGATTGCCAGTGACAAAATGAAAACCAGGTACGACATAAATGCAAATAGTGGCGGTTTTCAAGAAGGAGAATTGGTATGGCTATACAACCCCAGAAGAACTAAGGGAAGATCACCCAAGCTGCAGCCAGATTGGAAGGGCCCATATAAAATAATCAAACGAATTAATGATGTCATCTACCGCATACAAAAGGGACCCCGTACCAAGATGAAAGTGATACATCTGCAAAGGTTGGCACCGTACCAAGGTAACAGCACCAATGCGATATCTGATATTGTTCGGGACGAACAAAACTAAATGGAGGGCAATGTAATAAACTTCGTCCAGAATGGGTTAATTTTATTTACTCATTCATGAATTAAAAGTTAACTCCTTTTTCAATCTTTTACTTGTATTGCAAATTGTATTGCATAAATTAATGTAAATTAAATTTGTTATGTTTACATTAACGAATTAAAAGGAGTTACCTAATACATTTTGCATAAATTAAATTTGAGTTCGCTAATACAAATGCAAGTATGAATGAAAACAGGTGTGGCCTATTCAAGATGTACAGACTACGTAGTATTGATTTCTAGTGGATTATAGAAGTTTCGATTTATTTATTTTTCGATATAAATAAGCAAACAAAAATATCAGATAGTCAGTTTAATTTTGCAATTAAAAGTGTTTATAAATATTCGCAAGTATAAGGAATAATCGGTGGTACTTGAGCCTGGGTACTAATAGTGAAAGAATTTGAACCTAGTGGAATAGTAAATACAGATTTTACGATTCCGACTCTCATTGATTCAAATTGTGGAAAGCGGTGAAATTTATGGTACATAAATTGGAGACCATAGAATTTATTGTAATTAAAATCGGAAGTTGCTGTAATTGGTTGATAAATAAAGTTTGAGATTCTGTTAACCAAAGATCTGTCTTTTACTGTCGTATTTGCTCAATAATCAAAAAGAACCAACGAAGAGTCGTTACAATATATATATATATATATATATATATATATATATATATATATATATATATATATATATATATATATATATATATATATATATATATATATATATATATTATATACATATATATATATATATATATATATATATATATATATATATATATATATATATATATATATATATATATATATATATATATATATATATATATATATATATATATATATATATATATATATATATAATATATATATATATATATATATATATATATATATATATATATATATATATATATATATATATATATATATATATATATATATATATATATATATATATAGAACAGTTCCATATGAAAACGCACAAGAGTTGCACCGACCCATTTATTTTTCAATAAAATTTACCTGTATCGAAAGGTTATCAAAAATGTGAATTAACAATTTGTTTTTATACTTTTAGAGTTACCCTGTCGGAAGTTATAACACAAGGTAATTCAGAAATTCTATATAACCTGTCACTATTTAAATAGCTGTAACACGTGAAGGCGTTATCCGATTTTTATTTTTTTGGTGTCAATTGAAAGGTTAAATTATACAGAAAATTACTAAAATATATTTCAAAAAATAAAATCACAATACAGTGTTGCCATAATCAGATTTACGTTAAAAACCAGGATAACATACCGAACGCCCCCAATTTTTTGAAAACTAATATTTTTATTAAAAAGAGCACATTTTTTTACATAAAATATGTTAAAACTAAAATACCCTTTTTTCCCGTTATCTTAGTATGAATTACTTTGTAATTAAGGTTCAGGTTTTTATATTTCCAATTTTGTTATGTGTTTGAGAGCAATTACAATTTTATCTCAGGACCACAGTATGCCATACAAAACCTTTCGCAATGTGTTCTAAATATAGGAAACTTCAAATTTCATCACTTTAAAAGCTCACTTTTTATCACTTCACTTTTTACTTCACTTTTTACTTCTTCATTACAAAAGCTTAACCAGTCAGTTTTTGAAATAGGGAAGATAATAAAACGCAATTCTCTAATATTATTACTCTTAAAACATAAACATAATATTACCATTTATTATATTTCATTTTTTATTGGAACATTAAAGAAGTAAAATTCATTTTGATTAACAATAAAAATTAAAATAATTAAATATTCATTTTAAAAAAGACTTACAATTCGACTATCAGTAGAGTTAGAAAATCTTTTTACTATTAATTTATTGCTTGTTATTGGAATAAATTAATGGTATGATTGTGTGCCTGGTATAGTATTAACTTTATTATATTTATTGTTTACCCTTCGCGCCATTATTGAATGATCTTTTAATGTGCAAAATTTTACCTTTATTTTTTTTTGTAAATTGGCACTGACAAAGTCAAAAAAGTCTTTGGCGTCCAAAATATGGTTTGTATGCACCCGTTGAAGGCTAGCTTTGGATGCCATCCTTTTTATGGTACCTCCAATCGCATCACATGGACCTTTTCCATGATAGGTGGCAAAGAAATGCCACTCCATATCAATGTTTTCTTTTGCCTTTATTTCACACAAATTATAGAAATTTTTTTACTTTTGTATTGTGCTGCTGATCCGGCTGAGAAAAAAAAAATCTTGCTTATTATTGGAAATGTTTCCTTCACGAATTCAAGTAACTTAAGTTGAAACAAATACACAGAAATATAATTATGCTCCAAACTTTCCGCAATGACCACCATGCTAGTACATTTGAGATCATTTCCTTCTCTGTAATAAATACAAAAAGGATGTATAGTGCACTGTGGGTTAGCCCAATGATAAACTTGAATTTCTTCCTGTACACTAAACGAATGATTTTCCGCAAAATCCGAAACTACAATAAACTCTCCCGAACGTAATGACTCTTTTGTTTGTTTAAAAATTTTGATTGTTCATAAGATATAAAATGGTGTGGTATCAACTCATATAACTTCATTGTAAAATATTTCAAAAACCCAACTGCATTTTTGTTTACAGTTTCTAGTGAACATCTACCAGCATTTATCAACCATTGCTTCATTTTAATTTCACTAATAACTACGTTATGAGTATTCATAGTCATAGTCATTCAGAGTCATTGCAGCAAAAGCTGATAGCTTTTGCTGCAATGATACAATTGCTGGACATTATGTTTATGTTTTAAAAGAGTAATAATATTAGAGAATTGCGTTTTATTATCTTCTCTATTTCTAAAACTGACTTGTTAAGCTTTTGTAATGAAGAAGTAAAAAGTGAAGTGATAAAAAGTGAGCTTTAAAAGTGGTGAAATTTGAAGTTTCCTATATTTAGAACACATTGCATTAGGTTTTGTATGGCATACTGTGATCCTAAGATACAATTGTAATTGCTCTCAAACACATAACAAAATTGGAAATATAAAAACCTGAACCTTAATTACAAAGTAATTCATACTAAGATAACGGGAAAAAAGGGTATTTTAGTTTTAACATATTTTATGTAAAAAAATGTGCTCTTTTCAATAAAAATATTAGTTTTCAAAAAATTGGGGGCGTTCGGTATGTTATCCTGGTTTTTAGCGTAAATCTGATTATGGCAACACTGTATTGTGATTTTATTTTTTGAAATATATTTTAGTAATTTTCTGTATAATTTAACCTTTCAATTGACACCAAAAAAATAAAAATCGGATAACGCATTCACGTGTTACAGCTATTTAAATAGTGACAGGTTATATAGAATTTCTGAATTACCTTGTGTTATAACTTCCGACAGGGTAACTCTAAAAGTATAAAAACAAATTGATAATTCACATTTTTTGATAACATTTCGATACAGGTAAATTTTATTGAAAAATAAATGGGTCGGTGCAACTCTTGTGCGTTTTCATATGGAGCTGTTCTATATATATATATATATATATATATATATATATATATATATATATATATATATATATATATATATATATATATATATATATATATATATATATATATATATATATATATATATATATATATATATATATATATATATATATATATATATATATATATATATATATATATATATATGTATATATATATATATATATATATATATATATATATATATATATATATATATATATATATATATATATATATATATATATATATATATATATATATATATATATATAACCGAAATTAATCGAGGTATTTTATTAATAATTTTATAAATAAATATTAATAAATAAAATAAAATAATTTTGTGCGAACTAAACAAGGAGTTTTTTAAAATTTAGTATTATTATTAAATATTTTATTATTATCATGTTTCGCCAAGCAGTATCTTCCGCTTCTATACAATATATTATATCGGCAGATTTAGCCAGCTTAGCAGCGATTTATAAAAAGTTATTAAAGAAAAAAGAAATAACTCAAAACCATTTATGGTTTAACACCACCTGTAAACGTTTTAAAGTAATACCTAATTATATTCAAATATCAGCATCACTTTCAAATTCACGTGCATTGAAAGCGATAAGAATTGGACAAGAAACTTGGTTAAAAGCTGAAATAAGTTATCTGTTTGCCACAAGAAATAATTTAGCAACACATCTCAAAGTAGCTCATGGAGAGTTGGTGAGTAGATTGCATGCCTTTGAATTTGATATTTTAGATATTGGTTTACGTGAATATGTTCAAGAATATGCTTTCCAAAAGTATTTAAAACAAAAGAAAAAATTGAATATTCTCTTGATTACCAAATATCCTGAACCTCCTTCAACACAAACTTTCTACACTAAAGTAGAAAATATATCAAATATTAATTTTTCACAAAATGAAATTCAACTTTTACATAAAGGATTAAAGTATGCTCCAATAGATACTAACAAATCAAGAAGTCTTTTACAAGTCGCTATTGATGTTGACGTGGCTTTGACAGGGAGCTCATTAAATTGTAATATTAACATTAATAATCTAAAAAGCATATGTGCTGAAGAAATACGATCATCTAATTTCAACAACAATAACAATATAAATTTTCATGATGCAAATTTAATTAAAACTATTAAATCTAAATTAATCTTTCATAAAAGTATTCTCTGTAAAGCTGATAAGGGTAACACCATTACTATACTACCACAAACTTTATATTTTGAAAAAGTGTTTGATTTTATTTCTGATAGTGGTGCCGAATTATTGCGTTCTGATCCCACTAATAAGTTTAAATTATCAGTTTCTGATTGTATATCTTATTGTATTAATTTGTTTCCACCACGTACATCTTTTCTTCTAAAACAAATGAACCCTTCAGCACCTGTTCTCTATGGCCTGCCTAAATTGCATAAAGAAAATATACCCATTCGACCGATTGTTTCCTATTGTAGTGCACCTGCCTACAAATTGTGCAAAAAATTTAATAATATTTTTATTGAAAAAACAGGTTTTATTTCTAAATATGGTATCAAAAATTCAATTGATTTAATTAATAAAATCAAAGATTTGTATGTTCCTCATAATTCAAAATTAATTTCTTTCGACGTGTCAAGTTTGTTCACTTCCATCCCTATTAACATTCTTAAGGATATAGTTTTTGATCTTATAAATAATTCTGTTTCATCTTCTGAACTTCAAAACGAACTCAGCATGATATTTAAAACTTGTGTTGAACAGAACTATTTTGTTTTTGATAACAAATATTATAAATTTACTGATGGTCTTCCGATGGGATCCCCATTATCTCCCCTTCTAGCTGAAATTTTTATGGATTGGTTTGAGAGAAATATTTTAGATGTGTCACTTCCACTTGCTCAACATGTTTTGTTTTGGTATAGGTATGTAGATGACATTCTTTGTCTTTGGACTGGAACCGAACGACAACTTGACTCTTTTCTTCAAATCCTTAACGGAAAATGTAACTCTATTAAATTTACAATTGAAAAAGAGATAGAGAAGTCTATTAATTTTCTTGATATTACTATCAACCATAGCCAAACTAAATTTGATTTTAATATTTTTCGCAAACCAACTTACACAGATACGATTATTCACTCCACCTCCAATCATTCTCTGAATATTAAACATTCAGCTCTTTATTCATTAGTTGATAGACTTATTAAAATCCCACTCTCTTCCAT
>OY856187.1:274226953-274410089 GCA_963693315.1 Diogma glabrata | reverse complement strand
TCATCTACCAGCAGCCCTAAGATATGACTTTGGCTAATGAGATTGCATTGCCATTGCAAGTCGTATACGATATTTCAAGATAACCCATATGCCAATAGCAGGGACTAAAGAACATGTGGTTGTCACACCCATAGATCAACAAGTTTAAATTATACAAATCTTCCTGCGGAAAGCTAAGCAAACTCATTGGTATAAATGCGCATTGTTGCCGTTTGCAAATCACTATCGGCTAAGCGTCACCAAATTTAATTATTTTATTTATCATGATTGCTATCCATGTTTAATTATACATAAGCTATGCTTCTTTGTATAGAATTTATGCAATTTCCGTCTCGTAATTGTGAGCTTAAAATTGATATAATCGATGTTATCAGAGTATCAAGTTACAAGTATTAAGTCTTCACTTAATTTTAGAAAGATGTATAATATACAATTCCAAATTAACAACATATTTGGTGAAGATGATAAAATTTGTAACATCACATCATGTTAAATTCCAATACATATAATTTTGATATGAAAATGTTATTGTTTCATGTTATACTATCTTTCTTACGTTATTTTTAATTTCATAAAAATAATGTTCAACAAAAAAAACATTGATCAAAGCAAACTACCGTTTAAAACGATAGTTAAATAAAAAGCAAATTAAGTGTACACAACAACTTCCCAAATTTTCATGATGATTAATGTTCTCAGAAACTACAAACGACGTTAATGTTTGTAGAATTTTTTTTTGTTTGTAGTTGTAATAAATATCACTCAAATCATAAAAACAAGTGAATAAAATATACACAGCGATAATTGTAATTATACAAGTATACAAGATTGTTCGAAATCATTTGTAGTTCTTTGTAGTACTGATAAATATTTTTTAAATAATTTATTTTAGCCAACAAAATTAAAAATGTACAGTTTAACGTTTATATGAAATATATAAGAAAAATATAATATATAAACTACAAACGACGTACATGGTCAAAGTAAAATTTGTTTGTTTGGAGTTGTAATAAATGTCACTCAAATCATAAAAAAGGCTAACTCCCTTTGGGGAGTGATAATTTTGTTAATTAAATTTAATTAATACACACAGTGATAATTTTGATAATCCAAAAATACAATTGTTCGAATTCAGTTGTAGTATTTTGTAGAAATGATAAATATTTTTGGAAATTTTATTTTCACTCCAAAAAAAATGTACAGTTGAGCAAAAAGTTAAAATATTCTTTTGATTTCAGAAACTACATACTACGTAGATGATAGCAGTAACAATTTTTGTTTGTAGTGGCTCAAATTTACATTTTTAAATTTTGTGGCTACAAAAACAACTTCAATATTGAAAAAAAACATTGATTTCATTGATTTCGTTATTCTCTCAATTGTTATTTATTAAAACATCAAATTTTCGACGATTATGTTCGTCATTATCAAGATACTGTATACAAAAAAAGAAAAATAAATGTAAATTTATATTAGGAGGAAACTAGAAATATGAACATTAATTATGACATAACTAACTGAATGTAACTGATAAATATTAGTAAGACATATATATATAACAACTTACATGTAATAAGCAATCGAAGGTAACTGGAGTTTAGCAAATTGTGGTGATATTTATTCTATAATTTTTGTTTGACATTAAAAATGATTTTAGTAAGGAACGGTTTAAAATAACAAAAATAAATTAATTAGAGAACTATTAGGACGACGAAATATTAACATTATTGAAAAACACTGCACAAAAAAAACACCAAATTTGTCTGATATTAAAACTTAACATAACTTAACTAAAATAAATTAATTTAAAAACTTAATTAAAAATGTGTATACACGTTTAAGATAAAAATTTGAATGTTATTGGACTAGTATTAATCACAGAATGTCAGAGTTTAAATGAAACTGTTAAAATTAAAAGTAATTTTAATATTTATTATCTTGTTTAGTGTGTGTGAGTTCATGAATTGGATATTGGTGAAACAGGCTTAGGAAAAAATTGGAGATTTGGTGTAGATATGAGGTGGCTTAGTACTCATGTAGTGTTTAGTTTTATGAGGTCAATGTATATTTTGGCAATACCCATAGTGTCAGATTTTTTATTAATCGAGTTTGGAAAAGACAGGATAAATAAGGATTCTTTGGTGATACGTTTTGAACGGGATTTTTCCTGGCATAAGACTTCTGGATTATCTAAGTCAAAAGTATGTGAAGTGTCACCTATGTGATAAGCTAATGCAGTCGTATAATCTCTTTTGGGGGTATCGAGAGGATTTGGTGTTAGATGGGAAAGGTTATGGGGAGGTTGGAGTAAATTAGAGATAGGGCTGTTAGTGGGAACGGGAGGAGAGGTTTGCTGTTCAGTAACTGTGGGTAGTCTATTTGTTACGTTTGGTATTGTTCTTGGGGAATTCATCATTCTTTTGGAATCCATAGAGTGTTGGTACATTCTTTTTTCGAGATATTGGGATGATTCACCAATGTAGCAGCTAGTACAGTCTTTACAATTTATTTTGTAGACGGTGTTGCATGTTTTGCTTTTAGGAGTTAAATCCTTAAGTCTGGTGAAAAATTTTTTTTGATGGTTCGTGTTTCCTGGTCTGAAGGTTATTTTAATTTTATTGGTGGGTAAAAACTCGTTTAAGAGTTTTTCAATTTTGTTTTATAAATTATCAACAAAAATAAGGGAAGTATATAATAAAAGAGTAGTGGATATTAGTGAATTGAGTTCTGGTATAGTACTAGGCATGGGTTGGGGTTGGGGTTCTGTTGGAGGTTGGGACAAGAGAGTTTGTTGAGTCATTATGAATTTGTTGATGTATTTATCTATTAGGTGTGAAGGGTAGTTGTTTTTAGTTAGTCCTTGTTTGATAATGTTACAGTTTTCAGAAACACGAACCATCAAAAATTTTTCACCAGACTTAAGGATTTAACTCCTAAAAACAAAACATGCAACACCGTCTACAAAATAAATTGTAAAGACTGTACTAGCTGCTACATTGGTGAATCATCCCAATATCTCGAAAAAAGAATGTACCATCACTCTATGGATTCCAAAAGAATGATGAATTCCCCAAGAACAATACCAAACGTAACAAATAGACTACCCACAGTTACTGAACAGCAAACCTCTCCTCCCGTTCCCACTAACAGCCTATCTCTAATTTACTCCAACCTCCCCATAACCTTTCCCATCTAACACCAAATCCTCTTGATACCCCCAAAAGAGATTATACGACTGCATTAGCTTATCACATAGGTGACACTTCACATACCTTTGACTTAGATAATCCAGAAGTCTTATGCCAGGAAAAATCCCGTTCAAAACGTATCACCAAAGAATCCTTATTTATCCTGTCTTTTCCAAACTCGATTAATAAAAAATCTGACACTATGGGTATTGCCAAAACATACATTGACCTCATAAAACTAAACACTACATGAGTACTAAGCCACCTCATATCTACACCAAATCTCCAATTTTTTCCTAAGCCTGTTTCACCAATATCCAATTCATGAACCCACACACACTAAACAAGATAATAAATATTAAAATTACTTTTAATTTTAACAGTTTCATTTAAACTCTGACATTCTGTGATTAATACTAGTCCAATAACATTCAAATTTTTATCTTAAACGTGTATACACATTTTTAATTAAGTTTTTAAATTAATTTATTTTAGTTAAGTTATGTTAAGTTTTAATATCAGACAAATTTGGTGTTTTTTTTGTGCAGTGTTTTTCAATAATGTTAATATTTCGTCGTCCTAATAGTTCTCTAATTAATTTATTTTTGTTATTTTAAACCGTTCCTTACTAAAATCATTTTTAATGTCAAACAAAAATTATAGAATAAATATCACCACAATTTGCTAAACTCCAGTTACCTTCAATTGCTTATTACATGTAAGTTGTTTATATATATATATATGTCTTACTAATATTTATCAGTTACATTCAGTTAGTTATGTCATAATTAATGTTCATATTTCTAGTTTCCTCCTAATATAAATTTACATTTATTTTTCTTTTTTTGTATACAGTATCTTGATAATGACGAACATAATCGTCGAAAATTTGATGTTTTAATAAATAACAATTGAGAGAATAACGAAATCAATGAAATCAATGTTTTTTTCAATATTAAAATGATAATAAATTCACCTTAACCAAACTCCCGTAATAAATTATCCACGTAATAAATGGTGAAAAAAAGCAACAAAAACAACTTCTTAATATTTTTATTGGTACTACAGAATACTACAAATGATTTCGATATACACATTTGTATACTTGTACTATAAAAATTATCACTGTGTGTAGGTAAGTTACCTGTTTTGTTGAATTGAGTAATATTTATTACAACTTCAAACAAAAAAATTTTACTACGATCATCTACGTGGTTTGTAGTTTCTGAGATTAAAAGAATATTCCAACTGTTTGCGCAACTGTACATTTTATATTTTTTAGTGAAAAAAAAATTCCAAAAATATTCATCATTACTCTAAAATACTACAAACTCTTTCGAACAATCTTGTATACTTGGATTATCAAAATTATCATTGTGTAAAGGTGATTCACCTGTTTTGATAATGTGAGTGATGTTTATTACAACTACAAAAAAAAATTTACTACAAATATTAACGTCGTTTACAGTTTCTAAGATCAAAAGAATATTCCAACTTTTTGCTCAACTGTACGTATTTTTATTTTTTGAGTGAAAAATATTCTTCCAAAAATATTCATTATTACTTATTCTGAATGGGAAAAGTTTTAGAATGAGTGTGTAATGAAGAGCTTTCTCATTGGCGAACCAATGAGAATGGCATAGCAGGATGCGTACCTAGAGTGATTTAACGCCGTAACGACTAAAGCTCAGCCATCGTGGATTTGATAGATTTTTACCTGCTGCTTCAACACAAATGCAGAAATGTACGCAATTTACAAAAACATTCAGAAATGGAAAAAGATACAAGTGAAAAAAGGAGACTCTGGCGACCCCTTTTGCGAAACAACCACGATCAGCACGTCCAACCCACACAATCACTCCCATACGCCCACACACTCACGCCTCATACATGCCAACATTCACCCACACACTCAGACTGCGAAGCAAGACAATTAAGCTCTTTGACCCACAGCAAGTATCACAGATGGTAGTAATCAAACATAGGTTGTATTGTTGCCAGCTGATCAATCTGATACAGCTTGCACACCACTGCCATTGCTGGTAAACCGCGAATCAGATCTTAGAGCACTGGAGAACGTCACACGCTATATTGAAAGTCTTTATAGATTATTTCCCTTTTTCTTTATTAATAACATTTTTAAAAATTTATAAAACCATAAGTAATTCCCAAAAAAAAATATTTACAACTCAAAAAAAGTTATAATTTTATTTGTACGTTAAACAAACATGTCCAAATCAGTTTATTTCAATACCTGTAGTTTACAGTTGGTTAATGTATAATATGGTTAATAAACATAAAACATGACAAGGATTTGTTTTTTTTTGTTTGTATTACAGGTTATTTGAGAATGATTTTTGATTTGCTTAAAAATATAAATTCATAAATTTAGGTAATATAATAAAAGAAAGGTATTTGGAATATTAAGTATTACCTCGGAGCAAAAATGTTTTGATTAGAATCATTTCCAGTTTAGACTAAATGTGTCTCGCTACACGCACCACCAGTTCACACACACACGCAACGACAAGCACGCCCCCATTCAATCACTGATACACCCTTTCACACGCATTCACACTTCTACGTTAAAAGAAAGGTAATTAAAATAAACCAAGTTCACCCACCCCATGTTTAATCCTCCAGACTTCAACGTCTTAAGGTCGTAGCCCTCCATCAGCAGTGAATAATCCAATAGGTAAAGTATCACGGATAAAATTGTATGAATAATACTGATGTGTTGAAATACGGTCGTAATGCGGCAGCAATAGCACCAATAATTTTAAACAAATGTTGCGTTGTGATACGGTTGAAATCCAGTAGTAACAGCAAGAATTTGATATCAATGTTGCGTTGAAACAAGTAGTAATAGCAAAAATTTTAAACAAACGTTGCGTTGAAATAAGTAATACGATAGTAATATCCAAAGTTTTGTATAAATGTTACGTTGAAATCAATCAGGCAATGGTTGTAAAAAATAACATACATTTTGTATAAATATTGCGTTGAAATACGATGGTAACAGCAAAAGTTTTGTAGAGATGCAATAATACACGGTAGTAACAGCAGTACTTTGATACAAATGTTGAGTTGAAATATATAAAATATGCGATAGCAACAGCAAAAATTTGATATAAATATTGAGTTGAAATATGTCAAATATACGGTGGTAACAGCAAAAATGTTATATAAATGTTGAGTTGAAATATATAAAATATACGATAGCAACAGCAAAAATTTGACATAAATGTTGAGTTGAAATATGTAAGATATACGATAGCAACAGCCAAAAAGTTGATATAAATGTTGAGTTGAAATGTGTAAAATATACGGTGGGGTCATTCCAAAGTGACTAACGTAACATTTATACCGAAGTTCACAACTTTGTTTCCTTATAACTAAAATAGTAAAGATTATTTTAAGCACTTGTTGACTTTTTAAAATGTAAATCGAGTTTATTTATCTAAATCAGAAAGCTTTTTTATTTAAATTAAATTTGTTAGATATTTTTTAAATAAAAATGTAAATGTGACTAACGTAACATTTTTTATACCATTAAATTAACACCTAAATTATGAACCAAAATCCTCTAGATGTTGAAAATGTACATAAAATTTATTGATAAGTTCCTTCAATGTAATTAATGTATTTTTTAAAAAAGTCAATAACTTTTTAAAAAATTTGTTAGTTTTTCATAAATTGACGCTTTTGATTTAAATGATGTGTGACTAACGTAACGTGACTAACGTAACACAAAAGAATTCATGTATTTAGAATGCTTACCTCATTTATTTGGAAAGCAAAGCAGTCCAATTCAGACACTCCAAACTTTAGCTTACAGAAAATAAAAAGTCTAAAACAATTCGGTTTATTATATTTGTGTTATGCTATATTCTTTTTTGATATATTTTAATTCGTATATTAAGCCTTTTTCACAACCATGCGCTTAATTGCATTCTAAACAAAATAACAGTATTGTTGTTGCCATATCTTATAGTAAAATATATGAAAAAAAAATTATAGGTCACAGTTACAGTTTTGTGAAGAAAAAAAATTTAGCTTGAAGGTTGACTTTAAAATGGAATGACCCGGTGATAACAGCAAAAATTTGATATAAATGTTGAGTTGAAATATGTCAAATATACGGTATTAATAGTAAAACTTTGATCCAATTGATGCGTCGAAAGAATATACGGTAGTACTAGTAAAACTTTGACACAAATGTTGCGTTGAAATAAGTGGTAATAGTAAAAATTTGATACCAATATTGCGTTGAAATAAGTAGTAATAGCAAAAAAAAATTTTATATAACTGTTGCGTTGCAATACGGTTGCCATACGATAGTATCAACAAAAATTTCACTTAAATGTTGCGTTGAAATAAATCAGGCCATTACTGATAAAAATTTTGAATTGATTTTGTACTAAATCCAACATTGAAGGACAATTTCTAATTGCAATCACACAACGTAGCAATCAAAATCACAAACATAGAATAAATTTTATTTTCCATACAACACAAAACAGTTTAAAAATTTGGTTTTTTTATTTTTATTTAACATTTTTAATCTTAAGTGTGTACTTACAAACAGATTATTATTCGAAATATATTTTAATTATAACACGATTTGATTTTTGTTTTAAAAAAAAAACACAAATGCAACCAATAATATTTTTAATTTAACAAATTTATTGTATAGACGAAACTATTTTAATTGAATTTAAACTAATTAAAAATTTCACTACGTATATTTTAATGAAAGAAAATGTCTAAATCAACAAAAAAATGATCCATCTCTTCTGATATTCACGAATGAATATCTGACACAAGACATAAGAGATAATGGTTGATGTTTTTAAGGTTCCGTTTTTTATACGGAACACTATTGGTGAGAGTACAACGTGTTTTTCACATTATTTCGATTATCTCGTGAACCATTAATCCGATGAACTTAAAATTTGAGGTGCTTATAAAACTAACCTATCCACACAAGATGGCGGGTTAAAAAATAAATAAAGTTGTGTTCGTTTGTTTTAAGGAGGTACGATGTAAAGCCTTTGAAAACATACATTTTTTTAGCGAGACGAGTAGGGTATCATATGAAAGGGCTTCATTTCAGCATTTTTTAAACATATATTTTGGAATTTTACACCTCACCAGTTTTTGTATAATTTTGAAAAATGACGTTTTCGGGATGTTTTATTGCCCCGATTAACTCCGACCCTACTTCATCGAAAATCTTGAAATATATTTGGAATGATAGAAAATTGAGGAGGTTTTTAATGAAAAATATAGAAAAGTGGCAGACACTCATAACTATATTTATTAAAGGGGTGGGAATGTTAAGGGGTAAAAACATCATTTAAAACCAGGTCATGTGGGGTGTCATTTGAAAGAGCACTTGATTTTAGAAATATTGCCATTTTTTTTAGAATTTTGCAATGCATGGTTTTTGAATTATTATCAATAAAGTGACACAAAAAGTTGGTCCCCCCCTTGCATTTCGAGCCTAATTAACAGAAAAATTTGAAAAAATTCACAGAGACAGGAAGTTTGATAAACTCTGAACGAAAAATATAGCGAACTCTCAAATAATTATATTTTTGTGTTTTTAAAGGATTGGGGTGGGGAAGGGTGAAAAAAAACTTTTTTGACCCAAGCGAGTGGGGTGTCATTTGAAAGAGGACCAAATTTCAAAAACTTTGCAATTTTTTTTAGAATTTTGTGGCACACGGTTTTTGAGTTATTCTAAAAAATGTGCAAATTCCAGACCGTTCCCCCCCCTACGTTTCGACACTGATTGACAGAAAAAATTGAAAAAATTCATAGAGACAGGAAATTCGCTATATTTTGAACGAAAATTATAGCGAACTCTCAAATAATTATATTTCTGTGTATTTAGGGGATGGGTGTAAAGAGGGTAAAAAAAAACTTTTTTTGACCCAAGCGAATGGGGTATCACTTGAAAGAGCACCAAATTTCCATAACATTGCAATTTTTTTTAGAATTTTCCGGTACACCGTTTTTGAGTTATTCTTAAAAAACGTGCAAATTCCAGACCGTTCCCCTCTCATACGTTTCGACACTGATTGACAGAAAAAATTGAAAAAATTCATAGAGACAGGAAATTTGCTATATTTTGAACGAAAATTATAGCGAACTCTCAAATAATTATATTTCTGTGTGTTTAGGGGATGGGTGTAAAGAGGGTAAAAAAAATCTTTTTTTGACCCAAGCGAGTGGGGTGTCATTTGAAAGAACACCAAATTTCCATAACATTGCAATTTTTTTTAGAATTTTCCGGTACACCGTTTTTGAGTTATTCTAAAAAACGTGCAAATTCCAGACCGTTCCCCTCTCCTACGTTTCGACACTGATTGACAGAAAAAATTGAAAAAATTCATAGAGACAGGAAATTTGCCATACGGTTTTTGAGTTATTCTAAAAAATGTGCAAATTCCAGACCGTTCCCCCCCCCCCCTACGTTTCGACACTGATTGACAGAAAAAATTGAAAAAATTCATAGAGACAGGAAATTTGCTATATTTTGAACGAAAATTATAGCGAACTCTCAAATAATTATATTTCTGTGTATTTAGGGGATGGGTGTAAAGAGGGTAAAAAAAAATTCATTTGAAAGAGCACCAAATTTCCAAAACATTACAATTTTTTTAGAATTTTCCGGTACACCGTTTTTGAGTTATTCTAAAAAACGTGCAAATTCCAGACCGTTCCCCCCCCCCCCTACGTTTCGACACTGATTGACAGAAAAAATTGAAAAAATTCATAGAGACAGAAAATTTGCTATATTTTGAACGAAAATTATAGCGAACTCTCAAATAATTATACAGTGAAATTCACTTATAACGCCCTCGGTTATAACGACATTTCGCCTATAGCGTCATAAAATCAAAGTAATGGTTGAACTTGCCTTTGTTCTTATATAAAAATATTTGCTTAAAACGACTTCAGTTATAACGACTTTTCTGATATAGCGACCAATTTTGCAATAAAATTTGTACAGATTGATGCACAGATTGTTCGTTTATTGCGACCGATAAGTTCAAAAATAAAAACGTGATATGAGGAAAAATAGTTGTGATTTATCAATCACAATTGGTGGTTTTTATCCTCTATATCTCTCCATTTTGGTGGTTTGGTTTACATTGTCGCAGTTTTGGCTCAGTTGATAAGGCGCTAGGTAGCCTTGTAACCCAAGGAAGCCTATTTCGATTCTCGACGGAGGTCACTTTCCCTTTACATTATTCAGAATGTGTGTTTTCAGGTTTGCTCGTTAGTTAATCGTGAATATACCGTATTAATCTCTGAATGTATAGTAAAAGATAACGTTTAACATGTTATCTGGAATATTCAAAGCTATTGATTTATAAATGGTGGGATGCAATGATTGATATGTTGATTTGATTCATAAAAAACTATAAGCACCATATGGAAAAACAAACATTTCATTTAAAAGGCGTTTGAGTTACAAGGAATAAAACAGAAAAATTGGGAAGATTTGCGAAGTGTTGTTGACAGAGTTTAAACAACAGCGATTCAAAAATTGTTGCAATAACTATTCAATATTGCAAAATAAAACAGAATTAATTGGATCGCCGCTAGATTCTGAATTCAAATGTATGGAAATCTGAACTTTTTGCTTCCGTAAGAGACAAATATTGCGGTTGGGTGCATGGCGGGGTGGGATTTTTGATGCATGAGCAAGTGTTGATGGAAGTGCGTGTGACGAATTCCTAACAATCAGCGTAGTCGAAAATATTTGACGGCTACAAATAAAATTTACAACGTCGACAAAACGGGTCTGTTTTATAAAATTACTCCAGAAAAAAATTTAAATAATAAAAATGTGTAAGTTGAGAGCGAATGAATGGCTTGTGATAGAAGAAAGTAAATCACCCACGTTATTTAGAAGCATTAAGTCTCTACCGTTGGATAATACAGAAAATCAAAGGCCTAGATGTCTTCTAATATTATTGAATGTTTTAAGAAAATGAAACACCGAGTTAAAGAAAAATTAACTGTTGGATAATTGCCCTGCACATCTTCACTTGAAAAATCTAAAATTTATTAAATTAGTGATTATGCCATTAAACACGTCATCTGCTCTTCAGACGAAGGATAAGGGTGTAATAAAAACTTTTAAAATCACTATCGACAGAATTTTTAATAAAAATTGTTAGAAATGACAATGGCCAAAGCACAACTCTTTCTAATTGGTAGATCCTATCCAACTAGAAATCGTTTTAGTAAGTGACCGTCGTATTTCAATTGACTTAGACATGCCGAATTCTTGCAAGTTGATGATGATGATGATACAGACGCTGTGAGTTACGATGCTGATGATGATATTCCACTAATGGGATAGGCCAAATTTTGCTCCTCGATAAGAACTTCTTTCAGGAGTGAAGAAAATTGGGAAGTTTTATCATTTCTGATAAATTTTTATTCACAGATGAAGAGCCCATATTAAAAGATACTGTCGACGATATTATAAATTTACCTAATATTAACGTATACGTTGACGTATAGAAGATATTTAAAATAAACCTGTGTATACCATAAATTTTTCTTCTCCAACAATTACAGAAACATACGACGTCTTATTAACCCGCCATTAAATTGATTCTGATAAAAAATTGAGCACTTCGCATATTACGACATTCGGATGTAACGACGGATTTTGATGTCATTTTCAATGTCGTTATAAGCGAATTACACTGTATTTCTGTGTGTTTAGAGGATGGGTGTAAAGAAGGTAAAAAAAAACTTTTTTTGACCCAAGCGAGTGGGGTGTCATTTGAAAGAACACCAAATTTCCATAACATTGCAATTTTTTTTAGAATTTTCCGGTACACCGTTTTTGAGTTATTCTAAAAAACGTGCAAATTCCAGACCGTTCCCCTCTCCTACGTTTCGACACTGATTGACAGAAAAAATTGAAAAAATTCATAGAGACAGGAAATTTGCTATATTTTGAACGAAAATTATAGCGAATTCTCAAATAATTATATTTCTGTGTGTTTAGGGGATGGGTGTAAAGAGGGTAAAAAAAAACTTTTTTTGACCCAAGCAAGTGGGGTGTCATTTGAAAGAACACCAAATTTCCATAACATTGCAATTTTTTTTAGAATTTTCCGGTACACCGTTTTTGAGTTATTCTAAAAAATGTGCAAATTCCAGACCGTTCCCCCCCCCCTACGTTTCGACACTGATTGACAGAAAAAATTGAAAAAATTCATAGAGACAGGAAATTTGCTATATTTTGAACGAAAATTAAAGCGAACTCTCAAATAATTATATTTCTGTGTGTTTAGGGGACGGGTGTAAGGGGGGTAAAAAAAAACTTTTTTTGACCCAAGCGAGTGGGGTATCATTTGAAAGAACACTTAATTTAAGAAACATTGCAACATTTTTTAGAATTCTGCGATGCACAGTTTTTTAGTTATTGATGAAAAAAAGTGCTGTTTTAAGTGTATGTATACCACCCTATATTTCGACGCTGATTTATAGAACAAATATTTCCAATTTAGACCGTTAAAATACTGGTTAAATCTTTCTTTAGCTAACATAAACAGCTATGGATAAGATTTAACCTCAAGTAACATTTTTGATCAATGTAGATGTGATTGACATTTACTATTGACGTTTACGATTAAACATTTATTCTGTTATGCGTCCATAGTCTGGCGATATAAAGACTTTACAACATAACTTTATGTCATTTATTTTTGATATTGTGTTCTTTTACATTCACGGAACCCTTGGCGAGCGAATTTTATTCGCACTTGTCCGACTTTTTTAATTTCAACTCAACACAGCACTCACAGCACAACAAACAATCCAATAAGAATTATATACTAAGAGATGACCGACAAGGTCATAATTTATTTTGTGGTTTTTATGGCACTTAACATATACGTTTTTTTTGATTTTGTTTTAAACAACACAACATATAGATTTTTTTTTTAAATTGGACACTAGCGGGACGGAACATTTAAAACAATTTGCACTAATTAGACTACTTTTAAAAACTTTACGTTAATTAAAAATTTTTCTACTTAAAATTACACTTAATTTTAAGATAAAAAACATGAATGCAAAATTCAGATT
Organism: Diogma glabrata; assembly: GCA_963693315.1. NCBI lineage: Eukaryota > Metazoa > Arthropoda > Insecta > Diptera > Cylindrotomidae > Diogma > Diogma glabrata. The sequence goes on along the minus strand of OY856187.1, from coordinate 274,396,773 downwards.
TGTAATTTCGTCATTCATTAGAGATAGATGCTGCACAAGAGACCAACAAATCATATATCCATCTCTTTTATAGGATTTTTAATATCGAAAAATTCGACAAAGTGTTTCTGTTGAAAGGAAATTTATATTAATTTATGTTATGTTAATAAATGTTAGGACCTTTTCCGTTAAAACAAAACTGTTTGTTATTTTGTCATACATAAAATTGTAAGATAATTTAACGAAATAAGTTATTTCCAACACATTTGTAAGAAATATTAAAATGAATTAAACGTAAGTTTAACCGATCTTATGATGTTAATAATAGCTTACTATTGTATTACAGTAAAATAAAATCTATAACGGAAAGATAAATTGACAAAAAATATCCATATAAGAAATCGAATACTTAACTAATTGTAGGATAATAATTTTTTTCTATTGCGACGATTGGACAAATATGCACAACTGTTTGAGGTTTGAAAACATTCATGGCGATTCCGGTTAGTGTCCGGAGAATTCAAATTTATGTAGGATGGTGAAGTAATGCTGGTGAAAACGCATTGTGAGTCAATAATAGGGGATTGTAAAGGAAATATTATTGTTAATTGTTTTATGCTAAGAACAAATTTATGTAACGGAAACTATATGAAAATATGACTATAGATCGTGGATGGATGAGAAACTATTATGAACTACGTATGGTAAGCAAAATTGTGAATTATGAGAAAACAGACATTGAATAAATCTGAAACTTTACCGCTCTACATTATCATACTCCAGTCTACATAACAAGTGAGGAGGTGAATTTAGGACTGCCGCAAGGTAGTAAAATATCACCGACTCTCTTTCATCTGTATACGCGGGAGACACACCAGATCAGCGTTAGCGAACTAATCGTCCTGCAGTTTGCAGATGATATCGTTATCGTTGCGAAAAGGAGATTTCCTGACGAAGCGATTCAGCGAGCACCGCATGGTGTAAATCAGGTTGTGCTGAAGCTTAAGAGCTTAAACCTTAGAGTGAATGTGAGCAAATGTAATTGTATGAAATTTCGAGTGGGACCACAGAGAGTGTTAGATATTAGAGTGGTGAATGATAGTATTGAGCAAGTGAATGTAGTTAAGTATTTGGTTATTTGGGTCGATCGGCACATGAACTTTAAGAAACATATGGAGTTCAGGCCAATGATTATAAGAAGAAATTGAATGTGATCAAAAGAGTGAGTAACCCGAAATGGTGAGTTCACCCTGGTGTGATTGACATGTTACAAAAGGCTTTAGTTTCCACAAAAAATGCGTATGAAATAGATGTGTATGGAGATGGTTTGATAGTTGGTTTTTGTAAGTTGATGAAAGTCGAGAATAAATGTGTGAGAGTGGTATTGGAGGCGATAAATTCAACTCCAATCCAATGTCTTCTTTCGGAAGTTGGTGATTCACCTCTTGATTATAAGAGAGAGTGGGTCACAGTACGTGAGATAGTGAGATGATAGTGAGATGAAAAAAACCAAAATCAACTAATTAAGGAAATGTTGGCAAGGCTACAGAGTCAACCCCCTTTTAAGAAAACCTATAAGGCCTCCATTTTGAGCAAAAACTTTAACGAGCTTTCTTCAATTGGAAACATTGGACGGGGGGTAAAACCTGCTAACCTTGTCCTTTGTTTCAAATTTGCAAAACTAAGTAAGAATGAAATGAATGAAACCATAGTTAAATGAATGTGGTTGAGTGAAAAAATGACGCATCATACATATTTCGCTGTTTATACAGATGCTAGTATAAATAAATATGTATGTGGAATAGGAGTGTTTGGGCCTGTGATTGACTATGAGAGTTCTGTGAAACTGGAAAACAGCATCTGTATAATGACAGCATCTGTATAAACAGCATCTGCATAATTTAATTTTTCATTTGAAGGCAATTTTTTGTGGTTATGTTTATGTTTAAATTTGGTCAATTAGTTAACAAAACGAATGCGTAAATTTGACTTAGTCAAATCATCAAATTGATCTTATCAATTAAGAAGAACACTTTACACTCCACAAACTATCTTATATCAAATGGAGTTTTAGAAGTTAGGAAAATGGAGTTAGTTTGGAAATAACATTTTGAAAAAACAAATAAATAAAATAAAGAACAAATTCAAACAACAATGAAGTAAAAAGGCAAACGAATATGACGTTCGGCAAGTATGCGATACAATTCGATTATGTGTATTGTGTGTGTCAATTGTCATTCAGTTGTTAATGTTATTATATTTTTTATTCAGTTCTCGTACTAAATGTTATATGAGTTGGATGTGTCGATTATGAGTTTCGTTATTTTTTAAATTTATATTTTTTTGGAATTATTTTAGTTTTTTAACAGACTTCAAAAAAGAGGAGGTTCTGTGTTACATTATGATTTTTTTTATGTATGTTGACCGATTTCTCAAAAACTACTCGTTCGATTTAAATCGTTTTCTATTTGGGTTGATTTCGATAGGGTCCCATAATTGGTTATGATGTGAAAAATGCCGTTTTCAGACAATTGTAAAAACCCGTATTTTTATGTATTTTAGGCGATTTAATCAAAACATCTTAATCTGTTTGGAAAGTTTGAGTTGTATTATATTGCTATAGATATCGAGGTGGTCGTATATAATTTTCTATGAGTGGAAATATGCCGTTTTTTTAAAGTATATTTTTAAATAAAAATATTTGTGTTGATTAAATATGTTTTGTTAAATAGAAAAATGAGTGCATGTAATATTTGCACGCGGTTGAAATAAAATTTTTTGGCTACTGTGGCAGGTATTACTAAAAAGATTAAATATAAAATAAATATGTCATATTGCAATTTAGAGTAGCATTAATATAATATAATTTACAACACGTGTAATAAAAGCAATATTTACATAATGTGTTACAAAGTCAATTCAATTATTATCATAATTGAAATATGAAATTAGAGGTTTATGATAACTAAAGTGAGAAACATAAACTTTACTTTGAAAATCTGTAAAATTTCTTGAAAATCTGCATCATTTGTTACCAAATCTTGTTGTTGATTTAATTGGACATGTATTCATCGTGAAATTTTATTTGTAAGACTTTGTAAAACATTATGAATATATGGCTTTTTATTACACATTGTTGTAAATTGTATATAAATAAATGTGAATTGTAATTGCATATAAATGCTACTCTAAATTTCAATATGACATATTTATTTTATATTTAATATTTTTAGTAATACCTGCCAAAGTAGCCAATGAACTTTTACTTCAACAGCGTGTTAAGATTACGCACTTTAAATTATTGTTTTTTGTTTTTCCGTCCCCGCTTATCATATATAATCGTTTGGCACCAACTATGCTTGGATAAAAATCTTCTTAAATTTTTCCTAAAAGTTATACTTAAATAAAGGTTCATATAAGGAATTAAACTGGAGTAATATCTTCTTGAATACTGCCTTGGGCAATATAGTTCCAAAACAGGAGCCAAGCCTTTAAATCATAAATTTAAAAAAAAAGAATACTACCTTAAAAGTTAAATTTGAATATAGCCTTATATGAGAAATTATGCTTGAGTTACATTGACTTGAATACGTCCTAAAAATTTATTATCAAACAAAGCCTTATTTAGGAAATTATATAAGAAATTATAGAATCTAGCCTTTTACAAGGTTTTTTAGGTTAAACTTGAATAAGTCTTACACAATGCTTTTTCAAGTAAAGTTGGAATAATTAAAAAAATTTAGCCGAAATTGTTACCTAGGACTGTTGATGCGTTCAAATCTGATCGTCTTTTGTATTTTATACGCATTGTTCAGCAATCCAATTCTACAATAATTCGCACATCTAAGAGTGTCACCTTTGTTATGTATATGTTTATTTTTCTAGGTCTCAGGTTCGGCACCTGGTGATATGCGATTTTCAAATTAAATCTTGGATAACGATCCAAATTTTGGTTAAGGTACAGAAAATTACTTACACAATGAAGAAATTTTTCGAACCGGATGAACTCCATTCGTCCTATTCAGTAGCTCTTGAAAGTAGGATTTGCATACTGCCAAGTTTGTTATATTTATTTCTGATGGTTGCTGTTCTTGGATGAGATTATTTTATCAGAGAAATGACACAGATGATGTCTAGAAAATTCGACCTCCGCAACAGAAGCAAAAACATTCCACTCAATATCAATCCAACAAATCCATTCTGTCTCTTTTAAACTCTCTTTATAAGCGTACTGTAGGTGAGCTGTAGTTGACGAAAATTTAATGTCAAGTCTTGATTCTCTGATAGTACAAAAACAGCCAAACTGTTGGGATAGCCACACTGTCATAGTGACAACTGACACAATGCAGAAAGATTTCTTTGTTTAAACGGCGTAAAAATGGAATAATTTGTTAGAATCAGTAGTTTTGAGTAACTGCAATAGTCAAATGTTTAAGACATCGTTCGTCATCTGTCATCTCCACCTTGTGACTCTATTGTAATTGCTGTTACGCACCGCATTCTATTTTGAAAAAAAATTGTATCACTTTAACTACACTACAAACGACAAAGTATAAATATTATAATTGGAATTAAAAATTATTTTTGAAACGTTCTTCGTATACGTTATTATACGAAGATTTCACCGCACTCCGAACCAAAATACAATTTTGAGTTCTTTTGTAACTTGGTGGTTTTGAATAACTAAAAACGTCACCCAATTGACTCCCTTTTAATTTTCATTTCACACTCAGTTTATTCCGTCACTCTTGTCTTGTATCAATCTTATATCAAAACAACAAAAAATGCGATAAAATTTAATCATCATCAACTCTTCCAAAAACACGAATTCAATGACAATATTCGAAGGGAAATTATAAAAAAATAAAAAAGATTTGGGAAAAGCAATAAATGACATTTTGATCTATTTGATACAAAAAAAAGTGAAAATAAATTTTTGAAAAAGGATTTACTTTCTGTCAAGTTGTCAACTTCGTATTTCTAAGAAACGTTGAAATTTTGTTTGCTTTAACTTTGTTCAAGATTTCAATTTCTGTATAAAATCAAATTAACTTGATTGGTAAAAGAGATCTTTATTAGTTTTTGATTGTTATCTTGAAAATTGAACTCCATGGAAATTGAAGTCGAAGTAGGTGATAATGTTTAATGAAATGTTTTTAATCAAATGTTTGAAATAAAGATACATGTGAAAATGGTTTGTTGAAATATCGTGCTATACTGTTTGTTGTGAGAAAAATACTTTTACATTTGAATTATTAATTCAAGTGTTAATTATACGAAATATTTATCTTTGAAGTAGGTTGGAATACAAAACAAACTACATAAGAATTGATAATAAAAATCTCAGTGAACTGCAATGGAGCTTTGTTGTCAAGTAGTAGTGGATCTTTTAACTCGCAATGCCCCTTATATATTAACGTCGATATTTAGACATTAAATCTTGAAGCCCTAAAACGACTGTTGCTATCTGCTGACGTCGTTGTTTTTTAATATGGTTACCAATAATGACTTTAAAAAAATTTCTCCTCGTTATGTACAGTCGGAAAGTAAAAACAGACAATTTTTTGAGATCTCATGCCATCATAGCAACAGAATGCAGATTGTAATGAGCAAGACATTCCATGTGAGCTGTGCTTCCATTTTCGTCCTCTTTACCTATCAAAGCGATGCGGTAGATCGCTGTTCGTACCACTTTGCTTATTTACTCTGAACCTAGTAGACATAACCTCAAAAAAAAGTTTTGATCTAATGTTGTCCATATAATATAAACTTATGATGACTCGTTTAACATAAACTCACCTGTCAATATGAAATGAATTTAATACACATGACTGATTGACTGAATCGAGAGAAGTGCGGAACCATCACGAAACCTCAGGACTAACAGATTATAAATTTAATGAACATGATTTTCAAATAACATGTTTTTAATCTACAAACTAACTAATAAAATACTAACTGGGCTATTATTTTAAAAACGTACATTTTTTGTCGATTTTTAAATTTTTGATTTTTAAAAAATCTGAAATTTTGATATATTGTTGGTATTGACGAAAGAAAAATAGTTATTGTACAAGACGATAAAATTGCGCTTTATCTCCGAGAGCGATTTTAGCGTCGAGGCGTCAGCCGAGACGCTAATAAGCATTAATAAGCATTTTTTTCTATAGCATTTGTTAAAGAAGACCAAAAAATGAAGAAAAATCAATGATAAATGTAATTTAAAAGTGTCAGGAAAAAACAGTTTCACGAAAAAATGAGTATAGGTGGCTTTGATAAATTTTTGAATTTTATAAATAAACAAACAAATCAATTTTTTATTCGCCTACATACTAAAATGTTACTTTATTACTGTGATTTGCGGCTTTAAAGTATAACTTTTCGACTATTTATTTTGTTGTCATAGCTACGTCCAAAAAAAGTAAAAAGCATTTGTATTTGTTTAAATTCTATGAAAAATGAAAATTTTTATCAAAGCAACCCTCAAATTCAAAAATTCATTATCCAATTAAAATAGTTGTTATCATTTGTTGTCATAGCTACACAATAATTTGGAAAAAATAATAAATATTTTGTCAAAGGTTACTTGTTCCACATATTTTTATTCTAAAATTTATGAACAATTATAATTTTAATTTAGAATAAACAACTTTTCTTAAAATATTTTGCTTGCGGCGAATAAAAAATAGTATATGATGCACGGACGTAAGCTATTTTGGACTTAGTGTGGGTGCAAATCTCGGCTAGCGCCTCGATTTGCAAACTCCACATCCGTCCAAAATCTTTAGATTTACGTCCTAGCATTATAATGTACTATTTTTTTGTTCAGCAAAATACTTATATCAAAATACTTTATCTACCCTTGCTGTTAAAGTACTACTTTATCTACCCTTGATGGTAAAGTGTAACTTTTTCCTATAATTTTAGTTGATAAAAGCACGTTTTAACAGTTGCTATAGAAAAAAAGCAATATCTGGTTTTATTTTTTAAGTACTCTGAATCGGAGTTATGCGCGGTTGAATTTTTGAGGCTTTTACACGTAGTTTTGGTAATGCTGTCAATGTTTTGTTAATAGGTGCCCACAAATTTCATGCGATTTACGTATGTTTTTGCAAATAAAGAGAAAAATTGTTGAATAATCGAAAAGTGTAAGTTAAAAATTAATAATTTTTCTCTTTTCCGCTAGGCGGCGCGTTAAACCTTGGTTTACTTCAAAGCTCATATCTCAAAAATCGTAATTTTTTTTTGTTTTTCACAAATTTTTAAGTCAACACATGCAGCTATAAAACTAAAAAATAAAAAGTGTGAGATTCCATATGGATTTTTTTATACGATTTTTTAAAGCTTAGTATATGAAAAATTACATGCGTTTTTACATCAAATTAATTATGCTTTAATACAAGTGAATCAAATAGAATGAAAACTTTATATTTCAACATCTGTACTAAATATTGAAACATATTCTGTGCATTACTCATTGAAAATCAGGTTTTTATTGAGAATAAGAATTGGAGATTCCAACGACCGAAGATTGTGATTTACTTTCAACATCTTAACACTAGCATAAGCATGAAAAAATTATTAATAAATATTTTTGCTATAAAATCATAGTTTAATGAAACAATAATAATATTACAAACAAATACATAAAAAAATTGATTTATATATTTTTTTTGCTTCTGAATTGAAGTATTTTCGATTATCGGATATATATATATATATATATATATATATATATATATATATATATATATATATATATATATATATATATATATATATATATATATATATATATATATATATATATATATATATATATATATATATATATATATATATATATATATATATATATATATATATATATATATATATATATATATATATATATATATATATATATATATATATATATATATATATATATATATATATATATATATACATATATATATATATTTATATATATATATATATATATATATATATATATATATATATATATATATATATATATATATATATATAATATATATATATATATATATGTATATATATATGTATTCTATTGGAGGGCCTTGAGTCTTGCAGTTCAAGTAGCATTGCGACCTGAAGGTCTATTGTGCTTACCCTGATTGTTTTATTAGTCAGTCGTCGTCTGAGCCGTTACTGGTTGTATTCTGTCATCCAGGTTGAGACTTTTAATAAAATTAATTAGCTCAATTGGAGCGACGTTTTGTGGTAATGGAACTGTTAGTCTTCTATGACCAAGTTGGTTGTATCTGTGCCAAAAGGGTTCAGGACAGCTGCAAATGACGTGTTCCATCGTTTTTGCGTCCGAGTAGCTGATTCTACACCTGTCGGAAACAACAAGGCCCATTTTGTTAAGATCGTAGTTTAAAGGATCATATCCAGTAAGGCGATCTATAAACTAAAAATAAACCAAATTAAAAAGGGTCGAGTCAAAATGTCGCAAAATTTTGCTGAACTTGACTGAAATTGCTTTTTAAAAAGTTCATTTAATAATAAAATATTTGATATTTAACATAAAAAAAAAATCTGAATCTAAAAATCGCCATTTTTATAATTTTCCTTCAGAACAAAAAAAACTGATTCCCGACAGTCATATGCACAACGAATTTTATCTCTAAAACAAAAAATGACGCTAGTCCTTAACTTTCACAAGTGGTTAGATATAAAATAAGCTTCAATTTAGTTTAAAAAAAAAAAAAGGCTATGCCATCTTTTTTTCAATTACACCATTTTTTTCTTATGTTACACCATTAAAAATTATTTCAAAAAATTAACAGTGTACATTTTTAAAAACTTTGTTCTAATACCTATTCAACGACATATCATTTATGAAAATCGATTGAGTAGTTTTTCTACAATCGCTCGTCAAAATGAACTCACATCACAAAATAACAAAAATTGAGGGGCACCCTGTGAAGACCCCTGGTCGAAAAAAAAAATTCTAAGAGAACTCGTATTTTTTATTTATCAAAGACTATCTATAAACAAAAAATAATCAAAATTAAAAGGGGTCAAGTCAAAACGGTGTTGAATCTTCGTGAAATTGCTCATATATTTATATATATATAAATATATATATATATATATATATATATATATATATATATATATATATATATATATATATATATATATATATATATATATATATATATATATATATATATATATATATATATATATATATATATATATATATATATATATATATATATATATATATATAATATATATATTAGACTGGTCGTTAAAAACTAAATTTTCCGAGACGCCCCCTAGAAAAATTCTTTGTGGTCAAAAAACTACAACGGCATTATTTTTTTTTTTTTAAATCAAAAGAACACGTGCCGCAAAATCGTTGAAGTTGATTTTTTGAAAAATTCGTAGATTTTTTCAAATATCTCATAAAATATGCAGATGTCAAAAAAAATCACATAACCATTTTTGTAGGAAATTTATTTCTCTACAAAAAAGGTCCATGTCATTTTTTCCCGAAAACGTATAGTTCTCATGATATTTTGAAAATGAACTTGTAAGTTTTCGTAATTTTTAAAAAACATAAAAAATAAAGATGACGAAAAACTTCTAATTTTCTTCTTATGCTATAGAATGAAATGTATAAAAAAATAATCGTGACAAAAAAAATCAAAATTAGTACTTTGTCGTCGAAATTTTCATCATTTGGTTTTACGAGTTTCGAAGAATTTCAAGTTTTATTTCAAAATATCATTAGAAATAAAGGTTTTAAGAAAAAAATGACTTGGACCTTTTTTGTAGAGAATTAAATTTCCTGCAAAAATGATTATGTGATTTTTTTGACATCTGCATATCTTATGAGATATTAACAATTTTATCAAAAAATAAACTTCGATGATTTTGCGGCACGTGTTCTTTTCACTTAAAAAAAAAAAATAAAGCCGTTATGGTTTTTTGACCACAAAGAATTTTTCTGGGGGGCGTCTTGGAAAATTTAGTTTTTAACGACCAGTCTAATATATATATATATATATATATATATATATATATATATATATATATATATATATATATATATATATATATATATATATATATATATATATATATATATATATATATATATATATATATATATATATATATATATATATATATATATATATATATATATATATATATTCAATTTTATGATTAAATAATCAATATTTAATATCTATTCGACTCTCAAAATTATTATATTAATTTATTTGTTTAAGCTGAAGTTTTTATAGTCGAATTGTAAGTTTTTTAAAATAAAACAATTATTTTTACTTTCAAAAATTACCTTTATTTCGATTTGTTAATAACAATCATCGTCAGGGTAAGTTTTACTACAAACAAAAACATATTAGAATATACAATAATATAAACAATTATAAAGAACGAAAATCAAAAACTTACATAATATCAAATGTTAAATTAATTTACTCACACAAAAAACTATCAAAAATTATTTTATATATATATATATATATATATATATATATATATATATATATATATATATATATATATATATATATATATATATATATATATATATATATATATATATATATATATATATATATACATATATATATATATCTTATATATATAAAAATCACGTGTCACGATGTTTGTCCGCGATAAACTCCGCAACAACCTAACCAATCTTAATAAAATTGTGTTCAGTGTGTGTATAACGGTCGAACTTGAGAGATAGGATAATTTTTATTTTGATTAAACGCCTAAATATTTTTTAATTACGAATTAAATGTTAAATATGGATAGTTCATAAGCAAACTTTCAGATGGCGGCGTAAATTAATTAATTTACTGTCAAACCTGCTTTATCGACTTTCAAATCATCCATGTAGGGCCCATATAGACTATCATATGTTATTGAGCGATTATTTTGTTCCGGTATTTGCTGCAATGGCACTGCAAAAGGGGGAAAAGAAACGAAATTCAATAAAATTTATATGGGATTTCATACAAAACACAACTTGAATAATTTTAAAAATTATCTATGAAATTTCTCATTTTGCTACAATTAAATAATTTAAATTTCTTTTGGCGCTGCAAAAGGGGGAAAAGAGAATAAATTAAATAAAATTTATATGGGATTTCATTTAAAACACAACTTGAATAATTTTAAAAATTATCTATGAAATTTCTCATTTTACTACAATTAAATAATTTAAGTTTCTTTATGTACTATTACTGACAATTACTGACAATATTGAGCATCTTATCTTCTTATATATATAAAAATCACGTGTCACGATGTTTGTCCGCGATGAACTCCGCAACAATGTAACCAATCTTAGTGAAATTTTGTACAATGTGTGTATGATGGTCCAGCTTGAGAGATAGGATAGTTATTATCTTGATTAAATCCCTAGATATTTTTTAATTGCGAATTAAATGTTAAATATGAATGGTTTATATGCCAATTTTCAGATGGCAGCGTAAATCAATTTATTCAATTGATAGTAAACTTGAACTTCGTGTAAGGCCATTATTAGACTATCAAATATGTTTTAGTAAAGAAAGTTTTGTTTTATTTGATAATAAACGAAAAGCATATTATGCTAAGTCAAATACGTTACCAAAGGTTATTGATAATTTTTTGCACGATCAGACGATTTTGCATGTTCGCTGATTCGTAAATAAACATAGTAAGTTTCGTTTACAAATCACTGGTCGGTAAGTAATTACTTACCGATCATGCAGCCGGTAAGTAATTACTTACCAGTAAAGGAGACCTCAGGGTGTGAATAAAAACGATTATTAGTTAAATAATGGTGTACGTCTATTCACTAGCTTCAAATTTAAATAACATTCATTTAAAAATATTGCAGTTAAAAGATTTAAAAACAGCAATTAATTTTGAAAATATATTCGATGGAATTTAGTTTTGCAACAAAAAAACCTATAGTATTATGATGAAACGCAAAGCTTACTATTTTGAAATGACATTTTAAGAAATTTTCTTTAAAACATTCAAACTTGAATTTAGTGAATGAATTTTATTATTTAAATAGTTTTAATTTTTATTAATCGTGCAAAATATGTAATAAGCATTTTGAGCATTAACAGTATTACCGATTTCGGATATATTAGAGATCTCGACTTCGTCTCGATCTCAAAACATATATCCTCAATCGGTAACACACTCTTACTGCCCTTAATACTTAAATAACTATTGTGGAGGTTATATATTAATTATAGAAGTGTTAAAAAGTATCGGAATTCGGAACCTGTAAAAAATTTGTTGTATTGGTTTTTATAAAGTTGGAATAAATATAAGAGTAAAAATTAAAGAAAACAATAATTTAAATTTATTTATTTACTAGCGGGACCCGGCGTGCTTTGCTACGCCTATAAATAAAGTTTGTGTGTATAAATTTTGTTGACGTAGTAGCAATAATTTCAAAGAGTCGTAATGAGAAATGATCTATTTTTTGAAAATATGAATGTAAAAGGATCAGCACTCTAGTTGATCAGTAAAATATAAAAAAATAGTTTTATATATACAACAAAGGATATATAAAAAAATACGCGATCAAATAAGTTTTCAGGTGTGTCTCTATATACAACATTAGAACATACGGAACAAAAATGGATTCTCAAATTTTCACAGTGCTCATGCGGATTAATATACGCTTTCTTTACCTGTGGTAGGTTACTAAAAACGTAGCAAACAATTTTGATCGTTATAACATTTTATGGTCAGCAAGGGCAGTAAGAATAGTTACAATATATTCGATGAAGGTATAGAAGAAGTGATGCAAAAAAGGAATAGAAGAAGTGATGCCAAAAAAAACAAAATTATTTGGATGTTTTTGTATTAGAATTCATAGGATGTGAATTCATAGGGTGAGAAATATTTCTATTTAGTCAACATCCTAAGTCATTTTAAAGTCATTATTGATTGTTGCAAATCAATGCGAAACTAATATCTTACACACGGTCAATATATTGGCATATATGTTCCATATATAGACAACATTAATGGAATATTAATTTTTGGGCGATTTTGTGAGCAATTATTGCTCAAAGTAATTATTGAAACTATTATTCCCGATAATAAGTAATTATTGTCGGGATTGAACTCACACTCATCCGAGACATCATATTTCAAACTTCAAAGCCATCATACAGCCGCAGCCACAATTGATAAAACAACAATAAAACATATTTTAATTTTCATGTTCAGATAATTTCTAAATTGAAACTTCATTATCTCATATTTATTTAAATTGAATTCTTCATCTGTGATTATACTATTGTAAATTGTATTTGTTCCCGACACGAAACACATAAAAACTGTATAAAGAAGTTTTTCTGAGCGAAAATAAAAAATGCTTTAAAATTGCAAAATTCATGTGAATTAAAATAATTACTTTAAGCTTAATCAGCCTAAAAATCTCTCAAAACTTTATTTATTTTACACCAAATAGTGTAAAACTTTTGTTGATTTAACATTATACCTGTCGCATATTGTCGGTATCTCATAAGAAAGGAAATTCAAGAAAACTCGTTCTGATAACAGCCGTGTTCGATTTGACTGAAGCATTTGAAACAACGAAAAATTTAATACAATTGTTGTTGTTTTTCCAATTGTTTTAGTCACACTAAACGTACCAAACATCCAATTTACATTGTATCATTTTTATTGCAACAATTATTTATTTTAATAAGGAAAAAATTTCAAAATGTCGTTTTAATTCTATTTCTTTGCTCGTGCTTGTGGGCACACATTATATTTTGCGTTTTTCCGTCTAGATGCGTACACGATCAAATCAGAAGGTATTCCGACGTTAGCTGACCACCACATACAGTTGTCCAGATGTGAGAAGTACGGATTCTCCAAATCTACCACATCCTTGCAGCAATTTTCCTTGTTCTTTGTTGACAGTCATTGCAAAAGCGAGTCGCACTGGAAACTAAACGTTTGAATTCAAATGCCATATCTGTTGGGATCATTGAAATGCGTAGCAACAGTACATCTCCCTCTTTGAATTTTCCATTCAAAATTGATTGTAGCTTCAATGACTTTGTTCATCATCTTTTTCACCAAAAATTTTTAAAAACATTTGTGCTATTTCAAAATATTTGAAATATTTTTTTAATAAAATTGGTTGTGTAGTTGGAATTACAATATGTCTCACAACAACACATAAAATCCTTTAAGACCTAGGTTCCACACCATCATGTTTTTTAAGATGATGGACGCAAATTGCTAGTGCTAGAAGCATATACCAAGATCATGTAAACATGGTTTTGCTGAAGGATTAAACCCGGCACATTTAATAGTTATATGGAAGCTCATTTATCCAAGTAAACGAAAAAGTTCATTTTTTTAAAAAAATGTAAAAAAATAAAAAATTTGCGTCCATCAACACCTTAGAAAGCATGTTGTTGTGGACTTTATTCTTCAAAGGTTGTCATGAGTTGTTGTTACTCACATTGTAATTCGTACTACCTAACACATTTTATTTTAAAAGAAATAGCGTGTCGTCATCAAAGAATATTCTATAACTAAGACTAAGGGTGCTATCGTTGATTGAAAAAAGTTCATCCGCCAACATCCCTAAAATATCACTTTGGCTAGTGATATCTCACTACTATTGCCAGTGGTCTACGATAACTGAAGCTAACTCATATACAAATAGCAGGAATCTAAGTACGCGGGGTTGTCACACCCATAGATCAAAAATTTTAAATTTTACAAATCTTCCTGTGGGAGTATATATTTAATTCGTTATTGAATTCTTTAATTATTACTATAAAAACATTGATCAAAGCAAACTACGCTCATAAACCGATATTTAAACAAAAAACCAAATAAAATATTTATCACCAATCACCAATCAAAAAATAATACACGACAATTTGAAAAAGCAAATCATAGTGTATTTGCATAAACTTCGACGTTAAAATAAACGTTCTAAATACAAATACAACATCACCTATTGGATAACCCAAATTTATGAGGCGTATATCACACTATCAAATATATTGGTCAATAAAAAAAATATGACATGAAATTTGAGAGTGCAAACGTTGTAAAAAATAGACTTCGCTACCTAGTTTTTCATCCAGTTTTTATGACAATTTTGTTTACCTCTAATCGTTATATTTTAATTAGCAATACAAATAAGAGCATTATTCAATTTGATATTGATTTTTGTAAATTAACATAGAAGATCAATGAAAAATTTAAAATAATAAATAAATAAATTTAAATTATTGTTTTCTTTAATTTTTACTCTTATATTTATTCCAACTTTATAAAAACCAATACAACAAATTTTTTACAGGTTCCGAATTCCGATACTTTTTAACACTTCTATAATTAATATATAACCTCCACAATAGTTATTTAAGTATTAAGGGCAGTAAGAGTGTGTTACCGATTGAGGATATATGTTTTGAGATCGAGACGAAGTCGAGATCTCTAATATATCCGAAATCGGTAATACTGTTAATGCTCAAAATGCTTATTACATATTTTGCACGATTAATAAAAATTAAAACTATTTAAATAATAAAATTCATTCACTAAATTCAAGTTTGAATGTTTTAAAGAAAATTTCTTAAAATGTCATTTCAAAATAGTAAGCTTTGCGTTTCATCATAATACTATAGGTTTTTTGTTGCAAAACTAAATTCCATCGAATATATTTTCAAAATTAATTGCTGTTTTTAAATCTTTTAACTGCAATATTTTTAAATGAATGTTATTTAAATTTGAAGCTAGTGAATAGACGTACACCATTATTTAACTAATAATCGTTTTTATTCACACCCTGAGGTCTCCTTTACTGGTAAGTAATTACTTACCGGCTGCATGATCGGTAAGTAATTACTTACCGACCAGTGATTTGTAAACGAAACTTACTATGTTTATTTACGAATCAGCGAACATGCAAAATCGTCTGATCGTGCAAAAAATTATCAATAACCTTTGGTAACGTATTTGACTTAGCATAATATGCTTTTCGTTTATTATCAAATAAAACAAAACTTTCTTTACTAAAACATATTTGATAGTCTAATAATGGCCTTACACGAAGTTCAAGTTTACTATCAATTGAATAAATTGATTTACGCTGCCATCTGAAAATTGGCATATAAACCATTCATATTTAACATTTAATTCGCAATTAAAAAATATCTAGGGATTTAATCAAGATAATAACTATCCTGTCTCTCAAGCTGGACCATCATACACACATTGTAACAAAATTTCACTAAGATTGGTTACATTGTTGCGGAGTTCATCGCGGACAAACATCGTGACACGTGATTTTTATATATATAAGATAAGATGCTCAATATTGTCAGTAATTGTCAGTAATAGTACATAAAGAAACTTAAATTATTTAATTGTAGTAAAATGAGCAATTTCATAGATAATTTTTAAAATTATTCAAGTTGTGTTTTGAATGAAATCCCATATAAATTTTATTGAATTTATTCTCTTTTCCCCCTTTTGCAGCGCCAAAAGAAATTTAAATTATTTAATTGTAGCAAAATGAGAAATTTCATAGATAATTTTTAAAATTATTCAAGTTGTGTTTTGTATGAAATCCCATATAAATTTTATTGAATTTCGTTTCTTTTCCCCCTTTTGCAGTGCCATTGCAGCAAATACCGGAACAAAATAATCGCTCAATAACATATGATAGTCTATATGGGCCCTACATGGATGATTGAAAAGTCGATAAAGCAGGTTTGACAGTAAATTAATTAATTTACGCCGCCATCTGAAAGTTTGCTTATGAACTATCCATATTTAACATTTAATTCGTAATTAAAAAATATTTAGGCGTTTAATCAAAATAAAAATTATCCTATCTCTCAAGTTCGACCATTATACACACACTGAACACAATTTTATTAAGATTGGTTAGGTTGTTGCGGAGTTTATCGCGGACAAACATCGTGACACGTGATTTTTATATATATAAGATATATATATATATATATATATATATATATATATATATATATATATATATATATATATATATATATATATATATATATATATATATATATATATATATATATATATATATATATATATATATATATATATATATATATATATATATATATATATATATATGTAAATAATAAATTTTTTGGTTAAAGCCAATAAATAAAACAATATTTCTTAAACTGTTTATCCAACAATGTTTCGGTTTTCAAAAAACCATCTTCAGGGATAACATTTAATAAAAAATTCGGATACAAAAAATAAACAACAAATTGACACATGAAAAACTTATTATGAAAAACTAACAATCGAAAAAAAATATATATATATATATATATATATATATATATATATATATATATATATATATATATATATATATATATATATATATATATATATATATATATATATATATATATATATATATATATATATATATATATATATATATATATATATATATATATATATATATATATATATATATATATATATATATATATATATATATATATATATATATATATATATATATATATATATATATATATATATATATATATATTATTTAATTTTTTGATTTGTATTAGCTGAAGTATTATAGTCGAAATGTAATATTTTAATAAAACAACTACTTTTATTAAAAATATATACCTATATTTCAATTGTTAATTACAATCATCCTCAGGGCAATATTTTCTATATAAATACAAAAAATTTTATCAAAAACTTACAATAGATTATAATATAATGGATAAATTTAAAGAAAAACTTACATAATAAAAATGTTAAATTAAAATAAACATAAAAATTATTATGAAAATCCAAAAACGAAAAAAGTTGTTGATTACTTTTGTCAAATCAAATAAAAAAAATTTAAACAAAATATTCGAAAAATTTATGAGAAACAGAAAATACTAAAAGAATACTAGAAAAATAATTTTTCAAAAAACAAAAATCTAATACATACTATAGAAAAGCTCTACAATTAGTGGTTTATAAGAAATGCTTTTTTTAAAACAGGGAAATAAACATCACTAACTTTTCTCAAATCAGTTCTAATATTTATGGAATTTTTATGTTTTAAAATTTCAGAAGATTCTAAAAACTCCCTTTTTTCTTTATTTTGTTCATGAAACAGTATTTCTACTTCTTCAAAATTGAAGTGGTCATTATCACCATCCTTAAATTTTTGGAGACCATGTGAAACTAGTGCTGTTTGTCCTTGATTTGTGTTAGTTGACCTTTCAGTGTATTTTAAATGTTTTGTGATTAGAGTTTTGTTTTTTATTTGTTTTTTTATATTCGGATTTTGACAATGTTCTACTATCATTTTATTATAATCTTGGATATGTTGTTTAGTTCTAGTTTTCAATGTTTTGCTTGTTTGACCTATGTAACAACCTTTACAAGGAGGTTTGCATTTTATTTTATAAACTAAATTAGACCTATCCCAAAAAACGACAGGATCCTTTAATTTAGTGTACAGTTTTTCTAATTTATTTATCGGTTTACAAGCTATCTTAATATTATAATGTTTAGCAATAGATTTAATTTTATCAGATAAATTGTGTATGTATTTTAAGCCAAAATATCGTTGAGGTGTTATAATTTGTGTAGTTTCAGATAAGTTTCCTGGTGTTAATATATTATTTTCATGTTTAATTTTCTTCATTACGTTTTTTATTAAAAAATCAGGAAAATTATTGTTTTTCAATATCTTGATGACAATTTCAAAATTTTTGGGATGATGTTTTTTATCACTTAACATAATCACTCTTTTGAAAAAATTAGTTGCAATATTTTTCTTCATCGAATAAGGATGATTAGAATAAAAGTTTAGAATCCTACCAGTTGAAGTTGGCTTAAAAAACCAATCTGTAGTTAATTTTTGATTCTCTCTTGTTACTAATAAGTCCAAAAAAGGAATAGAATTATTTTTTTTCAGTTTCTGTTGTGAACTGAATTCTAGGATGAAACATGTTTAGTTGAGTTAAAGTTTGTTGAATATTTTCCAAAGGTATATCCGTTATAATGTCATCAACATATTTATAAATGAAAGATGGAGTATATGGCATTTTTATAGTTGAAAACAGTTCATCTAATACAATATCAGAAAGTATTGGAGAAAGCGGATTACCCATGGCAAGTCCAAATTTCTGTTTATAAAATTTTCCATCAAATTGAAAATAATTATTTTCTTCTACACAAAATTTAATTAAATTAATAAAAAGTTCCAAATTAATTTCAGTATGTTGTTCAATAATATTCCATTTATTTTTGATGATGTCACAAGCCAAATCAACAGGAACATTAGTGAATAATGATATTACATCAAATGATATTAGCTGTCTATCCAAAGGAAGTACAATTTTATCAATTTTTTCTTTGAAAACAAATGAATTCTTAATATTAATTACGCTATTTTTTGTTAAATTATTTAAAAAACTAGTGATAAATTTAGCAAGATTGTAGCAAGGAGAATTAATGTTACAAACCACAGGTCTAAGTGGATTATTCTCTTTATGTATTTTTACAAGACCATATATTTTTGGAGAAGTGGCAGTATCATTAATTAAAAATAATTTAGTTTTATTATCAATTAATTTCTTATCAAACAAATCTGTTGCAATTTTTGAATTTTTACTGACTAATTGTTTTGTTGGATCACTATTAACAATATAATAAGTAGAATCATCATTTAGAAGATTATTCATTTTATCAAAATAATCATCCTTGAACATAATAACAGTTCCATTACCTTTATCTGCTTGTAAAATATATAAATTTGGATTGTTTTTTATAAATTTAGAGGTTTCTTTTAGAGATTTAGTAAGATCTATATTATATTTTGGAAAATTTATTGATTTATTCAAATGACTATTAATTGTGCAGTTTATTTCTCCTCTCAATTTTTGTTTTTCTTCATCATTTAAGTTATTATTATTAATAAAATATTCCACATCAGCCAATATATGTTGAATTGGAATATTATTATTATTAGCTGATATAGAAAATTTTGGACCAAAACTCAAAATCTTTTCAACATCAACAGGAATAAATATATCAATTAAATTTGTTATAACTTTTTGGAAATTGTTACTACTAGGTGGAAAAGTAGTTTGAATTAAAACGTCCAACTTTTTTGTTAAAATTTCTTTAGATTGGTTTGTAACAAACATATGTTTTACAGATAGGATATTCAAGAAACTATTATAAATTTCATTAGATAAAGTTAATTTAATTCTTCTCATACCTTCTAATTTTTCTGAAATCTTCTGTTTTAACTGATAAACACATATATCTATTCAAATTTAAAATACACTGAAAGGTCAACTAACACAAATCAAGGACAAACAGCACTAGTTTCACGTGGTCTCCAAAAATTTAAGGATGGTGATAATGACCACTTCAATTTTGAAGAAGTAGAAATACTGTTTCATGAACAAAATAAAGAAAAAAGGGAGTTTTTAGAATCTTCTGAAATTTTAAAACATAAAAATTCCATAAATATTAGAACTGATTTGAGAAAAGTTAGTGATGTTTATTTCCCTGTTTTAAAAAAAGCATTTCTTATAAACCACTAATTGTAGAGCTTTTCTACAGTATGTATTAGATTTTTGTTTTTTGAAAAATTATTTTTCTAGTATTCTTTTAGTATTTTCTGTTTCTCATAAATTTTTCGAATATTTTGTTTAAATTTTTTTTATTTGATTTGACAAAAGTAATCAACAACTTTTTTCGTTTTTGGATTTTCATAATAATTTTTATGTTTATTTTAATTTAACATTTTTATTATGTAAGTTTTTCTTTAAATTTATCCATTATATTATAATCTATTGTAAGTTTTTGATAAAATTTTTTGTATTTATATAGAAAATATTACCTCTGTTCAGCTGGCCCCCCCACCACGCAAAAATAAAAACAAAATTAGCTCAGAATTAGGAGCTATTTAGGAGCTTTCAGAAAACGCAAGAATAAAATTTTGAGCTCAACCCCCTAAGCAGAAATCTTCATTTGTAAGTGGGGGGGGCTGAGTGAACGTTCACTCAGCCCCCCCCACACCTTAAAAATAACCCTAGAGGATCGTAAATAGGCTCAGAATTAGGAGCTATTTAGGAGCTCTTAAGGCTGTATACTTTTGATTTTAGAGCTCCACCCCTAATTCTTAAAACTACCCCAAAACAGGTTTGGCCCCCCCACCATGCAAAAATCAAAAAAATTATATCTCAGAATTAGGAGCTATTTAGGAGCTTTCAAAAACGCAAGAATAAAATTTAGAGCTCCACCCCTATTCTTAAAACTACCCCAAAACTAGTTTGAAATCGGAGATGACACATAAAAATAACATTAAATTAAAAATTTCTTTACTACATGTAATTCTTGAATTAAAAAAAAACAAGCAACTGTTTATTTATCAGTTGCGACCCTTTAGAAGAAAAACCACCCCTTGGATCAAAAACGCATAAGGGAAGTATGTTAAACATATTCGACACAAAAATATTTAAGGGTGCGGATAAAGTTCCGATTTAGGAGCTTACTGAACATGTCATTTTACATTTCTGATTTTCTACCCTTCAGAAAAGGCACCCCTTGTATCATACACGCATAAGGGAACTATGTTAAAGCATAGAGATACGGATCTTTTTATGTAGGTAAATGATTTTTCGATTTAGGAGCTTAATGAATATGTCACTCTATATTTCTGATTCCAACCCTTTAGAAAAAGCCACCCCTTGTACCATACAAGGATAAGGGAATTATGTTAAAGCATAGAGATACTGATCGTGTTATGTAAGTAAATGATTTTTCGATGTAGGAGCTTACTAAATATATCACTCTATATTTCTGATTGCGACCCTTAAGAAAAAGCCACCCCTAGTACCATACATGCGTAGGGGAAATATGGTCAAGCAATGAGATACGGATCGTTTTTTGTAGGTCAATCATTTTTTAGATTTAGGAGCTTACTAAATATGTCACTCTATATTTTTGATTGCAACCCATAAGCAAAAGTCACCCCTTGTACCATACACGCGTAAGGGAACTTTGTTAAAGCGTAGAGATGCGGATCGTTTTATATAAGTAAATGATTTTTCGATTTAGAAGCTTACAAAATATTTCACTATATATTTTTGATTGCAACCCTTTAGAAAAAGCCACCCCTTGTACCATACACGCGGTAGAGAACGATGTTGAAGCGTAGAGGTACAAATCGTTTTATGTATGTAAACGATTTTTCGATTTAGGAGCTTACTAAATATGTCACTCTATATTTCTGGTTTGCAACCGTTTAGAAAAAGCCACCCCTTGTACCATACACGCATACGAGAACTATGTTAAAGCATAGAGATATGGATCGTTTTATGTAGGTTAATCATTTTTCGATTTAGGAGCTTACTAAATCTGTCACTCTTTATTTATGGTTTGCAACGCTTTAGAAAAAGTGCCACCCCTTGTACCATACACGCATAAGGAGGCTATGTTAGAGCATAGAGATACTGATCGTTTCATAAAGGTAAGTGATTTTTCGATTAAGGAGCTAACTAAATATGTCACTCTTTATTTCTGATTGCAACCCTTTAGAAAAAGTCACTTCTTGTACGATACACGCATAAAGAAGATATGTTAGAACATAGAGACAATGATCGTTTCATGTAGGGAAGTGATTTTTCGATTAAGGAGCTTACTAAACATTGCAACCCTTTAGAAAAAGTCATCTCTTGTACCATACCCGCATAAGGGAGCTATTTTAAAGCATAGCGATACGCATCGTTTTACGTAGGTAAATCATTTTTTGATTTAGGAGCTTACTAAATATGTAACTCTATATTTCTGACTGCAACCCTTTAGAAAAAGCCATCCCTGGTATCATATCCGCGTAAGAGAACTATTTAAGAGCATAAAGCTACGGAGGTTTAGGAAGCTCCTAAATCGAAAAATCAGTCACCTACATAAAACGATGCGTATCTCTATGGTTTTACATAGTTCCCTTATACGTGTTTAGTACAAGAGGGGGCTTTTTCTAAAGCATTGCAATCAGAAATATAGAGTGACATATTTAGTAAGCTCCTAAATCACAAAATTATTTACCTAAATAAAACGATCCGTATCTCTATGCTTTAACATAGCTCCCTCATGCGTTTATGGTACAAGGTGTGGCTTTTTCTAAAGGGTTGCATTCAGAAACCTCTGTTCAGCTGACCCCCCAACCACGCAAAAATAAAAAAAAAATTAGCTCAGAATTAGGAGATATTAAGGAGCATTCAAAAAACGTAAGAATAAAACTTTGAGCTCAACCCCCTAAGCAAAAATCTTCATATGAAAATGGGGGGCTGGGTGAACGTTCACAAAAATAGCCCTAGAGGATCGTTAGTAGGCTCAGAGTCAGGACCTATTTAGGAACTCTTAAGGCTGTATACTTTTGATTTTAGAGCTCCAACCTTATTCCTAAAACCACCCCAAAACTAGTTTGCAAAGGGAGACGACATATAAAAAATAACATTAAATTAAAAATTTCTTTACTACATGTAATTCTTGAATTAAAAAAAACTTAAAAACAAGCAACTGTTTATTTCTCAGTTGCAACCCTTTAGAAAAAAACCACCCCTTGGGTCAAAAACGCTTAAGGGAACTATGTTAAACATACGCGACACAAAAATATTTAAGGGTGCGGATAAAGTTCCGATTTAGGAGCCTGCTAAATGTGTCATTTTATATTTCCGATTTTCTACCCTTCAGAAAGTGCCACCCCTTGTATCATACACGCATAAGGGAACTATGTTAAAGCATAGAGATACGGATCTTTTTATGTAGGAAAATAATTTTTTGAATTAGGAGCTTACTAAATATGTCACTCTATATTTCTGATTACAACCCTTTTGAAAAAGCCGCCCCCTTTGTACCGTGCACACATAAGGAAGCTATGTTAGAGCATAGAGATACGGATCGCTTTATTTAGAAAAATAATTTTTTGATTTAGGAGCTTACTAAATATGTCACTCTATATTTCTGATTACCACCCTTCCGAAAGTGCCACCCCTCATACCATACACGCGTAAGGGAACTATGTTAAAGCATAGAGATTCGGATCGTTTTATATAGGCAAGTGATTTTTCGATTTAAAAGCTTATCAAATATGTCGCTCTATATATCTGATTGCAACCCGTTTGAAATAACCACCCCTTGCACCATAGGTGAATTATTATTCGATTTAGAAGCTATCGAAATATGTCACTCTTTATTTCCGATTGCAACCCTTTAGAAAAAGCACCCCTTGTACGATTCACGCATAAGGGAGCTATGTTAAAACATAGAGATACTGATCGTTTTATGTAGGAAAATAATTTTTTGATTTAGGACCTTACTAAATATGTCACTCTATATTTCTGATTGCAAACCATTTTGAAAAAACCACCCCTTTGTACCATACACGCATAAGGGAACTATGTTAAATCATAGAGATACTGATCGTGTTATGTAGTAAAAGGAGATACGGATCGTTTTATGTAGGTAAATGATTTTTCGATTTAGGAGCTTACTAAATATGTCACTCTATATTTCTGATTTGCAACCCTTTAGAACAAGCCACCCCTTGTACCATACACGCATAATGGAACTATGTTAAAACATAGAAATACGGATCGTTTTATGTAAGTAAATGATTTTTCGATTTAGGAGCTTACTAAATATCCCAGGTAACAATTTCGCCTAAATTTTTTTGATTATTCCAACTTAACTTGAGAAAGCATTGTGTAAGACCATATTATTAAAGCTTTACCTAAAAAAAGCTTGTAAAAGACTAGATTCACTAAGTTTCTTATATAATTCCTTAAGTAAAGCTTAATTCAATAATAAATATTTAGGGCATATTCAAGCAAATGTTACTCAAGTATAATACCTTTTATAAGGTTTTATTCACATATAACTTTTGAGGTAGTATTCAAGATGTTTTTACTCAAGAATTCTATCCCTTATATAAACCTTTATTAAAGTACAACTTTTAGGAAGAATCCAAGAAGATTCTTACCCAAGGATAGTTCCTTGTATACGACTTTATTTATGTATAATAATTTTAGTAGTATTCAAGAAAATTGTTACTCAAGTAATATTTCTGATATACGGCTGTTTTCAATATATATTAAAAGATTTACAGCAAATCGATCTGTCAATATTTTTGACAGTTCGTTGTTTAATTCGCGATTGTGTGTTTTTTTATTAAATCACTTATCGATGTGTTTAAAAAGTTAACAAGCCCTTAAAAACTTTAACAAACTATTATTGATTAATACAAAAGATTATTTCAAAATAGTAAAGATATTTTCGTCAATGGAAATTTGCAATTGCCATTATTCCGCAACCATTTAATCAAACGTTTCTGATGATGTTTTATATATTGATTGAGATTTACCATTTCTGATGATGGTTTATATAATGATTTGAGTTGGTCAACAAATAAATAAACTGATAATTTGTCATACAATTCGTTTTTGTATTAAATGTATGTAATCGCCATATTGTGCGCAATTTATGCTTGGGAAAAAATTATAGCAAAACTTGCAACAGATTGCAACTGACTTATGGAAAATATAACGTAGAACGTTTATTTAATATTATCATTTAACATTTATTTATTAACCAGCCAAATTGTGCAACTGATCGTAATGCCAACCACAGCATACTATACCCCTTACGAGGCTTGAGTAATGCTTTTATTCTGTATTGAGTAACGTTTTATTCCCGTCGTGGAAATTGATTTAATGAACGAGTGCGCAAGGGTAAACGATGAGGAAGTCGTTATCGGGCCTGTGTTCGATTCCTGCCAGGCACCTTTTTATTTATGAATTTTATTTTCCTTTTCCTTTTTTTTTATTTTTTTTTTATTCTTTAATTATTTTTAATCGTACAATTGAATGGAAACACATGCGGAGATATAAAATTATTTTCATTTCGAGATTGTCCTCAATCATAACCAATATTATTTATAACAAAAACCCATATATTCTCATTTTAGGAAACCATTAGTACACTTTTATATGCATTCCTAATCAAATGTTTGAATAAAAATTAATTCATAGTCGTGGTAGTGGTCCGAAACTTGAAATGTGTACAAATAATTTGTTAAACAATAGTGATTAAGTTTCAATTTTCTTTATGACAGCTGCTAAATAGAGAAGTGGATAGCGTACGGTCCTGGAGAATCAAAGGTTATGAGTTCGATCCCCGCTACAGGCGTTTGTAAAGATGCGAAATGTGTAAAATATATTGTAATTTCCGATAAAAGATTAACTCAATAGCAGCAATATACAAAAAAAAAGGAGTTCAATGCGCCAATTAGCCAAAATAACTAAAGGAAAGAATCACCAATTTTTTTTTCAGTGACATCGCTTCTTGAATAGGCACTGAGTAATTCTCTTGAGTAAAGATTTACTCAGGCACTTTATTCAAGTAATTTTGACAGTATTTGAATAAGCCTTGAATAACAACTTTTGTACAACTTTATTCAAACACTTATATAAAACATGTATAAAGCATTATATATGTCTTCTTGAATAAAGAATATTTTTTCATACGCCTTTTCTCCTTGAGTAGAGCTTGTATAAAACTTTTCTCATGCATAGTTCAAGAATTTTAAATTTCCCCTTCCATTTTAAATTCCTCTTTTAAAGCTTTACTCAATGATTACCTAGGTTAAATTGTTACCTGGGATGTCACCCTATATTTCTGATTGCAATGCTTTAGGAAAAGCCCCCTCTTGTACTAAACACGTATAAGGGAACTATGTAAAACCATAGAGATACGCATAGTTTTATGTAGGTGACTGATTTTTCGATTTAGGAGCTTCCTAAACTTCCGTAGCTTTATGCTCTTAAATAGTTCTCTTACGCGGATATGATACAAGGGGTGGCTTTTTCTAAAGCGTTGCAATCAGAAATATAGAGTTACATATCTAATAAGCTCCTAAATCAAAAAATGATTTACCCACATACCACGATCAGTATCTCTATGCTTTAACATAGCATCCTTATGCGTGTATGGTACAAGGGGTGGCTTTTTCTAAAGGGTTGCAATCAGAAATATAGAGTTACATATTTAGTAAGCTCCTAAATCAAAAAATGATTTACCTACGTAAAACGATGCGTATCGCTATGCTTTAAAATAGCTCCCTTATGCGGGTATGCTACAAGGGGTGGCTTTTTCTAAAGGGTTGCAATCAAAAATATATAGTGAAATATTTAGTAAGCTTCTAAATCGAAAAATCATTTACTTATATAAAACGATCCGCATCTCTACGCTTTAACAAAGTTCCCTTACGCGTGTATGGTACAAGGGGTGACTTTTGCTTATGGGTTGCAATCAAAAATATAGAGTGACATATTTAGTAAGCTCCTAAATCTAAAAAATGATTGACCTACAAAAAACGATCCGTATCTCATTGCTTGACCATATTTCCCCTACGCATGTATGGTACTAGGGGTGGTTTTTTCTTAAGGGTCGCAATCAGAAATATAGAGTGATATATTTAGTAAGCTCCTACATCGAAAAATCATTTACTTACATAACACGATCAGTATCTCTATGCTTTAACATAATTCCCTTATCCTTGTATGGTACAAGGGGTGGCTTTTTCTAAAGGGTTGCAATCAGAAATATAGAGTGACATATTTAGTAAGGTCCTAAATCAAAAAATGATTAACCTACATAACACGATCAGTATCTCTATGCTTTAACATTGTTTCCTTATGAGTGTATCGTACAAGGGGGTGGCTTTTTCTAATAGATCGCAATCAGAAACGTAAATAAACTTATTTAGGAGGCTCCTAAATCGAAAAATCATTTACCTACATAAAACGATCCGTACCTCTACACTTCAACATAGTTCGCTTATGCGTGTATGGTACAAGGGGTGGGTTTTTATAAAGGGTTGCAATCATAAATATAGAATGACATTTTTAGTAAGGTCCTAAATCAAAAAATTATTTTCCTAAATAAAACTATCCGAATCTCTATGCTTTAACATAGCATCCTTATGCGTGTATGGTACAAGGGGTGGCTGTTCCTAAAGGGTTGCAATCAGAAATATAGAGTTACATATATAGTAAACTCCTAAATCAAAAAATCATTTACCTACTTAACACGATCAGTATCTCTATGTTTTAACATAGTTCCCATATGCGTGTATGGTACAAGGGGTGGCTTTTTTTAAAGGGTTGTAATCAGAAATATAGAGTGACATATTCATTAAGCTCCTAAATCAAAAAATCATTTACCTACATAAAAAGATCCGTATCTCTATGCTTTAACATAGGTCCCTTATGCGTGTATGATACAAGGGGTGCCTTTTCTGAAGGGTAGAAAATCAGAAATGAAAAATGACATGTTCAGTAAGCTCCTAAATCGGAACTTTATCCGCACCCTTAAATATTTTTGTGTCGAGTATGTTTAACATACTTCTTTTATGCGTTTTAGACCCAAGGGGTGGTTTTTCTTTTAAAGGGTTGCAACTGATAAATAAACAGTTGCTTGTTTTTACATTTTTTTTAATTCAAGAATTACATGTAGTAAAGAAATTTTTAATTTAATGTTATTTTTATGTGTCATCTCCGATTTCAAACTAGTTTTGGGGTAGTTTTAAGAATAGGGGTGGAGCTCTAAAATCAAAAGTATATAGCCTTAAGAGCTCCTAATTCGCTCCTAATTCTGAGCCTATTTACGATCCCCTACCGCTATTTTTAAGGTGTGGGGGGGCTGAGTGAACGTTCACTCAGCCCCCCACTTTCAAATGAAGATTTCTGCTTAGGGGGTTGAGCTCAAAATTTTATTCTTGTGTTTTCTGAAAGCTCCTAAATAGCTCCTAATTCTGAGCTAATTTTGTTTTTATTTTTGCGTGGTGGGGGGGGCCAGCTGAACAGAGGTGAAAATATTGCCCTGAGGATGATTGTAATTAACAATTGAAATATAGGTATATATTTTTAA
Source organism: Diogma glabrata (assembly GCA_963693315.1). Lineage (NCBI taxonomy): Eukaryota > Metazoa > Arthropoda > Insecta > Diptera > Cylindrotomidae > Diogma > Diogma glabrata. Next base: position 274,367,766 of record OY856187.1, on the reverse strand, counting down.
TAAAAGTAGTTGTTTTATTAAAATATAACATTTCGACTATAATACTTCAGCTAATACAAATCAAAAAATTAAATAATATATAAAAGAAAAGATTATAAAACTTGATTATTTCTAATCAAAAAATTTAAAAAAAAATATATATATATATATATATATATATATATATATATATATATATATATATATATATATATATATATATATATATATATATATATATATATATATATATATATATATATATATATATATATATATATATATATATATATATATATATATATACATATATATATATATATATATATATATATATATATATATATATATATATATATATATATATATATATATATATATATATATATATATATATATATATATATATATATATATATATATATATATTTATATATTAGGGTGGCCCTTAGATTACACTAGAATTTTTTTTTTCATTGTACAGTTTGCGGCACCCTCCCATTTCGTGTGAATACTCGTAAAAATATTATTTGCAAAATCTGATATATTTCGGTCAATTCTAAGACGTGCCTCCGACCACTTAAAGTTGAGAAATTTTGTTCTGGACCCAAAAAAAAAATTTTTTTTTTTTTGTGCGACACCCTCTCATTTCGTGTAAATACCCATAAAAAAATTATGTGTAAAAATTGAAATCAATCGTTGAACTCTAAGGGGGGCCCCCGGCCACTTAAAGTTGATGAGAGGTTTGGTTGTGGCCATTACAAAGAAAAATTAAAATTTTTGTACGACACCCTCCCATTTGTTGTCAATACCCATAAAAATATTATGTGTAAAATTTGAAATCAATCGGTCAGCTCTATGGGGTGCCCCCGGCCACTTGGAGTTGAAAGGTTTTGTTGTGGCCATTATGAAGAAAAATTTAAATTTTTTGTACCACACCCTCCGATTTTGTGTCGATACCCATAAAAATTCTATGTGTAAAATTTGAAATCCATCGGTCAACTCTAAGGGGTTCCCCCGGCCACTTAAAGTTGAAAGGTTTGGTTGTGGCTATTACAAAAATTTAAATTTTTGTACGACACCCTTCCATTTGGTGTCGATACCCATAAAAATATTATTTGTAAAATTTGAAATCAATCGGTCAACTCTAAGGGGTTCCTCCGGCACCTTAAAGTTGAGGGGTTTTGTTGTGACCATTATAAAGAAAAATTTAAATTTTTTATACGACACCCTCCAGTTTGATGTCGATACCATAAAAATATTATGTTTAAAATTAGAAATCCTTCGGTCAACTCTAAGGGGTGCCCCTGGCCACTTAAAGTTGAGAGGTTTGGTTGTGGCCATTACAAAGAAAAATTTAAATTTTTTGTACGATACCTTTCCATTTGGTGTCGATACCCATAAAAATATTATTTGTAAAATTTGAAATCAATCGGTCAACTCTAAGGGGTTGGGGTAAACCCCTCAACTTTAAGTGGCCGGAGGCACCCCTTAGAGTTGACCGATTGATTTCAAATTTTACAAATAATATTTTTATGGGTATCGACACCAAATGGAAGGGTGTCGTACAAAAAATTCAAATTTTTCTTTGTAATGGCCACAACAAAACCTCTCAACTTTAAGTGGCCGGAGGCACCCCTTACAGGTGACCGATGGATTTCTAATTTTAAACATAATATTTTTATGGGTATCGACATCAAATTGGAGGGTGTGGTACAAAAAATTTAAATTTTTCTTTATAATGGCCACAACAAAACCTCTCAACTCCAAGTTGCCACGGGGCACCCCTTAGAGTTGACCGATTGATTTCAAATTTTACGCATAATATTTTTATGAGTATCGACACCAAATGGGAGGGTGCCGTACAAAAAGTTTAAATTTTTCTTGATAATGGCCACAACCAAACCTCTTAGCTTTAAGTGGCCGGGGGCCCCCCTTAGAGTTGAACGATTGATTTCAATTTTTACACATAATTTTTAAATGGGTATTGACACGAAATGAGAGAATTTTTAAATGGGTATTGACACGAAATGAGGTGTCGCACAAAAAAAAAAAATTTTTTTTGAGGGTCCAGAACAAAATTTCTCAATTTAACGTGGTCGGAGGCACGTCTTAGAATTGACCGATTGATATCAGATTTTGCAAATAATATTTTTATGGGTATTCACACGAAATGGGAGGGTGCCGTACAAAAAATAAAATTTTTGTTTTTAAGGGCCACCCTAATATATATATATATATATATATATATATATATATATATATATATATATATATATATATATATATATATATATATATATATATATATATATATATATATATATATATATATATATATATATATATATATATATATATATATATATATATATATATATATATATATATATATATATATATATATATATATATATATATATATATATATGTATATATATATATATATATATATATATATATATATATATATATATATATATATATATATATATATATATAAATAAATATATATATATATATATATATATATATATATATATATATATATATATATATATATATATATATATATATATATATATATATATATATATATATATATATATATATATATGTATATATATTAAGCTTGCCAGATCGCCCGGCTAAAGCCGGACTCGCCCGGCTTTTTTTGGTAAAACTTGGCTGAAAAATCGCCCGGTTCGGACGCCCGGATTTCTAAACGAAATCCGGAAATCGCCCGGATTTTTCCAACATTTGTTCATTGAAAAAAAAAATATATATATAATATTAATTCGTTTTATAGTCAAAATTTCAATAATCTGTATCTTTCTTATTCAATTATGTTTCACATGTTAAATCGTGTTATTTTCAATGTTTCATATGAAAATATATAAACAATTGAAATCATTTCAACGTTTTATAATTTATATATTGTGCTCTCGTTCGTTCAATCGTTTGCTGCAAATCGTGGAGTTTGGTTTAGTTATCCCAGCGGCGGCCAATACGACAACTGAGCGCGTATTTTCTCACATCAATGACATTTGGACAAAAGAAAAAGGCAAATTGACACTGGAAAACGTTCGGGCACAATTGATGGTAAAATTCAACTGGAAGGAGACATGTCCAGAGTTTTATACAAAAATAAAAGAAGATGCTGGTTTTCTCCAAAAAGTTGCTGGAAGTGAAAAATACAAAATGAGAGCTGATAGTTTGTTTGGTACTCAAAAGAGTGGACAGTCATCGACTTCGATGGAGATTGATTGAATACAATGGTGACAATTTAAGCATAGAACTCTTTCTGTAATAAACAGAATTAAAAATATTATTAACAAAATATATTTCAACATTTCAAAGCAATAAAGAGTTTTCAAAGGTTATTTATGAAAAAACATAGTCTTTTTGTTTTCTTCTTTTCTGTGCGATTTTTAAAAATTTTGTATTTCGCCCGGATTTCGCCCGGCTTTTCAAATGGAAATTTTGACACTTGTCGCCCGGATTTTGCCCGGATTTATAAAAAAACCGCCCGGATTTTCCGGCCCGGAATGCCTCCAAAAAAAATCTGGCAAGCTTAATATATATATATATATATATATATATATATATATATATATATATATATATATATATATATATATAATATATATATATATATTAGGGTGGCCCTTAGATTACACTAGAATTTTTTTTCATTGTACAGTTTCCGGCACCCTCCCATTTCGTGTGAATACTCATAAAAATATTACTTGCAAAATCTGATATCAATCGGTCAATTCTAAGACGTGCCTCCGACCACTTAAAGTTGAGAAATTTTGTTCTGGACCCTAAAAAAAAATTTTTTTTTGTTCGACTCCCTCCCATTTCGTATCAATACCCATAAAAAAATTATGTGTAAAAATTGAAAGCAATCGTTCAACTCTAAGGGGTGCCTCCGGCCACTTGGAGTTGAGAGGTTTGGTTGTGGCCATTACAAAGAAAAATTTAAATTTTTGTACGACACCCTCCCATTTGGTGTCAATACCCATAAAAATATTATGTGTAAAATTTGAAATCAATCGGTCAACTCTAAGGGGTGCCCCCGGCCACTTGGAGTTGAGAGGTTTTGTTGTGGCCATTATAAAGAAAAAATTAAATTTTTTGTACCACACCCTCCGATTTGGTGTCGATACCCATAAAAATTCTATGTGTAAAATTTGAAATCCATCGGTCAACTCTAAGGGGTGCCCCCGGCCACTTAAAGTTGAAAGGTTTGGTTGGGGCTATTACAAAGAAAAATTTAAATTTTTTGTACGACACCCTTCCATTTGGTGTCGATACCCATAAAAATATTATTTGTAAAATTTGAAATCAATCGGTCAACTCTAAGGGGTGCCTCCGGCACCTTAAAGTTGAGGGGTTTTGTTGTGGCCATTATAAAGAAATATTTAAATTTTGTGTACGACACCCTCCAGTTTGATGTCGATACCCATAAAAATATTATGTTTAAAATTAGAAATCCATCGGTCAACTCTAAGGGGTGCCCCCGGCCACTTAAAGTTGAGAGGTTTAGTTGTGGCCATTACAAAGAAAAATTTAAATTTTTTGTACGACACCCTTCCATTTGGTGTCGATACCCATAAAAATATTATTTGTAAAATTTGAAATCAATCGGTCAACTCTAAGGGGTGCCTCCGGCTACTTAAAGTTGAGGGGTTTTGTTGTGGCCATTATAAAGAAAAATTTAAATTTTTTGTACGACACCCTCCCATTTCATGTCAATACCCGTAAAAATATTATGTGCAAAATTTGAAATCAGTCGGTCAATTCTAAGACGTGCCTCCGGCCACTTAAAGTTGAGAAATTTTGTTCTGGACCTTAAAAAAAAATTTTTTTATTTTTTGTGCGACACCTTCCCATTTCATGTCAATATGGGTATTGAAAAAATTATGTGTAAAATTTGAAATCAATCGTTCAACTCTAAGGCGTGCCCCCGGCCACTTAAACTTGAAAAGTTTTGTTCTGGCTATTGCAAAGAAAAATTCAAATTTTTTGTACGGCATCCTCCCATTACGTGTGAATACCCGTAAAAATGTTATTTGCAAAACTTGAAATCAATCGGTCATTTTTAAGGCGTGCCCCCAGCCACTTAGAGTTGAAAGGGTTTTGTTCTGGCCATTACAAAGAAAAATTTAAATTTTTTGTACGACACTCTCCCATTTCATGTCAATACCCGTAAACATATTATTTGCAAAATTTTAAATCAATTGGTCAATTCTAAGACGTGCCTCCGGCCACTTAAAGTTGAATAATTTTGTTCTGGACCTTAAAAAATATTTAAATTTTTTGTGCGACACCCTCCCATTTCGTGTCAATACCCAAAAAAAAATTATTTGTAAAATTTGAAATCAATCGTTCAACTCTAAGGGGTGCCCCCGGCCACTTAAACTTGAAAGGTTTTGTTCTGGCCATTACAAGGAAAAATTTAAATTTTTTTGTACGACACCCTCCCATTTCATGTCAATACCCATAAAAATATTATTTGCCAAATTTGAAATCAATCGGTCAATTCTAAGACGTGCCTCCGGCCACTTAAAGTTGAGAAATTTTGTTCTGGACCTTAAAAAAAAATTTTTAATTTTTTGCGCGACACCCTCCCATTTCGTGTCAATACCCATAAAAAAATTATGTGTAAAATTTGAATTCAATCGTTCAACTCAAAGGTGTGCCCCCGGCCACTTAAGCTTAAAAGGTTTTGTTCTGGCCATTACAAAGAAAAATTTAATTTTTTGTACGACACCCCCATATTGCGTGTGAATACCCTTGAAAATGTTATTTGCAAAATTTGAAATCAATCGTTCAACTCTAAGGCGTGCCCCCCGGCCACTTAAACTTGAAAGGTTTTGTTCTGGCCATTAAGTGGCCGGAGGCACGTTTTAGAATTGACCGATTGATTTCAAATTTTGCACATAATATTTTTACGGGTATTGACATGAAATGGGAGGGTGTCGTACAAAAAATTAAAATTTTTCTTCATAATGGCCACAACAAAACCCCTCAACTTTAAGTAGCCGGAGGCACCCCTTAGAGTTGAACTATTGATTTCAAATTTTACAAATAATATTTTTATGGGTATCGACACCAAATGGAAGGGTGTCGTACAAAAAATTCAAATTTTTCTTTGTAATGGTGTTGAAAACCTTTTAAAACTAATCTAAATTTATTGAACTTAAAGTGATATTTCAAAATTTAATTTGGTTTAAAAATTGTCTGTGATTTCACAATGTAAAAATTTAATACAAGTCAAATTGCATAGTTTCATTTTTATTATATTTAAAACATAAGTATAATAAAAAGTGTGAACAAACTTAGTTTCTTGACTTGTGAATTTTTATATTGGGAAATCCTCTAAATTAGGTCAATTATGTTTTATTGTTTTATTAATTTTTAATTGGTTGTTTTTTTTATTATAACGGGAAATAAACGGTTTACAACATTCCCCTCCAAATAATAATGGATTTTAAAGATTTATTAATTATATTAAAAAGAGTAATATTTTGGCAGTGGACGAAAGTGGTCAGTTAATCTTAAGTAAAGTTAAAATCAGTCAGGCAGAAAATAGTGAGTATCAGACAGTGATTCAGTATAAAAAAGTGAAAAAATAAGTTTCCGAAAAGTTTCGAACGTTGTTAGTTTTAAGTTAAACTAAAAAATTAAATAAAGTTCAGTTCCAAAGGTTTTACGATTTTACCTAATTTAAAATCATAACAATAAAAAAATAAAGAATTAATTATCCGAACTAAATGTATACATGTGTTTTAAAAAGTGTCAATCACAGAATTAACTAACCTTAGACAAAAGGGAAATACAATTATTAAAAAGGGTCATAACATTTAATATATACCTATATCCTTAGTATAAAAAAAGGATATAACATTTGGCACAGCCGGTAATCCGCCCCTTGTAGTTTCAAATAGTCAAAATAAATTTTGAAACACAAGGAAAATTTAGTAAAGCCTTAAAAGCTAAATTTGGCGATTGCATTACACAAAAAATATAGCAAGCTGTTCGTGATAGAAATACGGAGGAGACGGTGCCGTATTTCTGCAGAAAATATAGTACACCTACTCGGACAGAGTAAGGGCAGCGGCCGCTTTAGCGGAAAAAGACCAAGTGGTCCAACAGAACAATAGAAGTCAGCACAGCAGTACAACCAATTTCAGCAGATAAACAAAAATAAATCTGGAATTTCAGCGAGAATTTCAACGAAAATACCATAAACAGGAAGCAGCAAGAAACAATCCGTCAAGCAGTATTATAAGTATCAGGGTGAGTCAGGTTTAGTTATTTTAAAGTGTTAGACAGTTACTAAGTTAGTTTTGTGATTAATTTTAAACAACGGGTAAAGTCATAGTTTTGATACAAAATGGATAAAATAGAATTAATTAAAAAAGTGCATACGATTCCAATATTTTCGGGAAATCAAACTTCTGATGTAAAAACCGATCTGTATAATTTTTAAACGAAAGTTTCACTCTATATGAGAGTATTAGCGAAATACTAAAACCATCTTTTATGCGGTTTATTGTGAACCGATTTCGCGGTGATGTTTTTCTAATATTAAATGACATGCAAACTTTTAAAACATTTACAGAACTTTCCGAATTTCTGTGTAATCGGTATAAATGTCCTCCCTTCATTCCAATTCAGATAACAGAAACGCAAAATCAAGTAATTGAAAGATTAGTTATTCAAACACTACCAGTTTTGGACGATGAAAAAAATGACCAGTCAATTCAACAAGAAAATATTAGGCTTTGTAGGGAAATCAGTCAGAATAAATTAGAAAAGCCAATCAATAAATTAGAAAAGCCAACCAAACCTCTCAACTTTAAGTGGCCGGGGGAACCCCTTAGAGTTGACCGATGGATTTCAAATTTTAGACATAGAATTTTTATGGGTATCGACACCAAATCGGAGGGTGTCGTACAAAAAATTTAAATTTTTCTTAATAATGGCCACAACAAAACCTCTCAACTCCAAGTGGCCGGGGGCACCCCTTAGAGTTGACCGACTGATTTCAAATTTTACGCATAATATTTTTATGGGTATCGACACCAAATGGGAGGGTGCCGTACAAAAAATTTAAATTTTTCTTTATAATGGCCACAACCAAACCTCTTAACTTTAAGTGGCCGGGGGCACCCCTTAGAGTTGACCGATTGCTTTAAATTTTTACACATAATTTTTTTATGGGTATTGACACGAAATGAGAGGGTGTCGCACAAAAAAAAAAAAATTTTTTTTTAGGGTCCAGAACAAAATTTCTCAACTTTAAGTGGTCGGAGGCACGTCTTAGAATTGACCGATTGATATCAGATTTTGCAAATAATATTTTTATGGGTATTCACACGAAATGGGAGGGTGCCGTACAAAAAATAAAATTTCTGTTTTTAAGGGCCACCCTAATATATATATATATATATATATATATATATATATATATATATATATATATATATATATATATATATATATATATATATATATATATATATATATATATATATATATATATATATATATATATATATATATATATATATATATATATATATATATATATATATATATATATATATATATATATATATATATATATATATAAATATATATATATATATATATATATATATACAGTGAAATTCACTTATAACGCCCTCGGTTATAACGACATTTCGCCTATAGCGTCATAAATTCAAAGTAATGGTTGAACTTGCCTTTGTTCCTATATAAAAATATTCGCTTAAAACGACTTCGGTTATTACGACATTTCTGATATAGCGACCAATTTTGCAATAAAATTTGTACAGATTGATGCACAGATTGTTCGTTTATTGCGACCGATAAGTTAAAAAATAAAAACGTTTTTTAGATATGAGAAAAAATAGTTGTGATTTATTAATCACAATTGGTGGTTTTTATCCTCTATATCTTTCCATTTTGGTGGTTTGGTTTATATTGTCGCAGTTTTAGCTCAGTTGATAAGGCGATAGGTAGCCTTGTAACTCAAGGAAGCCTGTTTCGATTCTCGACGGGACAAAAATCTCACTTGATGGAGCAATTGCTCGAATAAGATGAACTTCATTCGTTCTATTCAGTAGGTCTTGAAAGTGGGATCACCACACTTCCAGCACATCACGTTCACTTGTTGTAAGCTCGTTGTTTCCATTTTTGATGGCTGTAGATCTTGGGTGAAAATCTTTAGTCAGATTTCGCGCCTTGGCAAAGCATTCTTTCGAATTTCCGTTGACCGCATGTTGGTTGACGTTTTCGATGCAGCTCTTCATGTGTTCGCTTTCTTTTTCCGTTGGAGTTTTGCTGAAGCTTTTCTGGCATATAGATGATCAGTTTTGGTGCTTCGGGTGTTCATTGTTAACCATTTTTCTCGCAGTTTTCAGTCATCAAACCATTCGTTACGTGATTTCGGTGGTTCCGATTGTAGTTTGTGCTGCGGATATAATGGTTGATCGAAGCGTTTGCCATTGCTTCTTGTATGTTTAATCTCAGACGGGATGTCATGCTCTTCTATGATTTGGCTTACTATTTCCTGATATATATTCAGTGTTTCCAGGTGTTTAAATGCTTCGACATTCCAGCGCACGGTCTTTTTTGCTTGCCTATTAAATGTAGATAATAATTTGCACTTGTACTTAAAGATGACAAGCATATGATCGGTGTCCATGTCAGCACCTCTGTGTGATCGAATGTCAGTTACACTTGTAGGGTGTTTCTTAGAAATCATGACGTGATCGATTTGATTTTCCGTTCTTCCGTCATTTGATTTCCCGTTCTTCCATCATTTGATTTCCACGTTGCCTTGTGAATTCTCTTATGAGGGAAGAAAGTGCTAGATATTACTAGATCATACATCATAGCCAGCTCAGCTGAGTGAAAACCGTTATTGTTACTAGTATGATACAAGCTGTTAGGGCCGATATGTGTTTTAACTTCTACGTTTTAACTTCTCTTAACTTCTGCACTTCTCTACCGACTTGAGCATTGAAGTCACCTACCATGATTTTTATATCGTGCGTGGGATGTTATTGATGACTTCTTCGAGTTCTAGAAAGAACAGGTCTTTAACGTCATCTGCTTTGTCTTCAGTAGGTACATGAACATTGATGATCGTTATATAAAATTTTTGCGTGCTGATTCTCATTGTACATATCCACATATTAATTGGGCAAAAGTCGGTAACATGTTGATTCACGCGACGATGTATGAGAAAGCCAACTCCAAATTCTCCTCCGTTTTCATGACTGCAATAGAAGAGAGTGTATCCCTTGGCTGTTTCGTGGATTCCACTCCCTGGCCACCTTAGTTCCTGCAATGCCACTATATCTAGTGTGTAGCTATCGATTTGGTTTATAGGTTTTAGTAGATCTCCTGGTCTTCTAAGGCCTAGCACGTTCTAGGTTCCCATTTTTAGTCCGGGTACAGTTTCCGACGTCGTTCTTGAAATGAGTCCGAGATAATCCAAGGTCAGTGTACAGAATTTATGATAAATAATTTTTTTTTTTTATTAATTATTTAGACATGTTTAGCACACTAAATATGAAATATTCATTATTTAGACTCTTTGAATATCCGAAGATACGAAGATATTTTACGAAAATGGGGTGTCCTTCGCTCAACCCAAATTTGCGTGAATGGGTTCGTTCTGCATCTTAAGGTCACCAGAAACAACCTTTTTACACGTTTATATAGCGAGCCGCTTGATCCAAGACAGACGCCCGCTCCAAGCCGCCCCCAAAATGGAGAACAGACGCTTGAGTTGCATTGGTTTTGTGGCGCCAATGACTCGCCATGGCGCAGAATCATTGAGTATAAGCAGTATTTACTCTGCCCCTTTCAACTACACCAACCTAATTCTGTTAGCGTTACCAAGGTAGCACGGCGTGGACGTAGAATTTCGGATTTTCGCTACCCAAAATGTCTGCAATTTCTGCATCGACTACAGAAAATTGAATGCAGCAACAAAAAATTAATTACCTATTACCTCGAATTGATGATACCCTGGAAACATTTACGGCAATTGTTGTCAACTGTAGATCTGCAAAGTAGTTAGTCACAGGTAGAAGTGCAGGCAGAGGACCGATAATTGACAGCTTGTAGTATGGGTAGATGGGTTATGGGAATTTAATGTTTTGCAACTCGATTCGGACTGAGTCCCAGCAGCATTTGAAGGTTTAATGGTGGAACGTGTCTTGTGTAATTGGACAAGATAATTGTAAGAGTCATGGACTTATATTAAGTCCAAAGAAATGTAAGGTTCAGGACTCATATTAAGTCCAAAGAAATGTAACACTGTTTAGAGAGAAAGTAACATACTTGGGGCGTAAAGTGACAACAAATGGTGAACACATAGATCCGGAAAAGATCACAGCAGTACAAGAATGGCCAAGACCCAAGAATTTACATGAACTTTGCAGTTGTCTAGAATTGTTCATTTACTACCAATGTTATGTATCAGCATATGCGAATATTGCAAAGAGTCTCCATAAGCTAACAAGGACGGATAAAGCATTTGAATGAACGAAAAAGTAAGAAGATGCGTTAGTGGAACTTCATAAAAGATTGAGCTCTGCACTAGTTCTGGCTTACCAAATTTGGAATTCAAATTTGACACTAAACTAGCAATGATGGTGTTGAAATTGAAACCCTAAGGGGTAGAAAATGTAGAATAAACTTCTTCGTTTTAATTGGCGTTGTAGCATTGGACAGTGCAGTTCACCGTAAAGTCAATGGGAAAGGTGCAGTGCAAGACCCCTTTTTTCTTCATGATTTCTTTTTTTTTTAAATTTATTTTATTTATTTTCTAAAAAAAATCTTTAACAATAAAGAAATTTATAAAAGAAAACATTTTTTATAAAGAGTAATCTAATCTTTCGTAAGAAGATAATTGAAAAAAATATGGAGGGGCTGAAATCTCACAGCTCTGAGATATCAAGACTTCGGTCTGGGTTAAGGATTTTGATATAGTTTTCGACAAAAAACTTTTATGAGGACATGGTTTTAGTTTTGGTCAGCGATGTATATCAAACAAAACTCTTTGTTAAAGTACAAGTATTTTTTATCTCTGTTTAAAAATTTATTACAAAACTAACACGAAACATCAATACGTTGCCAGAAAATTATAATCAAAATTCCAAAAATATTGTAAAAATTAAATAAAATCAAACTTTTTCAAAATTCCAAAAATATTCCAAAAATTAGAATAAAATCAAATATTTAAATTTTTTCTAAATTCCAATAATATTTCAAAAATTTTTAAAAATTCAAACTTTTTCCAAAATTCTAAAAATATTGCAAAAATTATTACAAAATCAAAAAAAACAAACTTTTTCAAAATTCCAAAAATATTTCAAAAACTATAACAAATTTAAAAATTTCCATGTCCAATTTCATTTTAAATTACATTTACGTTATAAAAACAGCTACATTTTTTTTTTTTTTAAAATTGGCTAAAAATAAATGAAATCATTTTTTGACACACTTGACATTATTTTTTGACAAACTTATAATGCCATAATTCTCTATAATAATAATAAAACTTCATTTCAAACAAACAATAAATTATATTTTTTTTTCAAAAAATTAGGTAAAAAAATAAATAAAAATCTTTCTTTTGACACACTTGACAACATTTTTTTGACAAACTTATAATGCCATAATTCTCAATTATAATAATAAAACTTCATTTCACACACTTGACAACATTTTTTTGACAAACTTATAATGCCATAATTCTCAATAATAATAATAAAACTTCATTTCAAACAAACAATAAATTATATTTTTTTTTCAAAAAATTAGGTAAAAAAATAAATAAAAATCTTTCTTTTGACCCACTTGACAACATTTTTTTGACAAACTTATAATGCCATAATTCTCAATAATAATAATAAAACTTCATTTCAAACAAACAATTGATTTTATTTTTTTTCCAAAAAATTGTGTAAAAAAATAAATAAAAATCTTTCTTTTGACACACTTGACAACATTTTTTTGACAAACTTATAATGCAATAATCTAGATTTTGGTCTCACATACCAATCCCGACCATCAAGATTTCTCCAAGTTCAATGGTCCTACTCGTAATCACTTAAAATGAACGTTTTTTAAGCAAAAAATATGCAAATTTCCTTGTTTTGACACACTTGAAGATTTTTTTGACACACTTCCGGTACAGTTATCGAACACATCATCCTTTCGGCTCTTCCCATTGAGTAAACCTATTTTAGAAAAAAAAATTTTGAAATCCGTCCAGCGGTTTTCTAGATTTCGTCGATTGTGACGGCCTGACGGACGGCCGGACGGCCAACAGACAGACACACATTTTTTTTTTTGCTTTTTTAGAATCAGTAGGTCCTAAAACGTCGAGAAATGCCAAAAAAAGTGGGGGTAAGAATTTCACTTTGAGCTCATGAATGTAATACTTATGTTGTAATCAAATAATTGAAATAATGTTGAATATGTATTTGATTTTATGTTAGAACGCCATCTGTTAGAAATAATATATATTCTGTATAAGTAAAATTTAAGGATAGCCAGATGTAACATTTTTATAGTAGTTTTGATATAGAAGTTGTTGAGAATAAGTTGAAGAAGAAGAAGAGAAATAAATGTGGCAGACGCAAGATTTGAAAAAATAAATTGTGTTTTTAGTGAGTTTAGAATTTGGAAAATTAGGAAATAAATTATTACATCAAGTCAGAAGTGGGATGAGATCCAGTGCAACAAGTTTTTGTGAATTACAATAGTGGATTACAATAGTGGAAAAAGATTACTGCATCGTGTAAAAAAATTACATATATTGTTTTAAAAATGGCACCAGACAAAAGAAACAAAGAGGAAACAAAAGAGGCGGAAATGGAGAAGGTAGACTGGCGAAAGTTGGCAGAGATGGCGAAGATGATGCCAGTATTTGATCCGGTGGGTGGAGAGCTGGCGATCGAAGAGTGAATTGACAAGGTCGAGGGTGTGGCCGATATATATAATTTTGACGAACTAGCAACAAAACATTTCGCGATGATGAAGCTGGAAGTTTTGGCAAAAAAATGGCTGGATAGTTTAGGAAAGATCAAATATGATTGGGAAGAATGGAAAACGTTGTTAAGGAAAAATTTTCCAAGTGGTGGGAGTTTTTTGGAAAAAAGAAATGCTGCCGAACGTTACAAAAGAAAATCAGGTGAGGACATTTTGACATACTATTATACAGATACTAAACTAGCACTTTGTAATAAAGCTAAAATGAGCGAAGAAGAAGCGATCGAAAGAATTGTTGAAGGCTTAGGCAATAATAGATATCGAGATTTTTTAGGGCCGTTGCGAAATTTTAAAACTCCATGTGCATTATTATTAAATTTAATAGAAGCGAGTGAATATATTAAAGATGTTCAATCAAAACCGTACAACAGCCAACAACCACAATCATCGTACTATCGTTCTCGTCCATTTAATACTGAAAATAAATTTAATTCTTCAAGTAGTCGAAATACAACTAATTGGAGAACTGATAATCGTTCATTTAAACAAAATACATCACACGAAAAACCAAAGTTTGTATGTTTTTCATGTAACGAAGAAGGCCATATTTCTCGTAACTGTCAAAATAAACGCAGAAGTGATGCAAAGCCGAAGGAAGTGTTTGCAATAGTCGCGTTTTATCTTCGAACTGGCTGTCCAGGACAGAGAAAAATATTGGTGAAATACAGGGAAATTTTTAGAACTAAATTGTAGCTAACTTCAAGTAAATATTTTGACAATCGCCATTAATGTTTGTTTACGCCAAAGAATTAAGAGAATAGAGGAAGTGAAATTGATGTTAAAATTTGAAGCAATTTTTGCACACCAACAAATTGTTACTAACACACATGCGTTTTAGTAGAGGAGGCGTAAATATTTTTATTATTGTGGGGTTTATTTTTGGGCATATTAACTAACTATAAAGTTATATATGAATATGTATAATATGATGTTTTGAATATATTTGAATATGTTATTTTGTTTTGGAATATAATCTGACAAATTATGCCTACCTACCAATTTTGATTGAGGCATTATTGAAAATAATTTATCAAACGCTAAATCTTCGGTTTTGATTTATTAAAAAACGATTTTGTAAATGAAAATTGAGGATGGACTTTGGATTAGATTGAATTATATTTTCGTTTCTATAATTCGTTAATAGTGTTGTATGGTAATTTGTGATAGTAGAATAATGGTCTTAAGAGGATCATTAATAAACGACATCAGACATTTACGGGAGAACTTTTTTTTTCTAATGTTAGGAAATGTCTCGACAGAGGCTAGGAAATGGGAAAACATTTTGTGATATTTAATTATGATAATGGAAGAAAGGTGTAAAGAAGTTTCAAAATGAATATGATGTCATTTATCGACTACCTTTTATTGTTTTTGTGGGATTGCGATGGAACTGCTTTCAATAGTCTTAAACAAATAAACAATTTATATTTTAGTGACTAAATTTGTATATAATACATTTCATTACAATACATATATTTCAGTACAGTACATTTCAATACATTCATTACATTAAATTACATATTATTACATTACATACAATACATTTCATTTCATTATATTACTTTACATATTATTATATTACATAAAATACATTTCATTGCATTACAAAAATTAAAAAACTGTCAGAAAATTTTGAATATAAAAGATTAAAATATATCAGGTCCAGGAGATTCCAGTAGGCAATTGTTCTTGAAGTGAATATTCTTTAAGGTACCTGAAAATAAACAAGCAAAAAGAAAACAAGAGAAGTATCTGTATCACAATAGTTATTTATTTATCTAGAACGAAAAGTGAAACTTTAAAGTACGAGCTAGTTGTTTACTAGTGAGCACCTTTAAAAACACTTTTCGTTTGAGATAAATACAAAATTTTATTTCCTACTGGAAATTTATTAAAATAAAAAGAAATGAGTTCGGTTCGGGTTCGAATTCAGGTTCGGGTTCGAATTCAGGCTCGGGTTCATAAATAAATATAAAAAAAAAAATTCTTACGCAAGCGTAGATAGGCTTTTTCAGCTTTGAAATTTGTATTGTTATCACAAAGAGCAAATTTAAAAGAAGAAAATTTAAAAAATACATTGATTATTAAATTAAATGAGAATTTTTTGAAAAATAAATAAAGTTTTTTGACAAATAAATAAAATACATTGTACTCTTTTTCTAAATTTTGAACCCGAACCCTGAACCAAACCTAATTTTTTTATTTTGATTAACCCGAACCTGAACCTGAACCCAATTTTTTCAGGGTTTCAGTTCTTGCTTTATACATTTAATATTAATCTTTATCAAAATATTTGAATAATAAATGAATTTAAATATCTAAACTTTAAGAAATTTCGCTTCATATACGCGCATCTTGTGCACACAACTCAAATTTTGATTGATGAACTTTTAAATTTTTAGAAATATGCTACTTTTGTTTAAATTATGAAATTCATTTCCTGGCAAATGAGCATAAAAATAATTTCTGAATAACAGAAAACTTGTAAAAACGAAATTTTGTAATATATTTACTGGGTTTGCGGATTTTCACTGAATGTTATTTGATAAAATAGTTATATAAAATATAATTACATCCATAGGTATTTCTGCATTTGGAACTCTTTCAGCTAGAAGATTTGTTCTATTAAATTTTATTTGATAAAAATCCGATGTTTATTAACTTACATTATTCTAAGTACAATCTGTTCTATGTTCTTCTAATGCACTTGCTAAATACTTCCAATCAGTTGCTTTATCGTTTTTATTCCGATGTACAAGTCTAGCATCTATTGAAATTGTTGTATGTGGGTTATAAATTCTATCTGTATCTAATTTTTGGTTTTTTTCGTGGTAATGGCATCTAGCATTGAAATAAAAAATTGTTTTCTATAAGGTTAAGTTATAAATGAAAAAAAGCTAATTACTACAACTCAATGCAATTGATATTAATATTAAAACATTACGTTACAATTAATATCAAAACATAAAAATCAACTTATATTAAAATAAATTTAATATTAAAATATAACAATTTTAATTACATAAATTTTTTCAACTATCTTCATTCAAAATTTTAATATGTTTTACCCCCAAAATTAATGTAAACAAATGAGACGCCACTACAAAGCAAAAAAATCAAAATAATAATTTGACAATTAAGGCAATAGTTTGACAATTAAAACTCCAAGAATTTTGTTATTTTTTACATTGATTTTAGATTATTTTTTTTTGGCGAAAATATTAAAGTAACTTAAAACTTATTAATCGAAAAATATATTATGATTTCAATATTAATTACCTATCAAAAGAAATCCCATTCTTTTTACTGATATGACCATTTTTACAAGTTTTTGTGACACACATCATATTTAAGTTTTATTCAATTTAGTCACTTAAATCTTTTATTTTCTTTAAAAACTTTTTTGAATTATTATTAAATCAAAAGTATTTTTTCATATTAATTATAATTTCACCGAAATATCAACACTTTAATTAATAAAATCACTAATTTAACCAAACCAAAACAAACGTTTAAAAATGTTTACATTTTTTGACAATTAGAACTCTATGAATGAGAGGGAAAAATAACTTCAAATATTTTTGTGTATATATACATAAGTTTCATTTCCTCTATTCTCTTAATTCTTTGGTTTACGCTTATAGGGCGATTTTTCTGTTCCGGTGTTTACCGCAATGGCGCTGCAAAAGGGGGATAAAAGAATAAATTCAAAAACTTTTATATGGGATTTCATACAAAACACAACTTGAATAATTTTAAAAATTATCTATGAAATTTCTCATTTTACCACAATTGAACAATTTTAATTTGCTTATGGAGTATTATTGACTATATTTTAAGCGTAATATATAAAATATTATTCTTAAGTCGCTCAAAAAAGAAACATAAAAATTGCCAAAATTTCCCATACAAAGTTGCATGAAAAATTTAACCTATTTTCGTATTTGTTTTACGGACAGAAGAAAAGAAAATATTTTATATATTAAGCTTAATATATAGTCAATAATAGTTCATAAACAAATTTAAGTTATTTAATTGTAGTAAAATAAGAAATTTCATAGATAACTTTTAAGATTATTCAAATTGTGTTTTGTATGGAATTCCATATAAAATTTTTGTGATTTTTTCTCTTATCCCCTTTTTGCAGCGCCATTGCGGTAAACACCGGAACAGAAAAATCGCCCTATAGTCGCGTTTTATCTTCGAACTGGCTGTCCAGGACAGAGAAAAATATTGGTAAAATACAGGGTCATTTTTAGAACTAAATTGTATTTAACTTCAAGCGAATATTTTGACAATCGCCATTAATGTTTGTTTACGCTTGTGTTATATTTGTTTATTTCATGAAGAGCCATATATTTTATATTTAAACGACGAGATTCGAACTAAAAAAAAAAATGAAATTAAAGATTAAATTTAATTTTTTGTTCTGTACGTATATACGTATATGTACATATATGTAATGTTTTTGACATCTAAAAATAAACATACATGAAGATAGTGTTAATTTCAAAAATAGTACTAAAAATGTCCCATTGTTTATTTTCCTCACCTGTTCTGAACTGCTCTCGATAAAACACGATTAATTAAAATGGATGGATAAACGATAAATATTTAATATTTATGCAATCAAAATTGAAATAATTTTAATTTGAACGAAAAAATATAAATAAAACAATCGCAGTCCCGGACAGTTGTCCGAAGAAAAAACGCGACTTATGTTATATTTGTTTATTGCATGAAGAGCCATATATTTTATATTTAAACGACTAAATTTGAACAATGCTATAATATAATTAAATTTATAGGTCGAGAATATTTAAAATGGCCGTCATTGGAGGAGACAAATTTAATTTCGGCAAAATTTGGGGAAATGAAAAAAATTCCAAATATAATAGAAATAATCGATGGCACTTACATAAAAATTAAGATGCCACATGAGAATAGCATGGGTTCGTTCGTAAACACCAAATCGCTTGTTTATTTTCCTATTTTGACGTTTGTGGCTGGAAATGGTCGTTCTTAAACTATTTCTTGCCTATTTAAGCAAGCGATTTGACAGATAAAGTTGTTCGGAAACTCCATTTCTATTCCAAAATAGGCGATTCGATCGCTTATTTTGGACTCGTTGTTTTTGAGATCCTCAATAAGAACTGAGATCTAAAAGCGACATTTGCGGTTTTTATTTGATTTAAATCAAAACAAATACAATATTATTATTAAAAATATAAATTTTATTTTGTGTGTCTCATTTATTTACTAGAAATATGATAATTGTGTTTTTTTTAAATCTGCATCTATTTTTTTATACAAAAATTAATCAAGTAAAATTCAAAGTTTAAATCGTTTTTTTATTTTTCATAATTTGAAATCTGCAAATAACTATTTTTTCATACAAATCAAACATGTTTAGAGTTGTGTTTAGTTTGTTTTTCCTGTTGTTAAATTATTATTATTATTGTGATAAGTTTTAATGCATCATTATTAATTTTTAATACTTCATATATATATTTAGGAACTGGTCGTTCGGAAACAAAATGCCAATCCTTGTTCTTGTTGAAGAACTGGTAGCCACGCCCCTTGGAATGACAGTTGCCTATTTTAGAAAATAAGCAAGCGATTTGGAGTTTCCGAACGAATCCCATATATTACTATAACCAGAAGAAATATTTTAGCATCTCAATGAAAGTAATTTGTAACGTCCGCTATATTCACCTAAACAATAATAAAACCAATTCGTATTCTTTTTCTAATTCAATAAAAAATTTAATATAAGAACTGAATCTAAAAAATGATGGTGCAAATTATGAAACTTTTTGCAATCCATACAATTTTAGAGCGATCTAGTTTCGAACCAATGAGAAAATTTTAAACTTTAAAAAAGTTTATCATTCTCATCAGGGCTAGCCGACTAGATAAACTCTACCAAAAAATGTCAACGCTAATGTATATAAACCAAAAATTAGGTTACAACTCTAGCGAAGTGTAAAAACAAAAAATTTACATAAACATACATTTAATAAATTCAGGTTTAGTCAATTAATTTCTCTGGTGATCACTGTTTTGTTATACTCTAGACATTCTAGTATTGAATAACAAACTTGTATCGGTGAGAGGAAGATGACTAGTCTTCACTTGTGTCTATTGACACATAATCAACAATTAATTCAGTAAATTATTTGTGATATAACATCACCCCGATGGAAAATTTCCCATCAAGAATAATATAAGAACTGAATCTAAAAAATGATGGTGCAAATTATGAAACTTTTTGCAATCCATACAATTTTAGAGCGATCTAGTTTCGAACCAATGAGAAAATTTTAAACTTTAAAAAAGTTTATCATTCTCATCAGGGCTAGCCGACTAGATAAACTCTACCAAAAAATGTCAACGCTAATGTATATAAACCAAAAATTAGGTTACAACTCTAGCGAAGTGTAAAAACAAAAAATTTACATAAACATACATTTAATAAATTCAGGTTTAGTCAATTAATTTCTCTGGTGATCACTGTTTTGTTATACTCTAGACATTCTAGTATTGAATAACAAACTTGTATCGGTGAGAGGAAGATGACTAGTCTTCACTTGTGTCTATTGACACATAATCAACAATTAATTCAGTAAATTATTTGTGATATAACATCACCCCGATGGAAAATTTCCCATCAAGAATAATATAAGAACTGAATCTAAAAAATGATGGTGCAAATTATGAAACTTTTTGCAATCCATACAATTTTAGAGCGATCTAGTTTCGAACCAATGAGAAAATTTTAAACTTTAAAAAAGTTTATCATTCTCATCAGGGCTAGCCGACTAGATAAACTCTACCAAAAAATGTCAACGCTAATGTATATAAACCAAAAATTAGGTTACAACTCTAGCGAAGTGTAAAAACAAAAAATTTACATAAACATACATTTAATAAATTCAGGTTTAGTCAATTAATTTCTCTGGTGATCACTGTTTTGTTATACTCTAGACATTCTAGTATTGAATAACAAACTTGTATCGGTGAGAGGAAGATGACTAGTCTTCACTTGTGTCTATTGACACATAATCAACAATTAATTCAGTAAATTATTTGTGATATAACATCACCCCGATGGAAAATTTCCCATCAAGAATAATATAAGAACTGAATCTAAAAAATGATGGTGCAAATTATGAAACTTTTTGCAATCCATACAATTTTAGAGCGATCTAGTTTCGAACCAATGAGAAAATTTTAAACTTTAAAAAAGTTTATCATTCTCATCAGGGCTAGCCGACTAGATAAACTCTACCAAAAAATGTCAACGCTAATGTATATAAACCAAAAATTAGGTTACAACTCTAGCGAAGTGTAAAAACAAAAAATTTACATAAACATACATTTAATAAATTCAGGTTTAGTCAATTAATTTCTCTGGTGATCACTGTTTTGTTATACTCTAGACATTCTAGTATTGAATAACAAACTTGTATCGGTGAGAGGAAGATGACTAGTCTTCACTTGTGTCTATTGACACATAATCAACAATTAATTCAGTAAATTATTTGTGATATAACATCACCCCGATGGAAAATTTCCCATCAAGAATAATATAAGAACTGAATCTAAAAAATGATGGTGCAAATTATGAAACTTTTTGCAATCCATACAATTTTAGAGCGATCTAGTTTCGAACCAATGAGAAAATTTTAAACTTTAAAAAAGTTTATCATTCTCATCAGGGCTAGCCGACTAGATAAACTCTACCAAAAAATGTCAACGCTAATGTATATAAACCAAAAATTAGGTTACAACTCTAGCGAAGTGTAAAAACAAAAAATTTACATAAACATACATTTAATAAATTCAGGTTTAGTCAATTAATTTCTCTGGTGATCACTGTTTTGTTATACTCTAGACATTCTAGTATTGAATAACAAACTTGTATCGGTGAGAGGAAGATGACTAGTCTTCACTTGTGTCTATTGACACATAATCAACAATTAATTCAGTAAATTATTTGTGATATAACATCACCCCGATGGAAAATTTCCCATCAAGAATAATATAAGAACTGAATCTAAAAAATGATGGTGCAAATTATGAAACTTTTTGCAATCCATACAATTTTAGAGCGATCTAGTTTCGAACCAATGAGAAAATTTTAAACTTTAAAAAAGTTTATCATTCTCATCAGGGCTAGCCGACTAGATAAACTCTACCAAAAAATGTCAACGCTAATGTATATAAACCAAAAATTAGGTTACAACTCTAGCGAAGTGTAAAAACAAAAAATTTACATAAACATACATTTAATAAATTCAGGTTTAGTCAATTAATTTCTCTGGTGATCACTGTTTTGTTATACTCTAGACATTCTAGTATTGAATAACAAACTTGTATCGGTGAGAGGAAGATGACTAGTCTTCACTTGTGTCTATTGACACATAATCAACAATTAATTCAGTAAATTATTTGTGATATAACATCACCCCGATGGAAAATGATATAACATCACCCCGAATCTAGTCGGCTAGCCCTGATGAGAATGATAAACTTTTTTAAAGTTTAAAATTTTCTCATTGGTTCGAAACTAGATCGCTCTAAAATTGTATGGATTGCAAAAAGTTTCATAATTTGCACCATCATTTTTTAGATTCAGTTCTTATATTATTCTTGATGGGAAATTTTCCATCGGGGTGATGTTATATCACAAATAATTTACTGAATTAATTGTTGATTATGTGTCAATAGACACAAGTGAAGACTAGTCATCTTCCTCTCACCGATACAAGTTTGTTATTCAATACTAGAATGTCTAGAGTATAACAAAACAGTGATCACCAGAGAAATTAATTGACTAAACCTGAATTTATTAAATGTATGTTTATGTAAATTTTTTGTTTTTACACTTCGCTAGAGTTGTAACCTAATTTTTGGTTTATATACATTAGCGTTGACATTTTTTGGTAGAGTTTATCTAGTCGGCTAGCCCTGATGAGAATGATAAACTTTTTTAAAGTTTAAAATTTTCTCATTGGTTCGAAACTAGATCGCTCTAAAATTGTATGGATTGCAAAAAGTTTCATAATTTGCACCATCATTTTTTAGATTCAGTTCTTATATTATTCTTGATGGGAAATTTTCCATCGGGGTGATGTTATATCACAAATAATTTACTGAATTAATTGTTGATTATGTGTCAATAGACACAAGTGAAGACTAGTCATCTTCCTCTCACCGATACAAGTTTGTTATTCAATACTAGAATGTCTAGAGTATAACAAAACAGTGATCACCAGAGAAATTAATTGACTAAACCTGAATTTATTAAATGTATGTTTATGTAAATTTTTTGTTTTTACACTTCGCTAGAGTTGTAACCTAATTTTTGGTTTATATACATTAGCGTTGACATTTTTTGGTAGAGTTTATCTAGTCGGCTAGCCCTGATGAGAATGATAAACTTTTTTAAAGTTTAAAATTTTCTCATTGGTTCGAGACTAGATCGCTCTAAAATTGTATGGATTGCAAAAAGTTTCATAATTTGCACCATCATTTTTTAGATTCAGTTCTTATATTATTCTTGATGGGAAATTTTCCATCGGGGTGATGTTATATCACAAATAATTTACTGAATCAATAAAAAATTATTTCAATAATTTCAGTTCATTTTTACATTAATAATAATTTTAAAATTTTCTAATAATTAACGGCAGTTCAATTTCGAATTACAATTATAAAAATAAACGAACGCACCAATTTTATTTTCAATTTTAACGAACAGAGATTTATCACTCAGTTTTGCTTAATCTTCGTTTCTCGTTTTCAATATAAAATGTCTGAAAAAATCACATTTTTGGACATTGATTTCAATTTTTTCCAATTCATTCAGTGTTGAGCTTTCAAAGAAAGAAAACCAAATAAATTCGTTTTAAGCTTTTAAACAAAGATATTAGTTTTGCCAGATTTTTTTTCTGAGATCAAAAACGAGCAAGTTGTTCCCTCGAGTAATTTTAAAGTGATTTGTAATCTAAAAAAAAATAAAATATTTAAATGTTTATAACATTAAATTTACATTGGAAATCATTAATTTTACGATTAAAAGTGGATTAATTGTGTATAACATAAAAACAAGATTTCTAAGATTTCAAACAAATAAAGCTGATGTAACTGTAACACATATAATACATTTGAACGTGTTTTTTTTTCATACTTCTCTACAAAAATATTCAAATAATACTTGATGATTAATCCTTTGCTATTATTTAATCCACAATAGATATACATCAGTGTTCAATAAATTTAGAATCGTTCGTGAATGAAAGGGAAGTTATATAAAACATTTTGGATTAACCAGATCAAATACAAGGATATTAGTTACAAGATTCCTAATGGTTTTATTCGAGAAAGTATAAAATGGATACCGGCTCATACGATTGAAATTTCGCTATACTGGATAAATAGATAAAAGTGTCTAAGACTAGTGATAAAGCCTGCCTAGTTCCTGATTATCACGATAATATATTCAAAGAAAAAAACAAACAGACTCCAGACAACTATCCAGGGAAAAAAATACCAGCTAAGTTTTTATTTTGTTTAGGTTCATTACTATATAAATATATATATATATATGTTTTTGATATTCCTTTAAATTTTTGGACATCATTTAAAATGTTAGGTTAGAGAGAAAAAATAGAATTAGATAAGAGATTCGCAAATTCTGGATGCTTCTGGGACATTCGGTTCCGGCAATCCCTTTCATACATTATATTATTAATAGAGTTGTGTTATAAAAAGTCCAATAATATTCACAAAGTGGATATATAATAACGTGACGCCGAACCAAAAACGGACCGGGTGAATTTTTTTAAATTTTTGTTGAGATTTTGGGTGTGGTCGACCGGTTTGGTCAACAAATCATAAAACCAGTTATTGGTTTTGATATTTTTTGTAATTAAAAATTTTGGAATAAATATAAATAAATATATATATAAGGAAGTTTAGATTGGAATTTTTACAACAAAGACAATCTAGGCTGTATGAAAATAGTTATAAATACAATGTTTGTTGTTATAACGAATTTAAATGACCATTAAGTGCTGCTTATGTACATTTAATCTTGAATATAATTAATTTTTTTTTGGAATTTGCTTCAATAGATTTGAAAGGAAATTGTATTCTGCTTTCGCACTAATCTTTTGGTCTTTGAGTTCTTGTGTAGAGCCAGTGATAAAAATACCATTAATTGTTTTTCTCTAATTTATGGCATTTTCATGGGAAATCGCATAATACTTAAAATACAATATTCTAAAGATTAAATTCGGCTTCTAACATTTAATTTGTTTTTTTACAATAGTGTAGAATTTGCTCTTAACGAGTATTACACTGTTATTTGGATTAACACTATATTTCTCAAAAATGCACACAATCAGGAGTTTTGGCTCGTTTAGGAGCAAGCGTCGGCCGGGGCCAGGAGAGCTGGGCCAGGCAGCGGTCAAGCCAGGGGTGAATGAGGTAGATGAAGTGATGCATGAGATTGTGAGTGAAGTGATGAATGTGGTGAACGAGAGGGAGAAGGAAGCGATGAATGTGGAAATGAATGAGAGAAGGAAGGAAATGTATGAGGAGTTAATGAATGATATAGTGATGGAACAGTACGAGGAGATGATGGATGTAATAATAGGTGATATTGTGAATGAGATGAATGAGGAGTTGGTAGGAGAAGTGGTAGCTGATGAAGTGAATGAGTGTGTGAAGAAGGTGAATGAGGAACTGGATGTGTTGGAGAGGCGACGCTTGAGGAGGCTGGAGAGGGACAGGAGAAGGTGGAGTGAGAAGAAGTGTAGGAGGAAGAAGCAGAAGGCAGTGTGGTTGGCCGAGGAGGTGGAGTTCTCGTCAGTCATGCACGCTTATGCGGAGATATTGGCTGAAGAGAACGCTATCTCTGAGGTCAATCACAGGAAAGGGAACCCTCGACCAGGACCTGGGTGATTGTGCATTTTTTGAGGAATAATTTTTTATATTTGGAAAAAAACCGTTTTGGGGCAGTCATTTTTTTCGGAGACCGTTTTTTTATACTGTCAGTGTACATAGTGTAAATATATAGTTGTATAATTGTACATATTTGTACATATTTTTGTATATAGGAAGCGGTTGTAGTGGTTTGAGTAGAATGTTATGTTACAATATTGAAGTATTTTATTTCTTGGCGAGATGAAATTAAGAAACCAAACCGATGAAACGATTTAGCATTTGAACTTTTTGTGAGTAGCTTTGGCAAGTGTTATACTTTGTCCATTGATAGAAATTAGATAGTAGATCATATTTCTTTAATAAATTAGATCTCGAATCTGATGCTCGTTTTAACGATGCATGATTTTATTTTCTTTATCACTAATGGCTATGATTGGTGGGAGTCTTGTTTTCGGTTGTGGTAGATTGGAACTATATTTTTTAAATTTACGACCAAATATTGTACATTCCACTACAGTTGAGCGTTTGTAGATGTAATTAAAAAAGGATTAGAATTAATTGAATGTTTTTTTGTTGTTGAATTTTTTTTTATTGTATAATGATTACAAGTGCGTAATTAAATAATTTTTTTTCCTCAGCGGTAGGCCTAACAAGCCATCCATGGGGCTTATCCCCTTAACATAATTATGTTCTTAGATCGCCTCTGTCCATTATGGACATGCGATCGAAGTTCATTGGTTTCTTCTCTTCATTTCAGAAGGAGTTTTCTGGTGATAAGGGAATGACTACTGCTGTGTTTGTACTTAGGTACAAACCAGTAGTACCATTCCCTGCACAGAAGCTTCTTTAACGAAATGAAGAGGAGAACCAATTTATTTTTTTATCAGGATCGAGGCTTCACCTCACTCAACTTCAACCATATTTTCCATTTTTTTCATTTAGCTTGCAATAGACAGTTTTCATGGAGTTTAGGATTTGAAGTCTGGTGCTCGGGAGCGTTCTTCGACTATGGCATTAGTTTAATGATAATTTATTTTTAGGTAGAACAACCGCAGCTGGGTTAGTAGAAATGGGCCTAGAGTCTAATCGTGACAGTTGCGATTGTTTTTGTTAGGTTGGGGAGAAACTGTTCTGTAGAATCTGGTCGTTAGGGGCTTTTCTAGTCGGTTCTCACATGCATTGTTGGAGTGGGCTCGCGAACGCGATAATTCAAGTACTAAATAAAATGGTCATTGTAATCATACTTACTTTCAAATTGTCTCCAGACGAATCTTGAATTTGGGAATCTCTTATCTATATGTTAAATAAAAAAATAAAATAAATAAAAACAATAAATTTTTGAGAATAAATAAATAAAAATTTTTATTAAATAAATTAAATTTTAGGAATCAATAATTTTTAAGTAAATATATAATTTTTTTAAATAAGCGAGTACATGATATAAATAAATATCTTTTATTTTTTTTAAAAATTAAATAAATATTCAAGTTAAGACGGAACATCCAATAATTAAGCAGTTTTTCAAATATTTTTTATTTTTCAATTTTTTTTAAATAAATAAATATTTTCTTTAGGGGTGTTGTCGTCACTAAATAATTTTAGGTATATATATAATTCTGAATTTCAGCATATCTGAAATTAAATAAATAAATTATATTTTTTATATATAATATTTTAGGAATTCTTGTGAAAGGTAAAGCAAAATTGGGTACAACAGTACAGTGGCGTTTCCTGAATATTTCTTTAAGGTGTTCGTTTTTGTTGAATGTAGTTAAGAAGTTATAATATGTATGTATTTATAGTATGTTTATAGTTATAATGTTTCGTTCCTTCGTCATGGCCTCTAAATGCGAGTTTACACAATGAACAAACAATATTTATTAACATCTTTAAGAAATTTCTGTTGCGATCAGACGCAGTTCATTGTAATTTTGTCTTGATATATGGCGTTGTCTTGATATATGGCGTTGCTCTTGATAAATGCCTACGTATTCTTAATCTAAGTTCTACTTTTTCTATGCTTTTGTATCCCACTGCTTAAATGAAATCCGAAAATCCGTCAAAATTCCAAACAGACTTTTCTGACTGTTTTGCAAAACAAAACATAAGGCCAGCAAAACAGTTTATTCAAAAGTAAGCTGCCTGTCAACCATTCAAGTGACTTATAACTGGAAATTATTAAACGCTGAGTGAATGTTTGTCGCTTTGAAGTGCATTTGGTTTCCATATTTGGTAATTCCGGCACAGGCTTTTCATTTCGTAATATACATTTCTTTTCATCTATAGTTCGCCCAGCAAAAGATATTGCCTTCAAATCGTTAATGATGCAAAACGTCTCTTCCATGTCTTTGTATTAAAATAATTTTTAAATCCTCTTACAAATTTAAGAAAATTACCACCATGCAATTTAAATGATTGGTATCTGGCTAAACAACACAATTTATTACGGCTCCGAGGTAGTAGTTTCGCATTGTTGAAAAATTATATTACGTTGATTGTTTTCAAAATAAAATAAAAAGTCTTAAAAAAAAATAGAACCGATTTCAGAAAAAAAACACAAGAAAGTGAAAAATAACTCAATTGTGGCTTAGAGACAAAAATTTAGTTATATCTATAATCTAACAACAGCGAAAAAATTAAGCCTTTAAACAAAATTATTATATTATAGAAGTTATTTGTTATTATAATTATTACAATTATAATAGTTGTTATTATATTATAAAAGTTATTGTAAAAATTATTATAACAAATAACTTCTATAATATAATAATTTTGTTTAAAGGCTTAATTTTTTTGGTTTTTTAGTTATTCTGCACTTTTTTGTGTTTTTTTTCTGAAATCGATTCTATTTTTTATTTAAAAAGATTTTTTATTTTTTAATTTTTAGTGTATAAAAGCAAATGTCTGTTAGCAAGCATGTCAGAAAGCGTTTTTGATGCAATAACTTAAAATCCCGGAAAGTATTCATCGATGAAAATCTAGTAATCATGGTTTTCCGATTTTTATAAAAACACGGAATATTTTCTATCAAGAAAAATTATTTAGGACTACCTTGGCATCTATAGCAATATAACGCAGGTCAAACCAACCAAATAAAATAAGCTTTTTCGAAGGAATCGGCAAAAATACATAAAAAATATAGTTTTTTCCACGTCATGGAAAAATATATGGGATAACCTCTGAATGTACCTTAATAGAACACAATGAGCCGTTTTCGAGAAATCGGGGAATATACATAAAAATATACAGTTTTTCTCGATTTTCTGAAAAACTATATTTTTCACGACATAGAAAAAAATATGGGACCATCTCGAAACTTACCTCAATAGAATAAAATTTAAATCAATCAAATCGAACAAGCCGTTTTTGAGAAATCGGTGAGAACATACATTAAAAAAAAACTCAAAATTAAACATAAACATCCTTCTCTTTTGAAGCCGGTTAAAAAAAAAAATTTAAATGGGTCCCTTAGGTTCAAAAACGATCAATTCAACTTTTTAAAATTTTTGAGTTATGTATTAATTGATTTCGTTTCTTTCCATTAAATTGAACATATCAGTAAAATAAAAATTTAAAAATATTTATCTATTTCTGAAAAAATTGGGTGACAAATTCCAGTTACGTTTCAAAAGCAATCTATTACGTCATAACTTTTGAAACAAAACAAAGCTATTCCATTTCAATTGTTTTGCAATCAAAAACAATCTATTCCAATAAGAATCATGTCTTTAAAAAACATAACATGCTTATTCCAAAACATGCGTTTGGCACCGAAATCCTTTATTTCAAAATAATCGTATGCAAATATCAGTCGATCGTGATATTTGTTTTAAAGTGGTAGATTTTTTATTGCAGCTTGCATCAGTTTTTATATCCATTATCCAGTAGTAAGTAAATGCTAATCAGTTTGTCAGCGAACAGCCGCGGTATGTGATTGAATCCGATTGAATTCAATCTGGCAAAGTTCAAGCGGTGGGATATCAGCAAGAAATAGGTAGATTTCGTTGTCCGACAGATTTTTGTAGAACCGGATTAATCAGATTAGTTTAAATAAAAACACTAATTACAAACAGAATTATCAAACAAACTTTAAAAATAAAATTAATTATGAGCAAACGTACAACTGTGCAACTTAGGAACGTTTTCTTCTTTCAGCTTCTTTCAGAACGTCAGCTTCTTAAAATCAACTAAGGCATATAATATTATTCATTGTTTCAGGAAAAAAACAATTTTTGTGTTCATTCATATTTTCAAAAAAGAATAGAAGTATGCTCAAATACTTAATATCCAGCAATTTTGTTTCAAAATTTTGTCCCAAACAGGCGTTATAATGCTTTGATTTATACAGCTTTAAGGCTCGAGCCCCTTAACTGGTAACCGGATTTGGCCAGTTGTAAGGCCAGTAAGAGATTATTTGCCCCAACATTTCCAGAAAATGTTTTTGGTGTAGGTTAAAAAATACGACAGTGAAAGTACCGCAAAATTTCGTTGTACCTGTACATTGTTGATTGCAGATAGCTAAAAAGCTTTTTATTTCAGTTATCTGGTTTTTTGAAAAATGATAGAAATTAACGTCCTAAACAGCCGTTATAACACTTTGATTTGAACAGTGTTAAGGCTCTAGCCTCTTAACCGATACCCGTTTATACCCAGTTGTCGAAGTTATCCAAGAGATTGCTTGCCACAACATTTCCAGAAAATATTTTTGGGTCAAAAAAGGTCCAAAAATGCAACCATGAGAGTGCCGCTAAATGCCTTCCGTTTATCATGTATAGTCATATATAGTTTTTCAATATTATTTATTTTAAAAAAGATCTAGCATCTATAATATAGATATTTCAAAAATCAATATTTTGATTTATTGCATTATCTAAAATCAACCAACGTTGTAAAATATTCTTGGTTTCAAAATTAGAAAAGTCGGCGGTTTGACAGAAAACCAAATTATCAATCAATACGATAGTATTACAAAATGTAAGTTTCAAAACATACATTTTCCAATAGTAATAAGTTTCAAAACGAACCTAATCCATTGTGTAAGTTTCAAAACGTCTCTATTCCAAAATGTTTTCTAAAATACCAGCTTAACTTGACTACCTACTTTATTTTTACATTTCAAACAAATTAATGGAAAATCTCTGAAGAAACCAATTAAACAATAAAATCACCGAGTTGGTAAATTATTTCAAAATAAAAAGTTCTTTTCATTTATCTTGAAAACTCGTAAAGTGGAATAGATCGTTTTTGAACCTAAAGGACACAAATATCCATTTATTTTTCTTCTGCCTTTATTTGACTGAAACAACTGAATAACCAACAACAATTGCATTCAATTTTTCAGTTGTATCAATTGCTTCAGTCAAATCGAACACAGTTAAAATCAATGTAAAACGTATTACGTACCATGTTCTGATTTTTAAACGAACATAAAACGATTATTTTAAAACAAATACATCTTTAGTATTTACTTCATTCCATTTGTTTTCTTGCTATTGTGTATTGTAAGTGAATATTTAATGCGTATGTAGTGTTAAATATAAAATATAAAAACATGTATACATTGAATATTATTGGGTTCTGTAAAAATTACGAACATTTTGAATGCATTTATGCTATATAAAAAAGTTATTCTCCTTTTTGCTTCATTTAAGCTGCGTATATGAATTATATATGCGAGACAAGGAATTGAGTTCGGTTGCTTTTCTGTTCATAAATCTAATGAACAATGAATTTGAGGGGAAATTCTTCTTTGTTGTGTATTATGCAGTATAGATTAAATATGTTATGGCTAACACAAACAATTATATTTTTTTTCTATTTGCCTATTAAAATATGTACATTTGTTTCATTTATTGTAAGAAAAGTATTTCTTTCTTTTTTATTATTAAAAGCTGAATTTATTTTAGTTAAGCCATTTTGAATATTTTATGGATATTTCTCAAGTCGTTCGGCGAACGACTAGAACACCCAGAGAAAACGCCACTGCAACAGTAATCTTTTTGTTCTTTTACGAAGTTTGTTCTTACAAAAATTGGGCTGTTCGTTGTTTTTTTCGTTTTTGCGTTTTTCATTTTTTTTTACATTTCCATCGTACTAACTCCACTTTTTTTTTTTTTTTTTGGAATTGGTTTTAATATTGTTGTTGATTGTGAGTTCATAATTTTACGGGTTTTACCATCGAAATGTCAAACCAGATAGACGTTGACCATCCGTTCTATGGTCTGGAACCCAGCGAACTACAGGTCGAATGTCTGGTTCGGGGTGTGAACTTCGGGGGGCCAATTGGGCAGAGGAACTGCGAACCCACGCAGATCATGGTGCAGTTCCAATAACATTATCTCATGCGAGAGATTTGATAGAGGAATCTCAAATGGTGGTGCAGGCAGCACAACTTGTTTTGGATCAGGTACGACGACTTCAGCCACCGATTAATCAGACCTTCTTATATGGTTTGGCGAATCGAGTGTTGCATTACACGGGTAGGATGAATAGGTTGGGTCCTCGCAATGACTTGCAAGAAGCCCGCACCTACGCTATCTCACAATTGTCACGCGCTTGGAATATAATAGGATCGTTGTCAACAAGTCCAATTATGCAGAATAAACCAGGAGTATCATCTGCTCCATCTGCTTCACCTGCTTTTCAACCAGACGAGAGATCCACACCGATCCCAGTGCAGCCAATAACGGAAACAATACATAGTTTGAATCGTGCAAGCCATCAACAGCAGAGACGATCAGAACAATTACCACCGGCTTATTTTCATCAATCGGGTTTGAGGGCAGAGGACTTTGCAATACCACAATTGGGTCCATCACTCCAAGCTGAACACATACACAATAGTCCAGCATTAGTACAACCGCAATTATCATTAAATTATCCATCAGTACCACAGGTACAACCACCACCAACATATCCACCAGCTCCACTAACATCACCACCACCATACAACCAACCTCCTCAGGTATGGCGTGACGCGGCTCCAGCGTTAGCACCAGTGGAGTACCGAGGGGTTCGTGGGAACAATTTGAGTCGTTACGACTCAAATTGGGTTCCTACCTTCACAGGGGATGGTCACTCTCCTGATGTTCATGAGTTTGTTCATAGAGTGGAGGCGGCTGCCAGGAGGGATCGTGTGAATTGGGACGACCTTAGGTCTATCGTTCCACGGTACCTCAAGGGGGCTGCCGACAGATACTATTTGAACTTAACTCATGAATATGAGGTGGTGACTTACCCAGTGTTAAGGGAGGGACTCCTACAAACCTTCGGTACACTCACTGATGATAAGGCGATCTTGCGAGTTCTTCTGAACCGCAAACAGAAATCAAAGGAGAGCGTGTACGAGTATCTGGTGGAGATTGGTTCGTTGAACCGTCGCTTAGCACGTCCATTTGCTGATCGTGAGATGCTAGAGATTGCTCGGGAGGGACTGAGTGTAGAACTCAAAAATGCTACACTAGCAGCAACAATACATTCAATAAATGAACTTCGGACTTTATGTCAGAAGTTTGAACGTTTGTGGTCCACACAAGTTGTAATGAAGCGCTTTCTCAATGGCGAACCAATGAGAATGACATTGCAGGAAGCGTACCTAGCGAGATTTATTTTCTTGCCCCAAGCTAGCTTCAGCCCACGGGAACGATTAAGAAACCCTGCTACTTCAGCACAAATACAGAAATGTACGCTATTAACGAAAATTTGCAGCAATGGAAAGAAATACAAGTGGAAAAATGGAGACTCTGGCGACCCCATTGGCGAAAGACCCACGATCAACACGCCCAACCCCTACATTCACCCTCAGACGCCCACACACTCACGCTTCACACATTCACCCACACATTCGACGACTAACACGCCCCCATTCAATCACTGACACGCTTTTTCACACACATTCACACTCCTACGTTGAACAAAAAAAAAATTAAACAAAATAAGTGTACTCACCCCATGATTATATCCTGACCTCCTATCCTGATTGTATCAGCCCTCCATCAGCACGTTGGTCACGTTGGAAACCTCACGAAGATACTTGTATATCAAAAATGTTGAATAAAGTTGTACGTATAAACGTTGTATAAAATGTTAAGTAGAAACGTTGATTAAACTTGCAATCGTTAAGTAGAAGCGTTAAATAAACTTGCAATCAGAAGCGTTGGATAATTCTGTATTTATAAACGTTGAACAAAATGTTGAGTAGAAACATTGATCAAACTTGCAAGCGTTAAGTAGAAGCGTTAAATAAACTTGCAATCAGAAGTGTTGGATAATTCTGTATTTATAAACGTTGAATAAAATGTTGGGTAGAAACGTTAAGTAAACTGGCAATCATCAGCGTTGAATAATTTTGTATTTATAAACGTAGAAACGTTCAATAAACTTGCAATCAAGAGCGTTGGATAATTTAGTATTTATAAACGTTGAATAAAATGTTGAGTAGAAACATTGATTAAACTTGCAAGCGTTAAGTAGAAGCGTTAAATAAACTTGCAATCAGAAGTGTTGGATAATTCTGTATTTATAAACGTTGAATAAAATGTTGAGTAGAAACGTTAAGTAAACTGGCAATCATCAGCGTTGAATAATTTCGTTGAATAAACGTTGAATATAATGTTACGTAGAAACGTTCAATAAACTTGCAATCAAAAGCGCTGGATAAGTTTGTATTTATAAACGTTGAATAAAATGTTGAGTAGAAACATTGATTAAACTTGCAAGCGTTAAGTAGAAGCGTTAAATAAACTTGCAATCAGAAGTGTTGGATAATTCTGTATTTATAAACGTTGAATAAAATGTTGAGTAGAAACGTTAAGTAAACTGGCAATCATCAGCGTTGAATAATTTCGTTGAATAAACGTTGAATAAAATGTTACGTAGAAACGTTTAATAAACTTGCAATCGTTGGATAATTTTGTTGAATAAAACGTTAAGTAGAAACGTTAAATAAACTTGCAATCAACAGCGTTGAATACTTATAAGCGTTGAAAATTTCTATGTAACAATTTGTAGAACTGATCGATGAATAAACTTGCAACTATAGTCGAAAATGGTAAAACTGCAATGCTATAATATGTTGAACTAACTTGCAATTAAAGCCGGATACGTTGAAAATACAATGCAATAAATTATTGAACAAATTTGTGTATATAGTTGAATCCGTTGAAACCACCAGGCAACAGTTTGCACAAAAAAAACAACGTTGTATAATTTACCGTGATGATGCAAATAATGTACAAAAATTCGGTATCCGAGTTGAAATGAATGCCGGAACTATTGTACCAACATACGTTGTAAAACTTGATATGATAATACAAATGTTGCGTGAGACTTCGTGGTAAACTTTGACAATGGTAGTATATGTTGGATGAAAAATACGTTATATATAAACTTTGATATGGTAATATAAATTGTACGAAACTATGTTGTCAAAGTTGGCCGAGTTGATATAAGTTAGATGAAAACATGGTATCAAAGCTTGGCAATGACGGTATAAATGATGTATAAAAACTTTGTTGTACCCGTTGCCAATGATGATACAAGTCGGAAGAAAATACTTGGCATAAACTTTGATATGATAATGTAAATATCGCATGAAATCTCGTTATGGACTTTGACAAAGATGATATAAATTGGATGCGAAATCGTCGTATGAACTTCGATATGACCATATAGATACGCTACAGAAATAGGTAAACGTTGACAATGCTAATTCCAGATAATGTAGCTGTGATGCGACGGCACAAAATGTATGCTGTCTCCAAATAGCGGGGTATAGTAGATTCACAACGAAAATATAACGGTAAGATCCTGTACCCAAACGGTCATTCAATCAGACGGTTGTCTGTTCCAAAAAGCCCGCATAGGAAAAAAAAAATGTCGATACACCACGGTTGATTGATACAGTAATTTATTTAATTTCAAGATCGTCACAGTGACGCATATAATAACACTATATTATTTAAATCACACATAAGTAAAATTTAACTTAATTAAATGACTACGTAAACTTTTATTAACCTAGAATCAAGGTCAGTTCAATCGACTATCATAAGCATTAAAGGTATTCATTAACAGCAACAACAATATTCATGAATTATGTATACCGACAAATCATTTTACTAATAGCTATCTAATGTTAATAGATTCTTACGCTATGATTTACAGCAATAAAAACAAAACAGCAAACAAAACCGATAATTAACCTAGTTCGATACATTCGACAAATCAGCCGACACTTACAAACGAAAACTGTATTTCTCTTAACAATAATGATTATGTAAACTTTTGGTATATACCGTTAAAAAAAATGACTAGACACGAAAACCGGAGTTTTTCATCATTAAATGTACCGTAAGGTTTCCCGAATTCACTGGAGTAAGTTTGCTTTATATAAAAAAAACGTTTTCAAGCAAACTATAATGCCTAGGGCAATTAATTAGATATTAAATAAAGTTACCTTAGATTTGCGAATATTCAAACAAAATTTCACCATACGCGCACCAATAAATATATCACGGATTTTGTATACTGTTACACATAACACAGACACATCACAAAACAAATAAATATTTTTTTTGATACATTAATAATTCCTTTTTTTATGGAGATTACTTTACATTTAATTTCTTTCTTTTTTATTATCTTTTTTTCTATAATTATGTTAATAAAAATTTTCCTTGGCAACCGGAAAAATGAATACTTTTTCTAATAAAAAATCTGAACACCTGTTGCCAGCTGTCAAAGCAAAATCCAATAGGATAATTGTAATAATATTACTCGACGTCAAACACCAAAATCAAAGGTAATAGAACTGAGAATAAACAATTTACAGTGGCTTATTATATAGCCAAAATTTTTAGTCTCGCAATAACTCGAATACAGTGTTTTAGATGTAAGATAATTAATTTCCATCAAGTTTTCAATGGTTGGGAACTTTTTATAGTTATACAAAACTGTTTGTTATTTGATATTATTGCACAAAAATAAGTTTGTGATACAAAATATTTCCGATACATCAATAACATTTATCATTGAATTTAAAATGAATTAAATGCAAGTTCGATCGATGTTATGATGTTTAGGTATTACGAAAATACAATCTACTATATCAGTACAGCGAAGTTCAGTTCCATAACGGAAAGATTGTTTGAAGCAAGATATTACATTCATACAAAGATAAATCGAATACTTTAACAAATCAAGATAGTAATTCTTGGTATGTTGACGATTGGAAAAATACGCACAGCTGTTATGAGGTTTGAAAACTTCATTGTTTAATTACGGTTGGTGTTTAGAAAATTCAAATTCAAGTAGTATATTGAAAATACTCGAATGGAAACGTAGCGCGCGTCAATTTTAGGGGGTTGTAAGATTAAATTTTAATGTTTATATAGATGATATTTAAGGAAAATTATTAATTAATTCAAATTAACCAATATTATATTATATTAATTAATAAATAAAATCAGTGTAATTGGTTCAATTCTTTTTCAAATATGTCTGTCCAGCTATTGAAAATTTAAGTAAGTTTTAGGAAAAATAAGGAAACTAGGGGTTACGGGGACTATAGAAATATGACTATTGAAGGTGAATGGATGGGAGACTATTACGAGCGGTACATGTTAATAAAAAAAATTGACAACTAATAAATCTGAGACTATACGAAAAATGTGTGTGTTAATGATGGATGAAAAAAAATTATTACAAGCTACTTATGGTAATCACAAATGACACTAAAGAATCAGAGACCATAATACACTGTGTTCACGCATTCTTCCAGGCTATCCATTACAGAACAAGTACTTTTTGGAAGAAAATTCCCGTCCAAAAAGAAGTTGAAAAAGGCATAGACTGGTCGCAAATAGACCTTGTATATCCATATTAGTATGGTGAGGCACTTCAATGTTCTACAAATTAGCAATCAAATCGATCGGTATTACATAGCCCATTCTTAGCAGAAACAAAGTATCTACGATTATACAAATAAAACATTTTGGAGGGGTAACGATAAAAACGGTATTTTACTCTATTGTAAGCGATGGATAAATACAACAATCCAGACCCAATTTCGGGCAGATCTGGGGGTTCCCGAGACTCTAAAGTCACAAAAAAATTTATTCAATCTGCTACAAGATCGAAAAGTAAAATATCATTGGACCGACTCCTTTAATGAAATACCCGACACAATTCCGTTTTTACGTTATGCAGGCTCGAAACCCACACCTGAACTAACAAGAGTCTCATGCTTCTCCGACTACGCTAGCCGGGCTACACATTATACGCATCCGACTTGGTGGTTCTGAAGGTTGTTCACATAGTTTCAAAGTAACTAATTGAACCACATTCAATACGTGCAATCTCGGAATTTTCGCTTGCAAATAGTCAAAACAAAAAAAAAAATTGAAACAAGACCTGAACACCAAAGTTGATACACACTCGCTGAACTGTTAATTCAAAACGAAACCACCTTCATACTTCATGGTCGTCGATATTCTTGACCTACAATGGCGGTGAAACACAAGCGAAATATATTATCATACTGACAGAAAAAAATTATTACCGATGTTAGGCGCGAATGTCCTTGGAATGATAAACACCTCTACGTTTGGAAACCAGGTCTTCCAGTTCGTAGGCGGCGCCACCTACCAACCTTATTACTCTGGTCTCAACAAACTTCTGTGCAAGTTTAGCAGATAATTTCTTACCGGCGTCACTCAAAATAAAGTTCCTTCGGAACACCGTATCACCTGGTTTAAACAAAGTTACTCGAGCTCGTAAATTGTATCTTTCAGCACTCTTGACAAATGCTTCGGCAGTTAAATCCAGAATTCGAGTCCGAATCTTATTGAGGTAATCAGGACGCAGAATCGTTTCACCTGGGTCATGTAGACTATTTAGTCGTCTTAGCAATTCATAAGACGAACCATGAGTCACCATAGATATTCCAAACATTCCGAAATATGGGGAACATTTAAGGGTTTGGTGAAGGGAACAGCGTAGTGCACAAGCGATCTCGCTCAAGTGCAGATCCCATTTAAAATGCTCCTCCTTCAAGTAGGCTCGAATACCAGATAAAACACTCCTATTTACCCGTTCAGAAGCGTTAGCTTGAGGTGAATATAACGCTAGTAATGTATGTTTCACTCCGTGCTTCGCCAAGAAATCTTCAAATAGTTTAGACTTAAACTGAGTCCCATTATCGGACACAATAACTTCGGGACAACCAAATACGTGAAAGACATTGGTAGCCAATAGATGACAAATTGGTTCAGCAGTTAGTTTCCGTAAAGGAAACAAAAATGGGTATTTCGTAACATGATCTAATACCACAAGAATAGCGATATTCCCGGCCTTTGAACGAGGATAAGTGCCAAGAATATCGATATATAA
Source organism: Diogma glabrata (assembly GCA_963693315.1). Classification (NCBI taxonomy): domain Eukaryota; kingdom Metazoa; phylum Arthropoda; class Insecta; order Diptera; family Cylindrotomidae; genus Diogma; species Diogma glabrata. The sequence continues at coordinate 274,328,352 of OY856187.1, read as the reverse complement.
TCGCTGACCAATTCGTTCTGTTTTCATCTGAGACACCATGGGAGCACGAAGTGGAACACTAGTTGCTTTGATTTCTTTGCAGGGCTTACAATTTCCTATGTATGATTTAACCTGGGTATACATACGAGGCCAGTAGTAAAATTTACGAATATTATACAGGGTTTTTGCTAGACCTCCATGAGATGAGGTAGGAGGATTGTGGGCCCTTGCAATACAATACACTCGTCAGTGTATTCCTCAGGTAACCACAATTTCCAAACCTCACCCTCTGAAGGAATATCAAGATCTAGACAAGCCAACCGTTTATAAACCCGACCAGAAATTACTTTCAGATCAGGCAGTGTACCGTCTGCTTCGGTAACCAGATTTACCAACTCCAAATATCGAGAAGTGTTGAAGAAAGGGGAATTAAGATCTAATTCAGGCACTGGACATAATTCAGAAATGACGTCAACAGAGTCACGTCTTGATAGAGTGTTTGGAACTATGTTTAAATTTCCTTTTCGGTACTCAATATCAAAGACATAACCCTGCAATTTCAAGCTCCAACGAGCCAATCGACCAGAAAGGTCTTTTTGTTGCATAAACCATTTTAATGAAGCATGGTCAGTTATGATCTTAAAGGCCTGACCCTCGACATACGCTCTAAATTTCTTTACTCCCAGTACGGCGGCTAGACACTCTTTCTCACTCGTTGAGTAATTGCGTTGCGCAGAATTTAGTTTCTTGGACATGTACGCTATGGGATGTTCCGTACCGTCCATGTCACACTGAAGTAATACACAGCCTATACCGTCATTACTAGCGTCGCACTGGACAGTAAAAGGTTTAGTATAGCCGGGGTTTATGAGGACTGGTGCTGATATGAGAGCATTTTTCAGATTTATAAATGCTATTTCAGCTTCTGGGGTCCATACGAATTTATTAGAATTTTTCTTCAACAAATCTGATATTGGAGAGGACATAGCAGAGAAATCAGATATAAAACGGCGATAATAACCCGCCATACCCAGGAATCTTCGAATCTGTTTGGACGTACGCGGTGTAGGAAATTCGGAAATGGCCTGAGTTTTATCAGGATCAATTTTTAGCTTACCACCTCCCACGACATATCCCAAATATTTTACATCCGGCAAGAGAAACTTACTTTTTTCCACGTTTATCGTCAAGTTCGCACGTCTAAGACACTGGGAGATATCTTCTAACAGTTTCAGATGGGCCTCAAAGGTATCTGTAACTATTAAAAGATCATCCAAGTATACGAAGACGCACGACTTGAGATGTGGAGGAATTACTTGGTCCATCAATTTAGTCATCGTTTGCGGCGCATTGCACAGTCCGAAAGGCATTCTTACGAACTGATACGATGGCCGCCCTGGGACCGTAAAAGCAGTTTTCTCTCGGGAGTGTTTTTCCAGAGGTATCTGCCAAAAAGCGTCTTTCAGATCCAAACTGGAAATGAAATTACTCTGTGGCAGACGACTCAAGATTCCATCTATCTGTGGAAGGGGGTAGGCATCCTTTTTAGTAACTGTATTGACCTTTCTACTATCCAAACAAAGACGATTCTTCCCAGGTTTGCGGATTAAAACCACAGGACTTGACCATGGACTGTTTGAAACCTCTATAATACCCAGAGATAACATTCTATCCAGTTCTTCTCCCATCAGTTTCTCAATGGCGGGCGAGATTGGGTAGTGACGTTGCTTGATGGGAGCTGCAGTCCCCACATCAATCACATGTTCTATCAAATGTGTTCGACCCAGACCCATTTTTGAAAATGAAGGTAGAAGTTGGATAGTGTTTTGTAAGCGTTCCTGTTTGTCCATAGACAATTCTGAAATTACTGACTCCGTAGTCGAAAAGGTAGGTAATTCAAATATCGGGTTAACCAAACCAAAACCGTTAAAGAAATCTATACCTAGGTATAGATCTTGAGTTAAAGACGGGATAACGAAGACGTCCAGGGTTCTGACTTGGTTCATAAATGAAATCTTTGTTTTTACAAACCCCACGATCTTCTGCCTTTGGCCACCGGCAGTACGAACTACTGCAGACGAATAAGTCAGAAGGTCTGGAGTCTGTACGATTTCTTTAGCAAAATCACCACCAATTACAGTCAAGGACGCTTCACTATCCAACAGTCCAGTAAGCTGTTTACCCAACATTGACACTGTGGCATAAGATCTCACATCGTTGGCCAATTTCACAATAGAGGAAATGATTTTAGATTTAAACAAACGTCGTTGTTGCCAAAAAATGCGAGAACGAAGTGCAGAGCGCGTTGTAGGTTTCAAATAGGATAATGAATCGACAAATATGTTTGAGCGTAGCTTCAGGTATTTATTCAATCGTTGTTGGAACGATTTAATTTTGGTCCATAATGGAGGTGGGTCAGTATGATCGGGTGTTCGTTTCAATAATTTCAAATTAATATCATGGGTGGATACCAGTGTATCAGAAGCAGTATTCAACGGGTGTTCTATAAAAGTGGATGTTGAAGCTCGGTTGGTAGATGAAATATCCGAAGGATCAGGAGACAAATTAAATGTGGTCTCAGATGAATCTAAGACAGATCCTGGGAGCGAGAAAAGGTGTTGGGATTCTGGCCCCCCCTTCGGCTTCCCCGACAATTTTCACAGTTCGGACATAATACATCGTCCTTTCCACATCCCCAACAAAACAATCGCTGTGATTCCCGACAATCGTGCCACCGATGACCAGGTCGTTTACAGTTCCAACAAATAGTGGAACTGGTTATTCGTTTCATATTAGGGGCAGGCTTTATTGCCGCGAGTTCGTTGGATGTAATTGGTAACGATTCAGTTGGCAATTCGCTAATTTGAATTTGTGAGAATTCACGATCCAAGTCCACTTCTGACACCGGTCTAGATGGTCTAATATTATAATCTCGCGGTCTGGTTATTGACTCGGCCCATAATTTTTCGCGATCACGGCAGAGCTGGCGCAGATGTTCCAGTCCATAAATGGTGACATATAGCAGCTCCCTTCTAATTTCCAATCGTAAGTTGTTGCGAATCAAGGAGAACAACTCCACATCCGGCATCGGTACTCGTAGTTTATCTGTCAGTCGATAAATTGATTGTAAGAATTCGTCAAACAATTCAGTGGGCCGCTGTTTCCTGGCCCTCATCCTCTCCTTTACCTCTTCGTCCGTCTGCCTGTCCTGAAATTCTATTCGCAGAGCATGACACAAGTCAGTCCAAATAAGCTGTCGGTTCTGGCGAAAATATCTCCAGAACCAATCAGCAGCTCGATCGGTGAATAACAGATACAGACAGCGGGTGACAATAGTAAAATCGCTATTTAAACACATCTCGGTCAGCCGCTCTATTCTGAAGATGAACGCTTCAACATCTAGACCATCGGGTCTACCTGAGAACGTTACGTTCCAATTCCTAATTGTTGTAGAGTGCTGTTCGAGATGTGTTCGTATTCTGGTTGGAGCAAGAGCAGGATGAGGCTCAGCAAACACTGGTGGTACTGGTACATTATTTTGCACAAACGCATTTACTGGCGTATGATTTCTGGAATGAACCGTTTGATGACGCGGGGTGGTGGGCGATACTGCAGTGAGTGCTGGAGGAAACCAAGCTTCAGGTGCCGGAGCACGTGATTGCATCATTGAGTGATTAATCCTTGAAATTTCCTGATCGATGTGAGCATTTACAGCTTCCTGAAAACAATGATCTTCCGCTGCCGCGGCACCATGTATGGGAGATCGTTGAGCTATATTCACTCGCACTTCATCGGCGAGTCGAGATGGTGGGAGACGGATTGCCAAGGGAGTGGACGAGGGTTGATTTCCGGTACTGGAACGACGTTGCCAGCCTGCGGTAATAGAGCGAGTTACAGGTCGCGGTGGGGGTGGCACTATTGTATAATTATTTTTATCCATCCCTCGAGGCAACCTCTGTAATTCTGCACGCTCACAAGCGGCTCGACAAATTGGGCAGGTACTATTCTGCAACAACCAGTCGTTGAGGCAGATGTCATGAAAGAGGTGGTTACACCGAGTGAGGCGTTTTACGTCGGCCGGCACTATTTCTTGTTGACAAACAGCACAAGAGCTGGACCTGTCCAGAACGTCAATCTTATCAGCAGCTGACATTATGAATACTCAAACCGCCGCACAGGACTAGACCAATAAAGGTAAGTATATGGAGAGTGAAGAGAAAATTGTTACCCTATCAATGGCGAACGTTGCAACCAAATAAACAATTTAATTATTACCACAAAAAAATTATTTTATTACAATATTTTATTACTTTAAATATATTAGAACAGAATTTAAAGAGTTGTATAGAAATTCGGTTATTCAAACCTTAAACAGCTGCGCGATATCTGACCAATCCGTCAGATGTATGGATTAAGAAACTTGTTAAACGGGCTATCGCCGAGCGTGAATCAAGAATAAAAATAACTATTACTACTTACGATGTTGATGTGTGAAACAACAGTGGTAAAAACTTGTAATTTGAGATTAAATAGGTATGCTACGACTATGGCAGAAGATGGCAATTATAAAACTTTCCGGGACGCGAAGGTCACAAAATACACAAAGTGCGGATATATCCCTCCGGTGGGGGTAGTTAACCATGTAATTAACCAATAACACTAAGAATTTGAACTATTTGAACAACAAAAATTTAGGTCTAGTCCAAAATATAATTTATATCAAAATTTAACCTGCAAACTTAATATTAAATCTGATAAGCAGATATCATTTAGCTAACTTAATATCAATTAAAACTAGATGTACCAGTGATGTCCTCGGTGTTGATGACTTGTAATTAACTTCCTTATTTGTTTTATTTTATTTTTCCTTTTGTATTGCTGTGTTTTAATTAATTTTCCTTTTATATTGATTTTTTTTTTTTTTACTTCACCACAATTTTAAATTGTGTGAAGTAATGCAATCTATCGTGAAAAAAAAAAATCTTACATACCCCAAATTTTGTTTTTTCTTTTGTTTTGGACCATCCTCTATCCAAATAGCCAATAAAAATTTTGGTGTACGTCTGTGTGTGGGTGGGTGGGTGGGTGGGTGGGTGGGTGGGTGGGTGAGTTTTCTGCATAGGATCTTGATGAAACTTTGGCAAATGATACAGGTTCACTTGAAAATAAAAGATCTGGATTCATTTTAAATTTGGACAAAATGGCGGGGGGTCTCCCGAACACCTCTAAGTTTAAATCTTGAATAACTTCTGATCCCGAGCTATGATCTTATTGAAACTTAGTATATAAGGTTTTAATACTGTTTCCAATACTTCTGCATACCAACTTCCGGTTTGTCACTTCCGGTTAAAAAGTTTTTTTTTCAGGTGTTTATCCCTACTGTAGCCTACAATTACCAATCGGTTTTCATGAAACGTTGCGAAAAGCTTTTAAATAACATGAGAAAGATTTTATCAGCTTTTGGAGCACATTGGATAAAGGGTTGGGGGGTCCACCATACAACAGGTGGTTTTTTCCACAAAGTTTTTATGTTTGTTGGGAGCATAAAACATTCATTCGTGAATGAATTTTGATGAAACTTTGGAAAAAGATGCAAACATGTATGACAAAGAACTGATTAGTTTTTGAGCGATAGTGAACAAAGTGGTGGGGGGTCCCTGGAGCACCTGTTCTTTTGAAAGCTCTATAACTTCTGTACCCGATAAGCGAATTGGATGAAACTTGGTACATGAGTATGTAGTACGGTTTAAAATAGTTCTGCATCCCAACTTCCGGTTTTTCACTTCCGGTAAAAAAAAATTTTTTGTACTTTTTGAAGTTTTTTCAGTGTCTTTATGCACACTACAGCCTACAATAATGAAGTGATTATGATGAAACTTATGGAATAGGGTTCCAATTAGTGTGAAAAGATAATTATCATGTTTTGGGACACATTGTTTAAAGTGGTGGGGGGTCTACCATACAAATGCTGACTGTTCACACTTTGTTTTTTAAGTTTGTTGGGAGCATACAGACTTCATTCATTATTCAATTTTAATGACACTTTGGCAAATGATGGAGACTTAAGTAACAAAGAACTGATTAGTTTTTGGATAATATTGGAATAAGTGGTGGGGGTCCTCCCGAACACCTGTTTAATGTGTCACACTTTTTTCAATGTTTGTTGGGAGCACACAGCATTCGTTCGTGAACGAATTTTGATGACACTTTGGAAAAAGATGCAAACATGTATGGCAAAGAACTGATTAGTTTTTGAGCGATAGTGAACAAAGTGGTGGGGGGTCCCTGGAGCACCTGTTTTTTTGAAAGCTCTATAACTTCTGTACGTGATAAGCGAATTGGATGAAACTTGGTACATGAGTATGTAGTACGGTTTAAAATAGTTCTGCATCCCAACTTCCGGTTTTTCACTTCCGGTAAAAAAAAATTTTTTGTACTTTTTCGAAGTTTTTTCAGTGTCTTTATGCACACTTCAGCCAACAATAATGAAGTGATTATGATGAAACTTATGGAATAGGGTTCCAATTAGTGTGAAAAGATAATTATTATGTTTTAGGACACATTGATCAAAGTGGTGGGGGGTCTACCATACAAATGCTGACTTTTCACATTTTGTTTTTTAAGTTTGTTGGGAGCATACAGACTTCATTCATTATTCAATTTTAATGACACTTTGGCAAATGATGGAGACTTAAGTAACAAAGAACTGATTAGTTTTTGGATAATATTGGAATAAGTGGTGGGGGTCCTCCCGAACACCTGTTTAATGTGTCACACTTTTTTCAATGTTTGTTGGGAGCACACAGCATTCGTTCGTGAACGAATTTTGATGACACTTTGGAAAAAGATGCAAACATGTATGGCAAAGAACTGATTAGTTTTTGAGCGATAGTGAACAAAGTGGTGGGGGGTCCCTGGAGCACCTGTTTTTTTGAAAGCTCTATAACTTCTGTACGTGATAAGCGAATTGGATGAAACTTGGTACATGAGTATGTAGTACGGTTTAAAATAGTTCTGCATCCCAACTTCCGGTTTTTCACTTCCGGTAAAAAAAATTTGTTTGTACTTTTTTGAAGTTTTTTCAGTGTCTTTATGCACACTACAGCCTACAATAATGAAGTGATTATGATGAAACTTATGGAATAGGGTTCCAGTTAGTGTGAAAAGATAATTATTATGTTTTAGGACACATTGATCAAAGTGGTGGGGGGTCTACCATACAAATGCTGACTTTTCACATTTTGTTTTTTAAGTTTGTTGGGAGCATACAGACTTCATTCATTATTCAATTTTAATGACACTTTGGCAAATGATGGAGACTTAAGTAACAAAGAACTGATTAGTTTTTGGATAATATTGGAATAAGTGGTGGGGGTCCTCCCGAACACCTGTTTATTGTGTCACACTCTTTTCAATGTTTGTTGGGAGCACACAGCATTCGTTCGTGAACGAATTTTGATGACACTTTGGAAAAAGATGCAAACATGTATGGCAAAGAACTGATTAGTTTTTGAGCGAAAGTGAACAAAGTGGTGGGGGTCCCTGGAGCACCTGTTTTTTTGAAAGCTCAATAACATCTGTACCTGATAATCGAATTGGATGAAACTTTGTACATAAGCATTTAGTATGATTTACAAAAATTCTGCATCCCAACTTCCGGTTTTTTGCTTCCGGTAAAAAAAAATTTTTTTTACTTGTTGGCAGTTTTTTCAGTATCTTTATGCACACTACAGCCTACAATAATGAAGTGATTATGATAAAACTTATGGAAAAATTTCAATTAGTGTAAGAAGATAATTATCATCTTTTGGGACACATTGATCAAAGTGGTGGGGGATCTACCATACAACTGCTGACTTTTTACACTTGGTTTTTAAAGTTTGTTGGGAGCATACAGATTTCATTCATTAATCAATTTTAATGGCACTTTGAAAAAAGATAAAGACTTTATTGAGAAAGAATTGACTTGTTTTTGGACAATATTGGGATAAGTGGTGGGGTCCTCCCGAACACCTGTTTATTGTTTCAATGTTTGTTGAAAGCATACAACATTCGTTCGTTAAGTAATTTTGATTACACTTTGCAAAAAGATACAAATATGTATGGCAAGGAACTGATTAGTTTTTTTAGCGATAGTGAACAAAGTGGTGGGGGGTCCTCCAAGCACCTGTTATTTTGGAAGCTCAATAACTCCTGTACCTAATAATCGAGTTGGATGAAATTTGGTACATACCCATTTAGTAAAGTTTACAACAGTTCTGCATCCTAACTTCCGCTTTGTCACTTCCGATAAAATTTTTTTTACTTTTTTTCGTACAACAGAATTTATGTTTGTTGGAATACTACTGCCTGCTTTAATATTTTTATTATTAGAACTACGAAGTCCATAATATTGGTTAGCTTTTAATTAAAGTATTTTATGGATATTAGCTCATTATATATCCAGAACACTATGTTTCCAGAGCTGTGGTGAAGTCAGCCTATGCATCAGCGTCGCAATATTTTTTGTTTAGATTTAATAGTCGGACTTAAAATTTATGAGAAAAAAATTATTAGTAACCAAAAATATCAGCAGTTTTGCTATTTTACTAATTGTTAGTCAATTATTTCTTTCTTTATTTCTTTATTTATTTTATTTTTTTTGATTTTATAAATAACTATTTATTTATATTTTTTTTTTCTTTTTTTTTTAAATACTTATGTATTCAATATCATTCACTGATGGAGGAAAGTCGGATCCAACCACGGGGTGCCCATCACTCCGGGGTTGAAGGTGTTCATCGCCGTCCTCTCAATTTTAGTTGGTTTGTTTAAGTTATGTAAAAAAAATTTGGGATCAAAGAAAGGTTAAAATACTCTACGTTAAAAGGATAGGAAATGGAAAAGGAAAGGGAACAAGATGGGATGGACAAGGATTGGATATGGTAGGGGGGGAAAGGAATGAGAGTGGGTATGAGCTGGTAGTGTCTCACACAGCGGACGAGTGCTGATGGGGTGGTCAGAAGATAAATCCTCTGAACCACCATTCAATCAACAACACTCGCCAGCGGCGATCCACACCGCCAACTCATACGGAATGGTGCTATGATCTGAGTTAATTCCAATTAACTCACGACATGAAGGCTGGGCGAACATCTTCCCTCAGCAGTTGATATCGAACTGCTTTGGAAGACGTTCCCCAGTATCATTCGTGAGAACTGGACAACTCAAACCATAGGGTGCTAACGCTCCAGGGAGGGGACTCTAACGTTATGGAGTCGTTAGCCCAGCTGTGAATCCCGCTGCCACGGCGAACCCAGAGCATAACCAGATGACCAGGATGGATGTGATAGGCGTATACACCATTTCACAAATTTCTAATCCTGGCATCTGGTCACCTCTGGCATTCTCCGTGCCAGTACGAAACCCAGCCGTTACTAGGGTCCGTGGGTTTGTAAAGCCCATTGAGAATGATCCCGAAGAATCATTCTCACCCTTGCGTTACATAAAAATATCAAAAAAAGGAGAAAGGTAGCTGGAGGCGTGGGGACGCAAAACCCCATCAAAGAAAATCTGAGGGGTCTCAGATTTCCTCCGCTCCTGCGCGTTTGAAGCAGGGAGTTGCTTCCCGTCGCCAGAGCCTCTAACTATTGTAGGGTGGAAACAGAAAATTATGGAGAAGAAAAATTTAAAAAAAAAACTTTTCAAAGCTTTTTTGGAAATATGGAGGGACTCCTCCAGAGTCCTACATCGCTGTAGAAACCCTTAGAGGAGCCCCACGTTGGGCGCCAATTTGTAATGAAGCGCTTTCTCAATGGCGAACCAATGAGAATGACATTGCAGGAAGCGTACCTAGCGAGATTTATTTTCTTGGCCCAAGCTAGCTTCAGCCCATGGGAACGATTAAGAAACCCTGCTACTTCAGCACAAATACAGAAATGTACGCTATTAACGAAAATTTGCAGCAATGGAAAGAAATACAAGTGGAAAAATGGAGACTCTGGCGACCCCATTGGCGAAAGACCCACGATCAACACGCCCAACCCCTACATTCACCCTCAGACGCCCACACACTCACGCTTCATACATTCACCCACACATTCGACGACTAACACGCCCCCATTCAATCACTGACACGCCTTTTCACACACATTCACACTCCTACGTTGAACAAAAAAAAAATTAAACAAAATAAGTGTACTCACCCCATGATTATATCCTGACCTCCTATCCTGATTGTATCAGCCCTCCATCAGCACGTTGGTTACGTTGGAAACCTCACGAAGATACTTGTATATCAAAAATGTTGAATAAAGTTGTACGTATAAGCGTTGTATAAAATGTTAAGTAGAAACGTTGATTAAACTTGCAATCGTTAAGTAGAAGCGTTAAATAAACTTGCAATCAGAAGCGTTGGACAATTCTGTATTTATAAACGTTGAATAAAATGTTGAGTAGAAACATTGATCAAACTTGCAAGCGTTAAGTAGAAGTGTTAAATAAACTTGCAATCAGAAGTGTTGGATAATTCTGTATTTATAAACGTTGAATAAAATGTTGGGTAGAAACGTTAAGTAAACTGGCAATCATCAGCGTTGAATAATTTTGTATTAATAAACGTAGAAACGGTCAATAAACTTGCAATCAAGAGCGTTGGATAATTTAGTATTTATAAACGTTGAATAAAATGTTGAGTAGAAACATTGATTAAACTTGCAAGCGTTAAGTAGAAGCGTTAAATAAACTTGCAATCAGAAGTGTTGGATAATTGTATTTATAAACGTTGAATAAAATGTTGAGTAGAAACGTTAAGTAAACTGGCAATCATCAGCGTTGAATAATTTCGTTGAATAAACGTTGAATATAATGTTACGTAGAAACGTTCAATAAACTTGCAATCAAAAGCGCTGGATAAGTTTGTATTTATAAACGTTGAATAAAATGTTGAGTAGAAACATTGATTAAACTTGCAAGCGTTAAGTAGAAGCGTTAAATAAACTTGCAATCAGAAGTGTTGGATAATTCTGTATTTATAAACGTTGAATAAAATGTTGAGTAGAAACGATAAGTAAACTGGCAATCATCAGCATTGAATAATTTCGTTGAATAAACGTTGAATAAAATGTTACGTAGAAACGTTTAATAAACTTGCAATCGTTGGATAATTTTGTTGAATAAAACGTTAAGTAGAAACGTTAAATAAGCTTGCAATCAACAGCGTTGAATACTTATAAGCGTTGAAAATTTCTATGTAACAATTTGTAGAACTGATCGATGAATAAACTTGCAACTATAGTCGAAAAAGGTGAAACTGCAATGCTAAAATATGTTGAACTAACTTGCAATTAAAGCCGGATACGTTGAAAATACAATGCAATAAATTATTGAACAAATTTGTGTATATAGTTGAATCCGTTGAAACCACCAGGCAACAGTTTGCACAAAAAAAACAACGTTGTATAATTTACCGTGATGATGCAAATAATGTACAAAAATTCGGTATCCGAGTTGAAATGAATGCCGGAACTATTGTACCAACATACGTTGTAAAACTTGATATGATAATACAAATGTTGCGTGAGACTTCGTGGTAAACTTTGACAATGGTAGTATATGTTGGATGAAAAATACGTTATATATAAACTTTGATATGGTAATATAAATTGTACGAAACTATGTTGTCAAAGTTGGCCGAGTTGATATAAGTTAGATGAAAACATGGTATCAAAGCTTGGCAATGACGGTATAAATGATGTATAAAAACTTTGTTGTACCCGTTGCCAATGATGATACAAGTCGGAAGAAAATACTTGGCATAAACTTTGATATGATAATGTAAATATCGCAAGAAATCTCGTTATGGACTTTGACAAAGATGATATAAATTGGATGCGAAATCGTCGTATGAACTTCGATATGACCATATAGATACGCTACAGAAATAGGTAAACGTTGAAAATGCTAATTCCAGATAATGTAGCTGTGATGCGACGGCACAAAATGTATGCTGTCTCCAAATAGCGGGGTATAGTAGATTCACAACGAAAATATAACGGGAAGATCCTGTACCCAAACGGTCATTCAATCAGACGGTTGTCTGTTCCAAAAAGCACGCATAGGAAAAAAAATGTCGATACACCACGGTTGATTGATACAGTAATTTATTTAATTTCAAGATCGTCACAGTGACGCATATAATAACACTATATTATTTAAATCACACATAAGTAAAATTTAACTTAATTAAATGACTACGTAAACTTTTATTAACCTAGAATCAAGGTCAGTTCAATCGACTATCATAAGCATTAAAGGTATTCATTAACAGGAACAACAATATTCATGAATTATGTATACCGACAAATCATTTTACTAATAGCTATCTAATGTTAATAGATTCTTACACTATGATTTACAGCAATAAAAACAAAACAGCAAACAAAACCGATAATTAACCTAGTTCGATACATTCGACAAATCAGCCGACACTTACAAACGAAAACTGTATTTCTCTTAACAATAATGATTATGTAAACTTTTGGTATATACCGTTAAAAAAAATGACTAGACACGAAAACCGGAGTTTTTCATCATTAAATGTACCGTAAGGTTTCCCGAATTCACTGGAGTAAGTTTGCTTTATATAAAAAAAACGTTTTCAAGCAAACTATAATGCCTAGGGCAATTAATTAGATATTAAATAAAGTTACCTTAGATTTGCGAATATTCAAACAAAATTTCACCATATGCGCACCAATAAATATATCACGGATTTTGTATACTGTTACACATAACACAGACACATCACAAAACAAATAAATATTTTTTTTGATACATTAATAATTCCTTTTTTTATGGAGATTACTTTACATTTAATTTCTTTCTTTTTTATTATCTTTTTTTCTATAATTATGTTAATAAAAATTTTCCTTGGCAACCGGAAAAATGAATACTTTTTCTAATAAAAAATCTGAACACCTGTTGCCAGCTGTCAAAGCAAAATCCAATAGGATAATTGTAATAATATTACTCGACGTCAAACACCAAAATCAAAGGTAATAGAACTGAGAATAAACAATTTACAGTGGCTTATTATATAGCCAAAATTTTTAGTCTCGCAATAACTCGAATACAGTGTTTTAGATGTAAGATAATTAATTTCCATCAAGTTTTCAATGGTTGGGAACTTTTTATAGTTATACAAAACTGTTTGTTATTTGATATTATTGCACAAAAATAAGTTTGTGATACAAAATATTTCCGATACATCAATAACATTTATCATTGAATTTAAAATGAATTAAATGCAAGTTCGATCGATGTTATGATGTTTAGGTATTACGAAAATACAATCTACTATATCAGTACAGCGAAGTTCAGTTCCATAACGGAAAGATTGTTTGAAGCAAGATATTACATTCATACAAAGATAAATCGAATACTTTAACAAATCAAGATAGTAATTCTTGGTATGTTGACGATTGGAAAAATACGCACAGCTGTTATGAGGTTTGAAAACTTCATTGTTTAATTACGGTTGGTGTTTAGAAAATTCAAATTCAAGTAGTATATTGAAAATACTCGAATGGAAACGTAGCGCGCGTCAATTTTAGGGGGTTGTAAGATTAAATTTTAATGTTTATATAGATGATATTTAAGGAAAATTATTAATTAATTCAAATTAACCAATATTATATTATATTAATTAATAAATAAAATCAGTGTAATTGGTTCAATTCTTTTTCAAATATGTCTGTCCAGCTATTGAAAATTTAAGTAAGTTTTAGGAAAAATAAGGAAACTAGGGGTTACGGGGACTATAGAAATATGACTATTGAAGGTGAATGGATGGGAGACTATTACGAGCGGTACATGTTAATAAAAAAAATTGACAACTAATAAATCTGAGACTATACGAAAAATGTGTCTGTTAATGATGGATGAAAAAAAATTATTACAAGCTACTTATGGTAATCACAAATGACACTAAAGAATCAGAGACCATAATACACTGTGTTCACGCATTCTTCCAGGCTATCCATTACACAGTTTGTAACGATCGCAATAATCGCAAAACAATAATAAAACCAAATTCCTCTTTGTTTTCAATTCAATAGAAATGTATTTCGTTAGTTTCCGTTCATTTTTACATTAATAATAATTTTAAAATTTTCTAAAACTTAACTGCTAGTTAAATTTTGAATATACTATAAAAAGCAAACGAACGTACTCAATTTTATTTCCAATTCTAACGAACAGATGTCGTTGTCGTTATTAATCTTTGCTGAATTTTCAATATTACTCGATTTGTTTTGACATCATGAGATGTAAAGAAGCAAAAAACACATTTTTCCAATTTTTGAAAATGCATTCCATATTTGTGCTTCAAACAAATATTTTCTGAGTTGATTTTAGAAAAAATTCAGTAGATTCATTAAGGTGTTAATATATGTGTTGGCTCTTTTAAATTAATTGCTAGTTAATGTGATGTGTAATAATAAAAAACCATCAAATACTAAAAATATAAGTCAAATTTATAATTTGAAACGAAATTATTATTATTATTATGGTTGTAAACATTAATAAGAATACAATAAAAAGATTTATTATGGCCAGTTGTGACTTGTAATTGTCCACTTTATAAGAAGTTAACATTGATGAAAATGTTTCATCATGCGACACCAGATGGTTTTTCCAATATATAATACAAATTTGGATTATCAAAAAGATGTCAATGTTTTGAATAATAATAACAACAATAGTAGTGGTGCCGTAGTTTCAAATGGATATTCTAATATTTCAAATCAGGAATTAAGCAAATATTGGCTTGAAGAAGTTCACTTGGTATCCGAAATAATATGTCTGCTTATCCAGATCAAAATTCAACAACTTTGGAGCGTGGTATTGCAACTGGTGGAAACAGAATCAACAGTTTAAAATAAGGTATTTTTTTCTAATTTTATATTAGTATTGAAATTTAGTTTTTTTGTGTAGTTCAACTTAGTTTTTAGAATGATAGGCTAATTGAAGAATAATAAGAGATTTCCAAAATTTAAGATCCGTGTAGGGACAATCCGGATGGCGGGAGTGATCTCCTTTGCTTTAACTTTTATTTTTTTCCTACTATAAAAACGATGGAATATCAGATGTGCTTGTGATTTGTATAGTTTTAACAGTATATTGAACAGAAACAAAGTGATAAAAGTCCAATCCGATTCACGAAGTGAATCAATTACATACGTGGCTCCGTATCAGGGCCTAGTTACAAACGTGGCGCCGAAACAGGGACTAGTTACAAACGTGGGCCGAAACAAAAACCTGGCTTTTGTTAATGATAACCGAGATTACGGTTAATTTTTTTTTGATATAACGGTTAGTTATGAGTCATATTTTTGGCGCAATTTTAATTATATATTCTTAGCGCGATTTCTGAAAACCAGTTTTGGTTTGTGTGGTCAAAATTTTCTGGAAAAACCAGTTTAGTTTTGTTTTGGTTGAAAAGAATATTTTTTTTTGTTGATAATATTTTTTGTTGGGAGAACCAGCGTGGTTTTTTTATATGTATACCTTTTTTGTGTATATATAGATTATATATATACAGGGGAAATATTTTATTATTAAAATTTTTAATTGAATTTTATAATATGTACATGAGAGGTCAGGGGTTGAGAAGGAGGAGTCGACCAGGGGGGTGTGAGCCGTGGATGAATGAGGTGGATGAGAGAGCGAATGTGGAGAGAAAGGAGAGAATGGTTGAGGCGAGGAATGTGGTGGATGGAATAATAAATGTGGTTTTGAATGAGGTGAAAAATGGGGTATATTTGGAAATTATGGATGATATTTATGGAGAACGGTATGATAAGTTATTGGATGATCTGATTCGTGAAATAGTGAATGAGGAGTTGAATGGGGTGAATGAGGAAGCGGATGAGATGGATGAAGTGACTGAGGAAGCGAATGTGGGCTGGCGTGAGAGGAGACGGGTCAAGGAAAACAGGAGCTCACACCTGAAGAGGAAGGAGAGGAGGAAGAAGGAGAAGGAGAGTCGCTTGGTCGTGGAGCTGGGAGCTTCCTCGACCAAGAGTACTCAAATAGAGGAGCTGGTTGAGGTGGTTCCCATCTCACCGACCATGCGACAGGTAGAGGAGTGGTCTGGTCCACAGGAGGCCCCTGTTCCTCATTGTATAATTAATTAAAATTAATTATTTTTGCTTGTTTGAAAAAAAACCGTTTTGGGACAGCAATTTTTTTTGGAGATTGTTTTTTTGTGCTGTCATTTGAATTTGTTTTTGTACATATTGTACATATTTGTAAATATTTTTGTAAATAATTTTTTTTTTTTGTATATAGTTCATATATCTTTTTTGGAATAATATTGTACATATTTTCATTGTACATATTTTTTTTATGGAATAATATTGTACATATTTTCATTGTACATATTTTTGTATATAATCGTGTACATATTTTGGAATGACATTGTACATATTTTGTAAATATTTTTTGGTACTGTCAATGTACAGGGTTGTACATAGTTGTAAATAGGTTATTGTATACAAATACAAGTACAATGGTTCGTTGAATTCGCTCATTGAACATGATATGGGTGTGTGCAGGATATATCTTTTGTATTTTCAATTTTTTATTGGTGATTAATTTTTTTTTTGAATTTCTTTTGGAAAACCAATTATTGGTGTTTTTATATATATATATGGTATTGTATAAGGTTATAAATATAATTCTTTCTTCAGCGGTAGGCCTAACAAGCCATCCATGGGGCTTATCCCCTTAACATTGATGTCGTTCTTAGATCGCCTATGGCCATCGGGGTTATGCGATCGAAGAACATTGGTTTCTTCTCTTCATTCGGCGAGGAAGTTCTCAGGGACGAGGAGTGGTGTTGCTGTGTTTGTACTTAGGTGCAAACCAGTAGTACCATTCTTTGCTCAGAGGCTTCTTCGGTGTAATGAAGAGAAGGACCAATTATACTTTGCTTTCAGGATCAGAGGCCTCACTTCATACAAATTCAAAAACTTACCATTTTTTTACATTTAGCTTTACAATAGAACAGTTTTCATAGAGTTTAGGATTTGAAGTCTGGTGCTCGGGAGCGTTCTTCAACTTTTGCATTAGGTTTAGTTGTAATTTATTTTTAGGTTAAACAAGCACAACTGGGTCAGTAGAAATGGACCTAAGGTCTAATCGTGACAGTTGTGATTGTTTTATTAGGTTGGGGAGAATCTGTTCTGTAGAATCTGGTCGTTAGGGGCTTTTCTAGTCAGTTCTCACATGCATGGTTGGAGTGGGCTCGCGAACGCGATATTTTAAATTTAAACAATATGGATATTGTAGCCATACTTACTTTTTAAATTGTCTCCAGACGAATCTTGATTTTGGGAATCTCTTATGATATTAAATAAAAATAAAATAAATCAAACAAATTTTTCAAAAATTAAATAAATAAAATTTTTATTAAATAAATTAAATTTTCGTTAATTAAAATAATTTTAGGTAAATAAATAATTTTTTCGTAATTTAAATAGTTTTAGGTGACTAAATAAATAATTTTTTTTAATTACACAATACATCAAGATATAAATAAATATTTTTTACTTTTCTAAAAAAAAATAAATCAATATTTCAAAGTTAGGACGGTGCATCCAATAAATAAACATTCTTCTAAATATTTTTATTTTTCAATTTTTTTTTAAAAATAAATAAATATTCTTAGGGGTGCTATCGTCAATAACTAATTTTAGGTATATATATATATTTCAGTATATCTGAAATTAAATAAATAAATTATATTTTTACACATACAATATTTTAGGAACTTTTGTAAAAGATTCAGCAAAGATTGGGTACGACAGTGGTCTTTTTTTTGTTCTTTTACGAAATTTTGTTTTTGCAAAAAAAAAAACTTTTGTGTTTTCGAATTGGGCGTTCGTTGGTTTTTTTTTCGTTTCTGCGTTTTTCATTATTTTTACATTTACATCGTACTAACTACATTTGTTGTTGGGAATTGGTTTTAGTGTTGTTGTTAGCGAGTTCATAATTTTTCGGGTTTTACCATCAAAATGTCAAACCAACTAGACGTTGACCATCCGTTCTATGGTTTGGAACCCACCGAACTACAGATCGAATGTCTGGTTCGGGGTGTGAACTTCAGGGGGAACAATTGGGCAGAGGACTTTGCAATACCACAATTGGGTCCATCACTCCAAGCTGAACACATACACAATAGTCCAGCAATAGTACAACCGCAATTATCATTAAATTATCCATCAGTACCACAGGTACAACCACCACCATTATATCCACAAGCTCCACTTACAGCACCACCACCATACAACCAACCTCCTCAGGTATGGCGTGACACGGCTCCAGCGTTAGCACCAGTGGAGTACCGAGGGGTTCATGGGAACAATTTGAGTCGTTATGACTCAAATTGGGTTCCAACCTTCACAGGAGATGGTCACTCTCCTGATGTTCATGAGTTTGTTCACAGAGTTGAGGCGGCTGCCAGGAGGGACCGTGTGAATTGGGACGACCTTAGGTCTATCGTTCCACGGTATCTCAAGGGAGCTGCCGACAGATACTATCTGAATTTAACTCATGAATATGAGGTGGTGACCTATCCAGTGTTAAAGGAGGGACTCCTACAAACCTTCGGTACGCTCACTGATGATAAGGCGATCTTGCGAGTTCTTCTGAACCGCAAACAAAAGTCAAAGGAGAGCGTGTACGAGTATCTGGTGGAGATTGGTTCGTTAAATCGTCGTTTAGCACGTCCATTTGCTGACCGTGAAATGCTAGAGATTGCTCGGGAGGGACTGAGTGTGGAACTCAAAAATGCTACACTAGCAGCAACAATACATTCAATGGATGAACTTCGGACTTTATGTCAGAAGTTTGAACGTTTGTGGTCCACACCAGTTCCGACCAGAACATCAAATTTGAGAATTAGCGAGCTACAGCGGATGGATGATTATGAGGTGGATGTTAAACTAGATCGAGATGGATATATAAAAACGATGGAATATCAGATGTGCTTGTGATTTGTATAGTTTTAACAGTATATTGAACAGAAACAAAGTGATAAAAGTCCAATCCGATTCACGAAGTGAATCAATTACATACGTGGCTCCGTATCAGGGCCTAGTTACAAGTTCCGACCAGAACATCAAATTTAAGAATTAGCGAGTTACAGCAGATGGATGATTATGAGGTAGATGGTGAACCAGAACAACATGGATATATTGAAGCGGTGGATTCAACTCAGAGACGGATATTTCAGAGACCTGGTATAACATCTGATAACAGTCAGCCTGGTCCATCAATGTCCAGACAACCAATAGTGTGTTTCAGATGTGGAGTAAACGGTCATCGAGCTCCTGATTGCTCCAAGAATCGGATAAAATTATATTGCTGGAAATGTAACAAACCGGATGTAATTTATGCAAATTGTTCATATTGTCATCCGTCGTTAAACTATCGTCCGAGAGTACATGCTTCGGGGATGGTACCCTCGGTTCAACATCCAATGAGCCCGAAGAAAGCGACGAGAGATGTAGGAACGCAGGACGATCGGCCACCACCAACGAAACCCGAATAAAATCATCAAACACATTTAATTTCCCATCATTACATCGCACGTATTTTAGACGTCTTGAACGCAACATTAGATATTGGAGGATGAGGAAATTATTTCGTAAGGCTTGTATTTCATCTATCCTTTCAGAAACAAAGGATCCTCGGCCGCAATTAACAATTAGGATTTTGGACAAAAATATCTCCGGATTATTGGATAGTGCACTGAGAAAAAATCTTGGCGCTGATATTGCAAAAAAAAATGGCTGAATGAAAATAGCTGAGCTTGCTTAAGTATATAGAGGAGTTTCCTAATATTTTATATCAAATGCAATAAAAAGAAGCACTTTCAGATATTTCATATATCTAGCTGTAAAACGCTATTACTCTTATCTAAGTGGGCATGTTATAATATTCATTCAACACAATCGGAGCTATTTAAAAAGCATTTACTTAATTGTAATAAATGCTTTTTTTATGTTATATTTCAGCTATTGGATATAACTAAATTTACTATTTGCATAACATAATGTAATATTATTGATTAGAGAGTTTCAGTTTACCACTTTTCGTTATTTGTCAGAATTCTAGACAGAATTGCTTTATTAGATAGGAAAAAATGCTATTTACAAATCAATTTTTAGTTAAATGGGTAACTAGTGAAGTTATGCATGTAAACATGTTGGTGCATGTAAAGGTCATTATTTTAAGTAACTTCCTTTTCGTTTAATCGGCTTCTATTTACTAATACATGCTAAAAAATAGCAAAAAGAAAATAAAATGTGCAAAAGGATTATATTTTGGAAATATTAACGGAATTGTGTTTTAGTGATTAAAAGTTCGTGGGCGCGGAATAAACTTATTGTGGCATTTGAATATTATTTAATTAATAAGGATGGCAGACGAATTTGTGCAAAATAAATTAAAAGAATGGAATCTTCCAAAGTTAATTGAATTATTTAGAGGTAAGCATATATTTTGTAATATTTACTATAGTTAAAATTTCGAAAGCGCGATTTACTTAGGAAAATATGCTATTATGTTAGATAAATTGTTCAATAAATATCTTTTTCGTTCTCCGGTTTCCCATTGTACGCTTTAATATAAATATTTGCTTTACCGTAATATATTGTTTTACTGTAATCGTGAAAGAGTAACGTGTTTTTAGAAATATTAGTAAAATAATTGTTTAATTTGCTTAGCTAAATTTCAAAAATAAATAAATTAACAAATTAACTAAATTTGTGAAGTCCTAAAATTATGTTTTTGTAATTTTTATTAATATATGTAATTTTTAATCATAAAAAATTCATGTAATATTTTAAAAATTGCACGTAATTTATTGTAAATTTTTTGAATCAATTTTTTAAAGTTAAAATCAGTGAAAGTGCAGTATAATTTTATCCAGCAAAATATTTAGTGTGTGACTTATTTGTTTTTATTATAACTGCCGTTTACAAATTGTAGTGATTTTTTTCTAAAATAAATTATGGCTATGTTTAATATATTTTAAAATGGCTGACTTTTGAATTAATTTAGATTTGATATTCCAGTTTCAATTTTTTATAGAAAACGTACTATGCGAATAGCAATTATAGCTATAAATTTCAGTATCGCAAATTTTTTGATGTGGTAAGTAGGGCTCGTAAAATACTCGAACATTAAGTATCCGGGTATCGAGTAGTTATTTTACTCAAATACCCGGGTACCCGGGTAACCCGGGTATTTGGATAATTAAAACAAAACAAATTTTCAATAGTTCATTTGTAGATATTTAATTCAATTAATATTTGTATTTATTTAATTCAATTAATTTAATTCTTAAAAATATGTTAAACGTTAAATGAAATCAAATTTTATAGAGCAAGAGCCCGCGACGGCCAGACCTTCGTTATTTTATAAAAGCTGAAACTTTTTCTGCGCATACCTCCTAGTCAGGTAGGAACGATTAGCGACATATGAAGTTTGGATCATGGTGGCTTTGGCAGGGAGCAGGTAACAAAGGGGCCTCCAAAGTTTCGTGAAAGTATAAAAGGCAATTTTTTATATATTCTTCGGGGATAGTATTAGAAGTCACGTCACCCATTGCCAGACACTTACTATCGTGGTAACCCCCTGCCAGACACCCTTAAATTTAAACAAATTGATGAAGTTTAAGGGTGTCTGGCAGGGGGTTGCCAATATAGTAAGTGTCTGGCAATGGGTGACGTGACTTCTAATACTATCCCGAAGAATATATAAAATAATTACCTGCTATACTTTCACGAAACTTTAGAGACCCCTTTATTACCTGCTCCCTGCCAAAGCCACTATGATCCAAACTTCATATATCGCTAATCGTTCCTACCTGAGTAGGGGGTATGCGAAGAGAAAGTTTCAGCTTTTATAAAATAACGAAGGTCTGGCCGTCGCGGGCTCTTAGTCTATTATAATAATATAACATTTACTATAACTTTTTGTTTATGAAATAGTATTTTAAAAATATTAAGCCATTGAGTGTGGAAGGAGCTAACGAACTGCGAATTTCGGTTATTATATTGTCGGCTACTGAAAACACCCGTTCGTATGCGGTTGATGTAGGATTTATAGTAAGCAATGAAGCGTACAGATTATCTAACATTTGGTTTCGCTTACCTCCATTTGTCTCCATAAATCGAAGGGATTGCTCAACATTTAAATTTTCGATTTTTTCTTTGGTTTTAGTTATATATGATGAAAGACAATGCAGTAGCTCATTATATACTGATGTTTGTTCCCACTCTCCATCAGAAGAACTTGAGCTTTGATCTGCAACTACGATGTTGTTTTCATTCGAGTACAGACGTAATAATAATTGATGAGCAAGCTGCTTTGTAGACATTTTTGTTGCTTAGCTTAAAAACTCATTGCTTTTTGGAAAAATACCATGATGCAAATATAGCAATAATATTATTATATCCTTTTGTCGACGTCCATCAACTTCGTTTTTCAAATTTTTATATAGTTCACGAGAAAGAGGTGTCTCGTTTATTTTTTTTTTAGAATGTAGTTATTTTAGTTAAAGTTAAGTTAGTTAAAACATTTTAATTATAAAACTAATGGAAATTAAACAATCGGAAAATAAATGTATTGTCGTTTGTGTGGGAGTACTCAGGAATCTCTCAAGGATCTACATTTTAAGGTCATAGAAGTATTTCTAAAAGATCTAGGTTCATTCATTTTCTGAAACATACGTTTTTTGAAAGTATTTTTTGGACAAATCAGGAAAAGCGACAGTGAGCGTCATAAGAATTTTGTTTTTGTAATACCCGGGTACTCGAAGCTATTACCCGGATATTCGAGTAGTAAAATTTTTGACCAAATACCCGGGTACCCGGTTATCCAATACCCGAGTATACGAGCCCTAGTGGTAAGATTGGCTAGTTATATTTTTGTAGGTATGATATATATAGCAAAAAAAGCTATTTGAATAGAAAATTGTAATTTTGTTCTTTGCTAACAATTTTCAACAACAAAACTATTTTTAATATTAAAAAGGACTTAAAAACATTTTGTTAAAAAAAATTAAATTAATAAGATTTTAATTTTAATAACAAAGAATATTAAAAAGTTTTAGGATTCTATATTTGAAATTTGTATCTGGAAATAATAAGATGATAATCTTTTCAATTCAAATTAGATACTATTAATTAATTATAATTTATTTAAAGAATTCTCGTTTTTATGATAACATTATTTTTGTTTAAATTTAATTAGAAGAAGGATTTGGTAAAACAGAATTCAAGAGTTTGGAGTACGAAGGTGTGGCAAGTCTTATACCGCAACAAGGTATGAGATCTCTCTTTTGGAAGAAATTCAAATTTGAATTTTTACAAGTAAATGTTAGCTTATGATTAAAATAATTCTTTCAATTCCAATAATTATTTAATTAACTATTTTAGGAAAACGGAAATTGCAAAAATAAAGAATCAACTTTATTACCTGAGTTAACTGATGTTCAAGGTGGTGAAACCACTTTTATTTTGCAACCTTCCAATCAATGTTTTTCTGTGGATAATAATGAAAATTTACCCCCTTTGACATCAGTTCTGGTACAGCAAATGCCAACGGAATTGTTGAATTACAATTCCAATTTTCTTGAAATATTTTTGTACTGTACAGATAGAAAATTAATAGAACTAAACTATAAAAAAATAACCATTTGGACAACACAAACAGAAATCTTCTATCAAGAGTTATTATCAATAAAGAATTCGAAATACAAGGATTTCCCAAAAAATTTAAAATCACTACTGATAGATTTAAACAATTTATACAAGAAATAATTCGGATAGTTCCAACTGAAAAAGAAATCATAGCAATTTATTATTTACCTAATGATCCAGTCACAAAACGCCACGCAACTGGTAAGTTGTGGGACACCTATAACCATTTAAAAGCAAAATTAATAAAAGAACAAAAGGATTTAGCACCGGTTAAGGATTCTGTAATTCACGTCGATATCGCCAAAAGTATTTTAGATAGCATCGAATATCTAAAAGAAATTTATCTCCATGGGATAAAATTCGTGATTTATGGAATAAATCAACAGAGTACAGAAATAACATTCTGAATAACAAGTTTTCTGTTCATGAATATTTTCAACTGTTTCCAGTCTTAAAAACAGATAAAGGATCAACATTACTAATCGAAGATTTCGATAAAGCGTTTACAAACAAAGCTAACAGGCTTTACAGGTATCTGGCCCGATATCGAAAATAAAATAATCATTTATGCTAAATCCAAAAACAAAAAGGAAATAAAAGACGTTTTAAAAAGCAGCTGTCAATTCAAAGGACTTTTGATTCTGACGCATCTATTAGGCAATTCAGCTTATGCAAAACCTAAACCTCAAGTTCTTGATGAAACTAATATATCACCAGATAAAATGACTGGCACCTCAAAAGAACTTAAAAGCAAAAAAAAGCGTATAAAAGTATCCCATGTGGAAGTACTTAAATCATTTTTATTGTTGGAACAAGTTAAACATTGCCATATAATATAATATGTGTTCATATATCTAATAAACTTAATTTTAGGACGGAAATCTTATAACTGAAACAGTAAAAATTTTAAGACAAGAAAAGTTTGAGAAATCAATCACCCTCCAACCAGGAGTTATTCTCGTTGGAAAGGCTTATGGTATTATATATATGCATATTGATATTTATTTTACTTTGGTTTATTCTGTTTTAGATGAGATTGAGACTTCATATGTGTATTTGAATGAGTCGATATACAAATTTGAAACTGTTTTGTCTGCTGTAGAGGCTTGCTTCAAAATTATTCATACATTGAATTGCAAGTATCCCGAAGAATCAAAGCCAGTGTGGACATTCTTACAAAAATACGTTTTTGATATTTCCACTGCATATGATTATCACTATTCTAGTGTCTTAACGTTGTGGAAAGATTTATCAAGACTTCCTTAAGATTTATATAAATTAATATTTTGTAAATTTCTTGTAAGTTTTTATTTATATTGTTACTTTTATAATTTTTTATAATCATGAATTGTTTTATGTGTAAAATTGAAGTTCCTACAGCAAAATATTATATTAAACATTTAAGCATATATCATAAACTAGAATGTTAGGATTTAAAATGTAATGACTGTGAACCAATCAGATTTTTTACTAGTTCGAATAGTTTTCGTAAGCATATTAATCAACATTTTCAAAATGAAAGAGAAAAATATAACGACAACATTAATTTTATGGAATTAACTAAATCTAATTGCAATAATGAAAATGACTTGTTAATTCACAGGAATAATATTTCTCATATAAATGAATCTGCTGAACTAAGAAATCAAATAAGTGATGACGTGTTAAATTTCATTAGAAAAATTTATAATAATCACAATATTTGCAGAAAATCTGTCCAAACAATTATTGAACATTTTGATTTATTTTTAAGAAGCAAAATTTTTTCTGTCGCTGAAAGATTGATAGTAAAAGAAATTTTGGAAAACTACGAAATTAAACGAGGTACGGTTCAACTTATCAATAACACGTTTGAAAAAATATGAAATAGTTTCAATATAGCTAATACTGAGCATAGGCGTTTATCATTATTGAAAGATTCTGTTCACTACTTTAGACCCAAGTCTATTATTGGCGAACGTATAGAGGTTATTCGGAATAATTACAAAGTTTTTCAGAAAAGTATTGATGTTACATGTGCCGTTGTTTCAATTAAAAATATTGTACAATCATTTTTTCAAGTCGACGGTTTATTAGAAAATTGTTTCTCATATATATACAGTCTTTAACAACAGATACAAGATTATCGAATATAATGCAAACAAAATTTTGGAAAAACAAATGTTCATTCATAAAAAATAAAAATATAGAATCTGTAGTTTTGCCACTTATATTATATTTTGATGAGTTTGAGGTGAATAATGTATTAGGTTCTAGATCAGGACTTCAAAATCTAGGTTCTATCTACATATCGTTTCCTTTTGTACATCCGAGATATCGTTCAAAATTAGATTTAATTTTTCCAGTTCAACTCTTTAACAGTCTAGACCGGAAAAACTATGGAAATAGAATTTTTGAATCAGTAATATCTGAACTAAAAGAACTAGAAACTACTGGTATTCTAATTAATGGAAATATTTTTTATTTTGTTTTGACTGTTTGTGTTGGTGATAATAAAGGTCTTAATTCAATGCTGGGCTTCACAGAATGCTTCGTAGCGAATTATAGTTGTCGTTTCTGTAAAGTCAACCGGCAAACTATGCACAGCTTAACGAAAGAAAATAAAACTATTTTAAGAAATCAAATTAAGGGTCATTCCAAAGTGACTAACGTAACATTTATACCGAAGTTCACAACTTTGTTTCCTTATAACTAAAATAGTGAAGATTATTTTAAGCAATTGTTGACTTTTTAAAATGTAAATCGAGTTTATTTATCTAAATCAGAAAGCTTTTTTATTTAAATTAAATTTGTTAGATATTTTTTATATAAAAATGTAAATGTGACTTCCGTAACATTCTTTATACCATTAAATTAACACCTAAATTATGAACCAAAATTCTCTAGATGTTGAAAATGTACATAAAATTTATTGATAATTTTCTTCAACGTAATTAATGTATTTTTTAAAAAAGCCAATAACTTTTTGAAAAATTTGTTAGTTTTTCATATATTAACGCTTTTGTATTAAATGATGTGTGACTAACGTAACGTGACTAACGTAACACAAAAGAATTCATGTATTTAGAATGCTTACCTCATTTATTTGGAAAGCAAAGCAGTTCAATTCAGACACTCCAAGCTTTAGCTTACAGAAAATAAAAAGTCTAAAACAATTCGGTTTATTATATTTGTGCTATGCTATATTCTTTTTAGATATATTTTAATTCGTATATTAAGCCTTTTTCACAACCATGCGCTTAATTGCATTCTAAACAAAATAACAATATTGGAATTTTCACAGTTGTTGCTATATCTTATAGTAAAATATATGAAAAAAAAATTATAGGTCGCAGTTACAGTTTTGTGAAGAAAAAAAATTTAGCTTGAAGGTTGACTTTAAAATGGAATGACCCTTAACTATTGCGAAGATGTTCGAAAAAAATCCGTTACAGAGACTGGAATAGTTTCTGACTGTGTATTTAATGTTCTTAGAGATTTTCATGCAGTCGAGAATTATTCTGTAGATGTAATGCATGATCTTCTTGAAGGTATTTTGAATTATGAAATAGCCTTGATATTACACAGTTTTATTGAAACTGAAAAATTTTTTACTTTAAATGAACTTTTTTTTTTTTTTTTTTTTTTTTAATAAAATGTGTTGTGTAGTAGGAATTACAATATGTGCCACAACAACACATAAAAACCTTTTAAGACCAAGGTCCCACAACAACATACGTTCAAAGGTGTTGATGGACGTAAATCTTCCTTTTTTTGTATTTTCATATTTTTTGTTAAAGAATGGATAACTAAACAAAAAATCCTATCACTGACAAAATATGACATAGGCCAATATTTTATGATAGAATAGAGAAAATAAAAGTAAATTAAAAAGTAAATAGCAAATTGTTACAAAAATTTGCTGAAACAAAACAAAAATGTAGTTGCCAATAATCCAGCCGGTTGCATATTCACTGATCCTGTGACACACTCTCTTTCTTAAAGATTAAAGCTCTCACGAAATTATATGAAGGCTCATTTCTTCAACGAAGCAATAGCGTCTCAACATCAAGGACTATTTAACAGCTAAGATTGAGGGTGCTACCGTTGACTGAATACAGTTCATCCGCCACCACCCCTAAGATGTCACCTTGGCTAGTGATATCTCACTGCTATTGCCAGTGGTGTGTGATATCTCACGTCAACTCGTATGTCAATAGCAGGGACTGGAGTTGCGAAAGAATCGAAAGAAGCTGCGAAAGAATCAATAAACCACAGCAAATAACTATTGATCATTTGAAATTAAAAAAATTGAAATATTCTTCATCTGAAATTATGTAGTTTTCAAAATATCTCGGACTTTTAATTGGTGACTGGGTTAAAGTGGGGAACCAAAAGTGGGATTTATATTTAATCTTAAAACAAATAACCGATGTAGTTTTGTCTGATGTTGTTTCAGACAATGTTATTTCATTACTAGAAATATTAATTTCTGAGCATCATAAAAGCTTTATAGAAATGTTCAATCTTCCATTAAAGCCAAAACGTCATTTAATGTTACATTATCCCACAATTATGAAAACTATAGGACTACTTGTGCAAGTCTGGTCAATGCGTTTTGAAGGGAAACATAAAATACTTAAAGATGTTGCTCGTTCCACCCGATCTCGCAGAAATATATGTCTTACAATTCTGGAAAGATATATGTTAGGAAAACAAAACAAAATTCTCGGTATAAATTTGTCAGATATTATTGATTCGTATGGTCCTGAATCTAAAATTAATTTTTCAGAAACAGAAAAAAATATACAGGAATACCTCGCATAGTACGGTTAATCGGTTCCACCATTTAGCCGTACTATTTGAAACCGGACTAATCGAGGAACTAACTACATACAAAAAACGATAATTTGTTCCATACAATTTGTTTTTTCCTATTTTTCAATAAGAAAACGAGAGTAATATATTCAAATGTACATATATTTATTAAAAATAACTAAACAAACAAAAAAAAGTTAATTTATAAAATGGTTAAAACAACTAGATAAAAAATTCACACAATTCACTTTAAATTTTAATGTTTTAATTAATTTTTTTTGCCAAAAAATTGCAATAACGATGTCTGGATCATTTTTGGTGGTTTCTCCTCAACAATTCTTTGTAGCAATAAATTGTATTGTTTATTGTTCTCTCTCTCTCTCTCTGGCGTTTACATCCCATGGAGGGATTTTTCTGTCTGTGCAATCAGCTTCCATTCACCTCTTTCCATGACCAGTTGACCCCAGTTTCGAAATCCTATATCAGAAACTGACCCTTCGATTACTATTCTACAATTTGATCCCGATGTTGTGAGTTTGCACAGAGAAACAAGTTTCTCTGGGATACCAAGGCATATGGCATATAGTGTTCAACAATGCGATGCCACGATAATTTGCACACTTTACACGGTCACCTTTCTTATGTAGCGGAACAATGAGAGCTGTTTTCCATTCAGCAGGTAGTTATTCTTGGTCCCATATTGCAAGAATCACATCGTATATACGTGAGACCAGAGCTGCTCCTCCATTTTTCAAAAGTTCTGCGGGAATTCCATCGAAACCTGGGGATTTGCCATTTTTCAGTTTTTTAATGGCAGCTTCCACTTCTTCTATTGCTGGGTTAGGGACAAAAATCTCCTCAGTTGATTGAGCAATTGCTCGAATAGGATGAACTTCATTCGTCCTATTCAGTAGGTCTTGAAAGTGGGATCGCCACACTGCCAGCACATCACGTTCACTTGTTCATCAAGTTCATTATTTTTATTTTTGATGGCCGTAGATCTTGGGTGGAAATCTTTTGTCAGATTTCGTGCGTTGGCAAAGCACTCTTTTGAATTTCCGTTGGCCGCATGTTGGTTGATGTTTTCGATGCAGCTCTTCATGTGTTCGCGTTTCTTTTTACGTAGAAATTTTGCTGAGGCTTTCCTCAGGCATAATCAGATTGAGAGCTTCGGGTGTTCCTGGTTAACTATTTTTCTCGCAGTTTTTGTTTATGTTCAACGGATTGGCGGCACTCGTCTTCAAACCATTCGTTGTGTGATTTCGGTGGTCGTTTTCCGATTGTAGTTTGTGCTGCGGCTATAATGGTTGATTGATGTGTTTGCCATTCTTCTTGTATGTTTAATGGCATCTCAGAAGAGATGTCATGCTCTTCTATGTTTTGTGTTATTATTTCCTGATATCTATTCAGCGTTTCCGGATGTTTAAATGCTTCGACGTTCCAGCGCACAGTCTTTTTTGCTTGTCTGTTAAATGTGGATCATAATTTGCACTTGTACTTAAAGATGACAAGCATATGATCGGTGTCCATATCAGCACCTCTGTATGATCGAACGTCAGCTATACTTGTAGAGTGTCTCTTAGAGATCATGACGTGATCGATTTGATTTTCCGTTCTTCCGTCATTTGATTTCCACGTTGCCATGTGAATTTTCTTGTGAGGGAAGAAAGTGCTGGGAATTACTAGATCATACATCATAGCCAGCTCGGCTGCGCGAAAGCCGTTATTGTTGCTGGTATGATGCAAGCTGTAAGGGCCAATATGTGTTTTAAGTTCTGCAATCCTAGCAATCCTAGCAATTTGAGCATTTAAGTCACCTACCACGATTTTTATATCGTGCCGCGGGATGTTATTGATGACTTCTTCGAGTTCTAGGAAGAACAGGTCTTTAACATCATCTGCTTTATCTTCAGTAGGTGCATGAACATTGACGATCGTTACATTGAATTTTTGCGTGCGGATTCTCAGTGTGCATAACCGCATATTAATTGGGCAGAAGTCGATAACATGCTGATTCACGTGACGGTGTATAAGAAAGCCAACTCCAAATCTCCTCCGTTTTGATGACCGCAATAATAAAGAGTGTACCCTTTCGCTATTTCATGGATTCCACTGCCTGGCCATCTTAGTTCTTGTAATGCCACTGGATGTGTAGCTCTCGACTTGTTGAGTGAGTTTTAGGAGATATCCTGGTCTTCTAAGGCTTAGCACGTTCCAGGTTCCCATTTTTAAATCGTAATCCGGGTACAGTTTCCGAGGTCGTTCCAATAATGAATCCGAGATATTCCGAGGCCTGTGTACAAAATTCATGACAATAATTTTTTTACGGAAATGGGGTGTTAGCCCTTCGCCCAACCCAAATTTTCGTGAATGGGTTCGTTCTGCATCTTAAGGTCACCAGAAACAACCTTTTTACACGCTTATATAGCGAGCCGCTTGATCCAAGACAGACTCCCGCTGCAAGCCGCCCCTAACAGGAAGAACAGACGCTTTCTACACATTTATATAGCGAACCGCTTGATCCAAGACAGACGCCCGCTCCAAGCCGCCCCTAACATGGAAAACAGATGCCTGAGTTGCATTGGTTTTATGACGCCAATGACTCGACATGGTGCAGAATCATGGAGAATAGGCAGTATTTACTCTGCCTCTCTCAACTACACCAACCTACTTCTGTTAGGGTTACGCAGGTAGCACCGCGTGGACATAGAATTTCAGATTTTCGCTACCCTTTATTGTTTATTGTTCGACGAATTGAAATGCTACGTTCGATATTAAGATCAACTTCCATAATATAACCTTAAACTTTTTTGACCATTCCAATAATTTTTGAAAGCTGTTCAGCCGTTAAATCTCTACAGACATTTCAGCACAGTCATCGTTGTCTGAGTTTTGCTTATAAAAATAATTTTATATATGTATTATGTATGCACATATTATTTTTTTTAAGAATAATTTTTCCCTAGAATTTTTTTCCTTTTCATTTATGTTTTTTTTTTTGAAAATTTCAAAACCGTACTATAGAGAAACCGGACTAATCGAAGCCGTACTATGCGAGGTATTCCTGTATTATCATTTCTAATTAATAATGACGATCCAATATTTTATAA
The DNA here is from genome assembly GCA_963693315.1 of Diogma glabrata. Lineage (NCBI taxonomy): Eukaryota > Metazoa > Arthropoda > Insecta > Diptera > Cylindrotomidae > Diogma > Diogma glabrata. The sequence goes on along the minus strand of OY856187.1, from coordinate 274,296,713 downwards.
ATGGATCATTACTAGAAATACATTAATAAAAATCGGAATGGTTGTCGTTGTAGCAGATAATGAAGATGAATATAAAATATTTGGTAAAATTTTGCACATTTCTGTTGGTAGATGCAATAAAATTCATATTTTAGTACAGTTACTAGAAACTCTTTATTATGACAGTCATAAATATTGTCACGTAGTAGAATTTCTAAACAAAAAAACCTTATTGCTTTTGATATGGAACTTTGTAAAACATATTCTTTAATAGATTTCAAATCAACTAAATATGTAATATAAATTTAATTTCCATATAATATTATAATAATTAATAGTTTTTTATAAAATTACTGTACTTAATAGTTTTTATAATAAAGATAAAAAAAATTAAATTATTTGTTTTATTTTCTCTTATAATACTTTTATTAAATATAGCTGTTTTAAACATGGAACCACCCTTAAATTATAACACATATATTTGAATTTGTGCTAATGCATATTTTAATCACTGCATATAAAGCAGTATTTCTGAATAGTTCGATCTAAAAATTTGCTATATATTATTGCACTATTTAATTCCCTGTTTATATATTGTGCTGGAAGATACTGCAAAACTTCCAATGTACATGTGGTATGTGATTATCTTTAGTCAGCATAGCAAGCTATTCATATAGCAAATTTTTGTACTAACTTCAAACAATTGTAAAGATTTGGATGTCTTTTTTTCCAATATTTTATGACTGTTTTCACAATAGATGACTGCAAAATTTCCTATGTACATGTGGTATGTGCTTATCTTTAGCCAGCATACGAAGCTATTCATATAGCAAATTTTCGTACTAATTATATTTTATTCACTGCTATATAAAGCATTATTTCTGATTAGTTCGATCTAAAAATTTGCTATATATCATTGCACTATTTGATTCCCTGTTTAAATATTGTGCTGGAAGATATTGCAGAATTTGCAATGTACATGTGGTATTTGCTTAGCCTTAGTCCGCATAGCAAGCTATTCATATAGCAAAGTTTTGTACTAACTTCATACAATTGTAAAGATTTGGATGTCTTTTTTTCCGATATTTTATGCTGTTTTCACAATAGATGAATGGCATTTATAAGAATTTATTCAGTACTAGTACTAGTATTTAGTAAAAAAAATAGCATGTTATGCTTTTTGGTAAGCAAATACTAACTGAATAACTGCCTTTCAAAGCTATTTGGCTTTGCCATTTAAAATAGCATATTTAATCATAAAAATCTACTATCCCGATTTGCGCTATTTAGATGGCACCAAATACTTAAAAAATCAGCTTTTATAGCTCTATATTTTTTTCAGTGTGGAGCGTCAATCACAATACTTGGAAGAAATTCCTTGGAATTATTGGAATCATCGGGTACAACCTACCGTAAATACACTTCGTGTATTCGTACGGCGGATGGTACTGCAACTAAAATTTTAGGCTACATCGAAATTCCAATAACTGTGAATGGCTCCACTAAACCAATGCGGTTCCATATAGTCCCTGGTTTACGGGAGGAGCTCTACCTGGGCATAGATTTCTGGGAGAAATTCGGTATTGTTCCTTCTTTTGTTAGTGAACTGACTCGTACAGAGCCAATAACTTTAAATACACACAACCTCACCACTGACCAGCAACGTGAAACAAATACGTAGACTATTAGGAATGGCCGGTTGGTACCAGCGTTTTATACCAAACTACGCAAGCGTGGTATCACCGATAACAGATCTGTTGAAGAAGAGCTCGGGAAAATTAAAATGGACATTGGAAGCTCAAACAGCTTTTAAAAATTTAAAAAGATTGCTGACTACAGCACCGGTACTAATTAACCCTGATTATAATAAAGAGTTCTTTATTAGATGCGATGCGAGTCTGACAGGGGTAGGTAGTGTACTGTATCAGATCGATAACGATGGACAAGAGTGTCCGATAGCCTTCATGTCGAAGGAGCTTAACAAAGCTCAGAGAAACTATTCGGTTTCTGAGCTTGAATGTCTTGCGGCAATTCTGAGTGTGAAGAAATTCAAGGGCTATGTTGAAGGTCACTGATTTACAATTGTGACTGATCACTCAAGTCTGAAGTGGCTTATGTCACAGAAAGACTTGAGTGGTCGTCTGGCTAGGTGGAGCCTAAAACTCCAACACATGGATTTTACCATTGTCCACCAAAAAGGTACCCAAAACATAGTCCCTGATGCTCTATCTCGTCTTTATGACGAGACACACGAATAATTGACGGAAGCATTAGTACATCGCATTAATGAAATTAAAATCGACAATGAAGGTTATCGGTACAAAGAGTATACCGATATGATAGCTAAATTTCAATCATCACCCAAGGACTTTCCTTCAGTTAAAGTCGTGGATGATAAGCTATACATACGTATTGAGCCAAGACCTGATGCAATACCTAACGATGTTCCTGTGTGGAAACTCTGGGTACCAAAACCGATGACTTCCAACATGATTCAGAAACATCATGATGATAGTACTGCTGCTCATGGAGGTGTTAAAAAGACTTTAGAATTACTTCGACGTCTTTATTATTGGCCGGGCATGGCGTCACAGGTACACAACTATGTTGTGTCCTGCGACACATGTAAACAAACAAAAGCCACGAATCAGATATTGCGTCCTCCGATGCAATATCAATTCGAAACAGCACGTCCATGGCAGAGAGTCTATATAGATTTTTTGGGACCGTACCCTCGTTCTACACTTGGGAATACGGTGTTATTGATAGTTCTGGATCATGCTACGAAGTTTGTACTACTGAAACCACTTAGAAACGCAACTTCACCGAAGGTGAATGCTTTTCTAAGGAACGAAGTGTTTCTTACATATGGGGTACCAGAGTTTCTACACAGTGACAATGGCAAACAGTTCACTAGTAGGAACTTTCAAAATCTTTTGTCAGATTTCGGCATTAAACACATTAGGACCGGTGTCTATAGTCCTCAAAGCAACGCGTCAGATCGGGTCAATAGGTCAGTTCTAGCAGCAATTCGAGCGTTCAAAAAAGGTCAACATACCAAGTGGGACTCACAAATTGGTGAAATCGCTTATGCACTGCGGGCTGCAGTACATTCAGCTACCAAGTACTCACCGTACTATCTATTATTTGGTCAACATCCAATATCGGATGGAAATACTTACCAATTGTTGAGATCACTACACAAGCTTGGTGAAGATGCTGGTGAGGAATTAGAACGCTCTGATCATTTGACTCTGCTCAGGAACCGAGTTCAGGAAAATTTAAAAGCAGCTTTCAAGAAATCGCAACATCAGTATAACCTGCGATCTAAACTACGGACTTTTCAACCACAACAACGTGTGTTTGTACGGCAACATCATTTGAGTGACGCTACAAAAAAATTCTCGGCAAAATTGGCTCCAAAGTTCTTACCTGCAATGATTAAAACTAAGATTGGAAATGTACTTTATGAGTGCATAGATATGAGCTGTAAGAATCTTGGAGTACACCACGCGAAAGACATCAGGGAATGATGTCTTTTCGTTAGGTAGGGTCGTTCCTCTGGCTGGTTGTCGTCTCTGGGGTTCACATCTTCAGTGTTATATTTTACTGGTTGTATCGAGAGTTCAATGGTGCTGACGTTAGATGGATGGATGATCGATTTCGGTACTCACTGATAGTTCCTAGGAACTTCATGAGTATTGAAATTGATCATCGACCCTGGCGTTGGTCACCATTGATAACTCGATCCCAGATACAGATTAGTTGTGGGAAGTAGTTCGGTGGTTTTTGACGTAGAGGGGGTGATGACGTTTTTGTGATTTCAAGGGTTAATATCTTGGTTTTTACCTTGAATTCATGGTGTAACGTCCGCTATATTCACCTAAACAATAATAAAACCAATTCATCTTCTTTTTCTAATTCAATAAAAATTTATTTCAATAATTTCAGTTCATTTTTACATTAATAATAATTTTAAAATTTTCTAATAATTAACGGCAGTTCAATTTCGAATTACAATTATAAAAATAAACGAACGCACCAATTTTATTTTCAATTTTAACGAACAGAGATTTATCACTCAGTTTTGCTTAATCTTCGTTTCTCGTTTTCAATATAAAATGTCTGAAAAAATCACATTTTTGGATATTGATTTCAATTTTTTCCAATTCATTCAGTGTTGAGCTTTCAAAGAAAGAAAACCAAATAAATTCGTTTTAAGCTTTTAAACAAAGATATTAGTTTTGCCAGATTTTTTTTCTGAGATCAAAAACGAGCAAATTGTTCCCTCGAGTAATTTTAAAGTGATTTGTAATCTAAAAAAAAATAAAATATTTAAATGTTTATAACATTAAATTTACATTGGAAATCATTAATTTTACGATTAAAAGTGGATTAATTGTGTATAACATAAAAACAAGATTTCTAAGATTTCAAACAAATAAAGCTGATGTAACTGTAACACATATAATACATTTAGATTCAGTTCTTATATTATTCTTGATGGGAGATTTTCCATCGGGGTGATGTTACATCACAAATAATTTACTGAATTAATTGTTTTTTAGAAGTTAGATTAAAATATATATATAAAATGTGTCCTTTAGGTTCAAAAACGATCTATTCCACTTTACGAGTTTTCGAGATAAATGAAAAAAACTTCTTATTTTTAAATTATTTACAAAAACGGTGATTTTATTGTTTAATTCATTTCTTTAGGTATTTTTAATTAATTTGTTTGAAGTGTTAAACAATGTAGGTAGTAAAGTTAAGCTGGTATTTTAGAAACAATTTTGGAATAGACACGTTTTGAACTTTACACGATGGAATAGGTTCGTTTTGAAACACATTATTGCCGGAAAAGGTATGTTTTGAAACTAACATTTTGATTGATCATTTGGTTTTCTGCCAAATCGCTGGCTTTTCGAATTTTTAAACCAAGAATTTTTTACCACGTTGATTGATTTTAGATAATACAATAAAACAAAATATTGATTTCTTAAATATATATATATTAAAGATAAGTTTTATATCTTTTTTAAATAAACAATAACGAAAAATCACATTTGAAACAAAATAAAATAAAAATTATAAAAATCACAATAAATTCAATCACATAATCTAATTCAGTAGGTAAAAAATAATAATAATATCACTCAAATTTAATATGTAAAAATTGCAGCAAAGGATTTATAAATTTGTAATGCATCTTCCACTTCTATGTTATTGCAACAAATAGGGTCGTCTTTATCAAAAGATTCAACAATTTGTTGATTATTGGAATCTATAATATTTTTGTAGAAGTTTAAATTTTGCATACTTCTCCAATTACTACCAAAATGTTTTTTTAACAGTTTATCCACATCCGAAATTTTCGCCTCTTTCACTTTTACACCATTAGGAATTACTGGAAACTACTGGAGCCATTCTTGTCAAATTTGCACCTCGTTTAATATTTGGCTTTGGTTCACCAATGTCTGATTTGTAAAATGGCTCTCCTCGCACTTTAATGATGCCGCGATTAGTTTTGGTTATTATAAACCGTTTGCTTGGGTTGAATTTGAAATGCCACGCAGATGGCGGTTTAATTGTTTTTGTGACTTTGGCTTTAAAATCCAGAACGGTACACTCTTCGCTGCTCAACCCAATTAAAGAACCGTGTTCTTTGTATATATTTAAATAATCTTTAAGCTCCACGATTGTTTCTTTCATTTTTACTTTTTTTTGTCAATTTGGGGGAGGGGGAGGGGGAATGTACGAACGAACCTGTGATAAAAAGTATTCGCACATTCCCACCATAATAGAATTTTTATTCTGGCCACCACATCCGTCGGCCACTAAGCGAACTGTGTCTATATTGTTTAGATTCATGTGGCAAAGTCGATGGTAAACGGCCGAAGCTATTTTATTTCAGCCCTTGGTGTGAACATTCTCTGTCCAGTAATACAGAAAGACGTTGTCTGTTGTGAGAGCAAAATTACCAGTTCCCACAACCATGCCAAACAAATACATATACAATTGGCGGCTGTGATATGCGGCTTGATCCGGAACTTTTGGCAATGGCTGAATGAATCGTTTATGACTAAGAATGTTTCTTTTTTTACGCGGCTGTTTGCTGATAACGGGCGATTCAATTAAATCCATTTTCTAAACAATATTCATAGTTAAAATTAAATTAAATTAAAAATTCATTTCATTCAAAATAATTACTATTTACTTACTAGATAATGTAAAAATTGATGTAGCTTACAAAAAATCAACCACTTTCAAACAAATATCACGATCGATTGATTTTTGCATACGGTTATTATGAAATAAAGGATTTTGGTGCCAAACGCATGTTTTGGAATAGGCATGTTTTGTTTTTTAACGACATGATTCTTATTGGAATAGATTGTTTTTGATTGCAAAATAAAATGGAATAGCTTTCTTTTGTTTAAAAAGTTATGACGGAATAGATTGCTTTTGAAACGTAACTGTAATTTGGTACCCAATTTCTCAGAAATAGATACGTATTTTTGAATTTTTGCTTTACGTATACTTGCAGTTTAATGGAAAGAAACGAAATCAATTAATAACTCAAAAATTTCAAAAAGTGGAATAGATCGTCTTTGAACCTAAAGGACACAAATAAAATAAAAATATATTTGTTTTGAATTTTGAAAAATAGTTTTTTAATGTAAAATCAAAAAGGAAACTTGCAACTACATATATACAAAAACCAATTTGTTATACATTCTATTATTGTTAACATTGGTTTTAGATTATATTTTTTTCTCGAAAATATTTAAAAAACTTAAAACTCGGTAATTTTTACACGTCATTATCACACACTTCATATTTAATGTTCTATTCAAAATTTTTACTTAAATATATTATTATTTTTCTTTAAAATTATTTTAAATTATAATAAACTCACTAGTATTTTTTATATTTATTATAAATTCGTCAAAATATCACCACGATAAATAATAAAAACAATTTTATAAAAACCAAATTATAACCAAACCATTTTTTGACAACTTAAAATTTTTGACAACTTAAAATGGACAAAGACGAGAGGAGAAGAGCGAAAAACGACTTCAAATATTTTTGTGTATATATACAGTAGTTTCATTTCCTTAGTCTCTTAATTCTTTGGTTGATTCACTTGTATTCTGAGCCCTCCATATAAAAATGGCACTACACAAGTTCACGATTTTTTGTGCTAAAAAATTAATCAGGCTTATATATTGGGAGTTTTGCGCTGTACTAAGGTTTAAGCAAAGAAATACATTTTCATTCTCTCTTTTCATCCCGCATTTTATAACAAGCAAGTTCATGCTCTCTTCTTTCTCAATTCAATTCAATATCCAAATGTTGTCAATCTTGTTACTTGTTAGTACTTTGGAGAAGTCACGAAGTGGTATGCGCGTTAAAGTTTTATTTTATTATATTTTGAAGTTTTAAATCTATTTTTTTTTATATTTTTTTTATTTTAATATCAACTAAAGTGTATTGCAAGAAAGGAAAAATTTGTTTATTGCATAAATGTGAATATAAATAAAGTTGTTATTTAAAGAAATTTATATTTTATATCATCCTTTGTCGACGACAGCTGAATTTTTTTTGAAGTACAAAGGCCCACCTCTTGTCTTCATTTATTTATTTAAAGAAAAAAAAAGAAAATAATATGTACATTGTTATATATGATTGGTGAATTTCTGTATAAAAACATTATTGTTATATAAATAAAGTTTTTGGTTACAATTTTGTTTTACTAAATTAAATTTCCTTACATTAATCATTGCTTAAAGAAAATATGGTTAAATAAATTTTTGACAGTATAATTTTTATTAATTTGAATGAGATCAATGATGTGAAAATATAAAAATTAATATGTGAGTGATAGAGATAGCACAGTATTTTGTTAAGACAGGAAATAAATCTATATTTTTGATAAATTTCAAAATTTACTATAATAACAAAAAAAATGGCATCAATATTAGATGAGGATCGTCGGAATAGGTAACTAATTATATGTTTTTTTACTAAACTAATGATTATATTAAAAAGTTAAAAATAATAGCAGAAATGAGAAATACTAGTATCATAACATAACCCTAAAATTCATTTGTTATTTTAGGTTGACAAAATTAGAAGATAAAATACGAAATCCAGGAAATGCTACGAATGTTGATTGTCTTCTTGACACAGTTACTGCTTTGATAGCTGATTGTGATCATGAATCAGTTAAAAGAATGAAAAATATTGAGGCATATATTAGTAGATGTAAGTTGTGTTATAGTTATTTATCATATCAAATATGTTATTTACCTTTAGAGAAATATATTGTTTCTACAGTAAATTAAAAGATATTCATAGAAGTGAATAAGTAATTGCATAAAGAAAATGTAGATTTTGTAGTATATAAATTTGTTTAATGAGATTACATTGGACAAGGGAGTTTCTATTCTGATTCATAATTAAATTTACTATGCTATCACTTACGTCTTACAATAATTTAAATACACCATATTAGCGTAATTTTATAGTTTTTTTTTTAAATACAGTGTATTCTTTTCGACTATACCGAACAAACTCTGGCACCGAATTATCAGAATTAGTATTTCTTTCCGCATACAAATTCCGATCCCTTCGATGTCGGAAATTGTTCGGTTATCGGTAGAGTAGAAATTTAACTTACATTATTAAGACATCTCCATAGTATTATAATGTATTTTATGCTTCACAATGATATAAAAGCCGTGTTCGATTTGCACTGAAGCAACTGAAAAATTATATGCAATTGTTGTTGTTTTTTCAGTTATTTCAGGCAAATCGAACGCACCTAGTTACAATATCTAGGATACGCTATATATAAACCAGGGTTGTTCCTTTACGCGTAATCTAAAATAGATTACATTACATTTAATCTATGTCATCTATGTAAATTTGGCGTAATCTATTAATTTTGATTTATGAAGAAATATGTGGAAATATTGTATTATCCCTACTGAAAATTTTTTCTTAGAAGACATGATCAATAATATTGTCAAAAACAAGATCTTGCGATCTTGAAATTGTCAAAAACAAGATCTTGCGATCTTGAAAAAAGTTAATTTATTGCTAAAAATTTTTAGAATTCACATATCATTTAAATAGATTACATTATAGTTTACATTATAGATTACACGAAAATATCTCGCGTAATTTACACGTAATCTATGCGTAATCTGTACATGTAAAGTAATCTATTTTGTCTACGGCACAACCCTGATATAAACACATTCATAAAAACCGGGGCGTTATGAGAGGGCATTATGAATTCATAACGCCCGCTAGTAAGACTCTTAAAAACTAAATAAAATTATGTTTACTGTAGTTTTGTCTACAAAATCTAAATAATTCTTATTAAATTTTAGCTAGTAAAAGATTTTTACATTTGTATAAAAATGTTTAGCAACATTTTAGTTATAAATTTTCATATAGTTTGTGGCGAACATCAAAACTAAAATCATTTCTCAAAAAAAATTAAAATTTAGCAGGCGATGATTTCCTTAACATTTATGAAAAAACAAAAAATATATTATTATTATTCAGATTTTGTTTTTTCCAAATAGTAAAAAGTTCTTGATTTTCGTGATGTTAAACATAGTTTTTGTATAATAATTTTTTTTTTTTTTTTTAATAAAATGTGTTGTGTAATAGGGTTTAGAATATGTGTCACAACAACACATAAATACCTTTTAAGACCTAGGTCTAGACCTGGATCCCACAACAACTGGCGTTCTAAGGTGTAGATTAACGCTTTTTTTTAAACATCTGCGGGTTAAAGCCACCTGAGACTAAGTGTTCCGGCAAACTATTCCATTTGTACGCAGTTCGGACAAAGAAGTCTCTCTGCGATCTGCCAGTATGACAGCGCGGGATCTTTACCGTTTCACTGGTTGCGGCAGCCGATTGCCGAGTGGAACGGGGGTAAAAATAAGTTTGAGGCATGATGCCGCTGATTTCATCTGAGCACTGCTGATGACGATATTTGTAAAAACAACGAGGTCAGCAACAGTGCGATGATGTTGTAGGGAATCAAGTTTTGATGTCAAAGTTCGATCACCCACAATTCGTATAGCCCGCTTTTGAACAGAGTCCAAGAGGGCCAAGATGGAAACAGAGGCAGCACCCCAAACTTGACAGCAGTACTCCATACAGGGACGAATATAGGACTTATAAACATGGAGCAATTGGTATGGAGTGAAAATTTTTTGCATCTATTTAGGAGGCCGAGTTTTTGAGAGGAGCTTTTTGCCATCGCCATTACATGATCGTTCCAGAGTAGGTCATTTGAAACTGTGACACCCAATAAACGAATGTTTTTACATTCACCTATTGGTTCGTCACACATACTGAATAAAATATCTTTGGGGAACTCGGTCTTTAATCTGGAAACAATCAACAGCTGTGTTTTGGTAGAGTTGAAATGGACAAGGTTTTGGTCACCCCAGTCGGCGACTTTATTCAGGTCTTTGTTCACGTTTATGGCAGCGTCTCTCCGGGCAGGATTAATTCGTTCGTGCATTTTACTTTTTGAAGGAAGGGGCTCGAATGACTTGTGCAGAGTACTATCATCTGCAAAACTATTTATTGGGTTGCTGGTGATTTTCAACAATTCGTTGATATAAATCAAAAATAGGGTTGGGGACAATACTGAGCCTTGGTGTACACCAGCGTTAATTAGTTTAGACTCAGAAGAAAATCCGTCTAAGGAGACCGAAATGTATCGGTTGGATGGAAAATTTTGAATCAGCCTCACAACATTGGGATGAAAACCGTACGCAACGAGCTTGTTGATTAAGTTGGCATGCCAGACTCGATCGAATGTCTTGGAGATGTCTAAAGCGATAACGTATGTTTCACCACCTTTATCAAGTATGCTGTTCCAACAATGCGCTACATAGTTTAATAGATCGGTAGTTGATCTTTTGTTTCGAAAACCGTATTGGCTGTCGGATATTAAATGATTTTCTTCCAGAAATTTTGAAATATGTGTATTAATATAATGCTCATAGACTTTGGATAGGACCGATAGTAAAGCTATTGGCCTATAATTTGAGATATCGGATTTTGTTCCCTTTTTGGGGATGGGCTGGACATTTGCCAACTTCCAGCACGAGGGAAATATACCAGATTTGTAGGATTGGTAGAATATTTTAGTTAAAGTTGGTGCAAGTTCTTTGGAAAAGGTTTTTAAAATAATGGGTGGAATATTGTCCATTCCTGAGGCTTTGTTGATGTTTAACCCCTTTAAAAGTTTAGCTACTATTTTGGGTTTGAAGTGAAGTTCATTCATATTAACTCCCGAAGACTGGATTTGGGGTATTTCTTTAGGAGTTTCCAAAACAGTGGAGTTCAGAGCAAAGCGTTCAGCGAACAAGTTAGCTTTTCTTGCGGGATCATTGACGATTAAATCACCATCAATAATAGGGGGAATAGAAAATTTTGTACCAGAATTTAAAGAATTAATGGCACTGTAGAAACTCTTGTCAGAAACAGACATAGACGTAAGTTTTGAGGCTTTCGCTCTGTCAATTTCAGACTTTTCGTTTGAGATAATCTGGTTAGATATTTTGTTGGCCTTTAGATATTGGGATCGATTTGTGGGAGTTTTGTTATGAATCCAAATATTAAAAGATCTACGTTTGTTTCTAAGTGCCGTTTTGGCAGCTTTCGAATACAAGTATTTTTGTTTGGGTTTTACTATGGAGAAAGGGACAAATTTATTGATAGCAAATTGGATGGTTTCTGTAAAGTTTTGAGCAGAAACATTTGCATTGTCAGTGTAAAAACAATGACGGTCGAAAGGGAAACCATGGAAAAAATTTTGATGACCACTCTTATCCATTTTTGAGTAGTGAAATATTTTACGGGGTTTGGGAGCTGTAGTTTTAAGTAAATCAGTTTTGATAACTGATGAGATTAAATAATGATCAGAATTTCCAACACTACCTTTCGCGACATCGACACTCGTAATATCTGGCATTGTGGTAAGATAGAGATCTAAAAGAAAACTATTATCACCGCCATTACGGGGAGTGAAAGTCGGGCTTTTAACAATTTGGAATAGGCCCTGAGACGCGGCAAAAATTTCTGCCAGTTTTCCACTATTGTCAACATCGTCGGTCGATTTGGAGAATTCCAACCATGATTTGTTGTGGACGTTGAAGTCACCGGTAACGATAACTTCACAATTAGGGGACTTTGCTCTAATCTCGTCCACAATTTTTGTCAGTATATTAAAAAAGTTTGGGTTACGTTTGTTGGGGGACCGGTATAAAGCTATTGTAAAAAAAGTCATTTCTGGAAGACAAATCTTTAAAACCATTGTATTGAAGCCGTCACCGTGTAGTTCAAAATTTGGAAAGCGCGTGTACGCAACACTCTCATGAATGAATGCGCATACGCCCTGATGGAGTTTGAAAGCTGATTCGAGCCTATATTTGGAATTAAGCGATTCTATAAAGAGAAAATTTTCAGAAACTTGTGTTTCTGTAAGGAATAGAATGTTCGGTTTGTCGTGCTCAAGATGATGTTGCACGTGGTCATGGTTAGCGTTCAATCCGCAGATGTTTTGAACATGTATTTTAAAATTTTTTACTGATTCATATATGTTTTGTCCCTGCAAATTCCGTGGACGTGCCGCTTTATGGACGGGTGGATTGCGCAAATTTGCTTTACCACTTGCAGACTTATTTTTTTTCGGTTGTACTGCCATATATATATCAAAAGGTTTATTTTATTTTTTTATGTTTTATTTTAAAATGGATAACTAAGTAAAAAATCCTATCATACAACAAAATATGACATATGCCAATATTTCATGATAAGATGAAGAAATAATAACAAAATAATAAGTGAAAAACAAATTGTGAGAAATTTGCAGAAAACAAAACAAAACTAAATGCCAATAATCCAGCTGATGCAGCGCACCCCAGACGCACCGCCCACCACCTCAATCGAGGCACAAAGCCCACACATAGCTACGTGTTCGTCCGATTCCTCGGAAGAGCTAATGAGCGGTACCGCTACGGAACGCTGCCCAGCTAAGACTGAGAGTGCTGCCGTTGACTAATTAAAGTTCGTCCGCCAGCACCCTAAGATATCATCTTGGCTAATGACATCTCCTGCCATTGCCAGTGGTATGTGATATCTCACGCTAACTCATATGTCAATGGCAGGGACTGGAGTACGCAGGGTAGTCAGACCCGTAGATCAACATTGATCATAATCGATCAAAATCGATCCCTCCTGCGGATAAATTTTTATAAATAATAATAATAAATTTTTTTAAATTTAATTTTTCACAATTCTAAATTTTAAATAATATAACCAATGTTAACATGTTAATATTAAAGTAAAAATCCAATATAAATTTATGGAAATCAAATCCAGACAATTCGTTAATTAATTATAATGAGAAAGCAGAACATGTGTCGATGTCAAATATTTCAAGTTCTTCAATATCTATAACTTCAGCCAGTTCATCAGATTTATTTTCACAACTTCCAACATTTATTCTGCCATTTTTAAGATGAATAATTTAGAAAAAGATAATGAATTGAGTGATTCAATAACTGCAGTTGAAGATGATAGTGAAAAATGCCGAACAATGCAACGTTTAATTCAATCATGGTTTGGTGATAGTGCAACACATCAAATTCTCTATATATTGGATACAACATCTACAACATCTCGTATCATCATACTATCATCTTCTGGAGAATTCAACGCCACTAGCAGCCAGCCTCTATATTAAAATCTACCTCCACTCAACGCAATATCATCCAAAAGTTTTCCAAAACTATCAAATTATTTTAAACGTCACACAATGTTTTCGTCATGGGTGCGTTTCGAAATTAACTATGGTTAACCGCGGTTAACTTTACTTTACCAAATGTTCCATAATTAACCACAAAGTTTTAATCAATACTTGACGTCACTATTTTAACTATCACTAAGTTTACACCATGGTAGTGTAATAGAATAATAGCAAATAGCTATTAAACTATTATGGTGTAAACGGATAGAATAATACCTTTTTATTTTGACAGATACAGTAATCCCTCCGACTGCGCGTTAGTTCCGTTCCAGAAAAACCGCGCAATACAAAACCGCGCAATGTGAACCCTATTTTGTATGAAAATGGGGGGTTCGGTTCCGAATTTTGAAAAAATTTTAAAAAAAAATAATTTAAAGTTATAATTAAACAAAAATGAATATATACAGCCTGAGAAACATGTATTACTTCGACAACTCTTAAAAAGAAAACACTTCATAAGTTAACAGATAAATTAACATATATAACATTTCAAAAAACAACTCAAATTAAAAAAACTAATATCAATAATATGAATTTGTTTAGAATATTCTACCCTTACTGGCTTGAAATTGAAATTGATCTATATTGAATGTTCCAGCCACACAGTTAAAAATAAACTGAATTTCTAATGCAAATTGCTAAATATATGGGTCCTTCTTTTACAAACCGAACACATTTTTGATTTGGCTGAAATTTTTTTTAGGGCTTTTATATAGGAAAATTCCCATTTCCCAAGAAAAAAAGATATACGCGCTCGATAATTTTTTTTTCGAAAATAAAGCGGTTCTAAAAATCGAGGATTTCGTGATTTTTTGCTGGAAGACTTATTTGCAAAGATTCATAACTTCGGTTCTGGTAATGATAGAAATTTTTTTCTGTTTTATTTTAAAGCTAAAAGATGAACTTTAAATAAAAATTGTTATCTACAAAAATTATTAACAAATTCCTATGTGTAAACAGTTTAGCAATAAGTCAGACACTTTCTCTCTGACACCTGCAATTTTGCTCTCTCGTGTACGAGTAGCATTAGAAATAAATTAATTTATCGAGCGTGGAAAGACAATTCCATAAATTTTTGTTGTCCCGCGCTGGATAAATTAATTTATTTCTAACAGTAAACTATTTTCTCCATTGAACGTAGGATACGATGGTTATATCAAACACTCTTTATTTTTGTATGGCAATCACTAAAAATCGATTTTAACATTTTATTTGTTTATAACAATCGAAATTTGCTAATAATTTTTATTGAATATATTTTTTTATTCAAATTTCATCTCTTAACTTTAAAATAAAATAAAACAAAAGCTGCTATCATTAATAGAACCGAAGTTATGAATTTTTGAAAATAAGCCGTCAAGTCAAAAATCACGAAATTCTCGAAATTTAGATCGCCTCTATTTTCCAAAAAAAAATCCTCGAACTCGTATATTTTTTTTTAATATCATACCCGTAAAAATTTTTTTAAGCCAAATCACAAATGCGTCGGTCAGATTTTGTTTAAATCTGTTCGATTTGTAAAAGAATGACCCATATGGCAAATGTAATTTTTTTTACGCACAAACGAATCGTAAAACACATTTTACATCCTAGTCATCGTGGCTGAAAGTTGAACTTTACATCCGTAAAATAAAATCCCGTTGCTATATGAAATATTAAGATATTTTTCTACTTAACCGCCCGTAAAATAATCACCCGTAAAATATTCATAAAATTAGAAAAAACAAATAAATTATTGTATGAAGTTTATAGAGAAAATCATGGCATGTTTAGCATAATCTTCAAAATGTCTAACGAGTTTAAAAAATTCAAAAATTGATTTATACTACAATAAAGTTGTGCAGTTGTGCGTAAAACGTTGTACATACACTCAGGCTGAAAGGAAGATTACGGCCTTGGTTCAATAAAAGCCCTCGCTTCGCGTCGGGCTTCAATATGAATCGATGGCGTAATCTTCTACTTTCAGCCCTCGATATGTAAATAACTATTTTCATTTTAATTGTACGAAATTCACCTACATATTCTAAAAAAATTTTTTAAACGTCGCGCAGTGTAAAATTTTAATCGCGCAGTGCGAATATTAGTATTGAAAACTCATCTCGCGCAGTGGAAATCGCGCAGTTAAAACCCGCGCAGTCGGAGGGATTACTGTAGTTATTTGATATTTTGCTTTTGATCGATAGTATAATAGTATATTCAAAAAAATTGTAACGGTCAAAACGTTAAATGTAATAGACAATTTCAGGCGATTGTAAAAATTGTGCAACACCAAAATCACTTAAAATTTATTTTTTATTTTAAATTAATATTAGTATTATAATTTTTTATTGAAATACTTTTACATTGATAAGATTTTATATTCAAATTTGAAATACGGTAGCCGTATTCTATCTGTCAATATTATGCTGAGCGTTTATACCACAGATAGAATAATACTATCTTGTGGTATAAACGCTCAATGTATCGATAGTTTAATAGCAAAAAACTATTATTCTATTAAACTATCGGTGGTATAAACTTAGTATCTGACATTAGTGACATTACCTTATGGTTAACCGTGGTTAATTTCGAAACGCACCCCATACGTATAAACAACAAATAATTATTTTAAACTTCAAAATATTTATTTTCTTGGCATACTAGGATACATTTGTATTTTTTAGCATAACAATAGGCGCGTTCCATTGAAAATCAAACGTACTCAAATTTGCTTTGATCTACTCTACCTCGAACAAGTTGTGTAGTTGAAAAGCAGATTATTTTTCGATTTTATTTAGATCGTTTATAAACTTGTTTTGGTATTTTTTATAATAAAATGGACCAGACAGATTTAAACATCAGCCCAAAATAAAATTTTTTGAGAATAACAAAATTGTGTGGCAATATTTGAAAATTTTTCCAATTTTCGGCGTTCCATTGGTAATCTACTCAAAAGCTGCTTTGAGCAGCTATTTCGTTCCAAAGGAACGTATGTAATATAGACTAGAAGAATAGCTTCACTATTAGCAAAAAAAACACTTAGAGACCGTGAAAAAAATCCTTTTGAATGTGGATTTGACCCTAAAATATCTTCACGTCTTCCTTTTTCCTTACGTTCTTTAATTGCTATTATTTTTTTAATTTTTGATGTTGAAATTGCATTAATTTTACCTATAATCTTAATTATTCTAATATATTAATATGAATAACTACTTCCATTTTTTTTATCAAGGAGCATTAAATTGAAGATCTTAAAAAGAGTTATAGTTAATTATAACATTTAATTTGCATTTAAAAAGTATTGATTTATTCAATTTACCTTATAAAATATGAAGTAATTTATTACAATTAGTTTCGACCTAACTTTAGGTTTAACTAAACCCTTATTTTTAATTGAAACCAAAAAGAGGTATATCACTGTTAATGATAAAAATGAACATTTAAATTCCAATTAAAAAAGAAGTATGATTTCCAAGTAAAAGCTGCTAACTTTTTTCTTTAATGGTTAAATTCCATTTATACTTCTATTTATATAGTTTAATATAAAACTTTATATTTTCACTATAAAAATAAAAAAAATTTTTTCGTAAATTACTTTAATCTACTATTATCTAATATTTAAAGATTTATTAATCTCAACTACATCTTCAATGTCAGGCACAGCATCTCCAATGCTCTATTTATTAATCTCTATTAATTAATCTCTATTTATTAAGCTATTTAAATTATAATAAAAATAAAATTAATAAAATAATAAATCATAAAATAAATCTTAATAAATAAATTTTTAAATTATTATTTTGAAAAATTTGATTATATTGAGCTCCTTTTATTAATGAAAAATATAAAATAATATATAATTGTTTCTTAGTTTTTAGCTTATTAAGTGAAGCATAAAATCTTGTATGACTGGCGTTACTGGGTATTACGTCCATCAAGCGACATCATCCCTCGGGCCAGAGGCCCTTGGGCTAGATTACGTCGCTTTCCGGGCGCAATAACCTACATAACGCCCTTGGTACATAAATAGCTATTCATTTACAATTTTCTTATGGTTTATTATTTAGGATTTGTTTTTATTTAATACATTCAATATTTGTTAATGTTTGCACACTGAAAATAAACATTTTCATAACGCTCGTTAGACGTTAAGCTAACTTTTATTTTATTTATGAATATTTATTTCTTTGTAATAATTGATTTTGAATATTGATATTTGTAATGAATGATATTAAAAGTACTTTAATGATGTACGAAATAATCAGGACTGAACATATTTCACCTGATAATACGGATTTCCCTTTTGATATCCGATAGTTTTGTTAAAAATTTTATATAAGCCGGAAGGGAGTTGTACAAATCCACTCCCTTTTTCATTATAACATTTTAAGTAAGACTCATTCTGGCAAAGATCGGTCTATATGATGTAGCATTTCGCGTGGAATGATTATCATTTGATGTTGCAAAACTGATATTAGATTTGGACAGCTTATTATTAATTCTGTAAATTAGGATCAGTAATTCAAAATTTCACAATTCTATAACCAGTAAAATGTTATGAATAGGTATAAATTGGTATAAATTTTACTGTATATTAAATTATAGGCCAATAGCTTTAAAATTATGTCACCTTATGTCACCTTTAACATTCCAGGTTCACTTCCAAATGACAACAAAAAAAATTTTCTTTAAAAGCTGAATTGTTTAACCAAAAAAAAAAAAGAAACCAAAAACAGAATTTCCGTACCACCGAGAAACGTTTAGAAAAAAAGGGTTACATCCAACATGAGACTGGTTTACAACACCAACAGATAGTGGAAAAGCGCCTTTGACTAAACAAAAACGTGTCAACGAAATACTTATGAAACACTTACCGGTCGTGGAAACTCGTTAATAGGTCACATCCTACGCCTAAGAGACATCCGAATCTGTCTAAAGCAGGCGATGTAAAATCCAGTATTAATTTAATCGTTTCTGCCTGTGCGCTGCGCAAAATGCGAATTGATATCGAAAACTTTGATGCCTTTACGACTTGTACGAAATGAAATGTGAATGAACCACACGCTCTTGACATGGGCAACACTCATTGAACCAACATAGGGAAAAGGAAACACCCTCATACTCTACGATTCATGGTAACACCAGGTAGATGTAAAAGAACGCGAGAGAAAAAAAACAAAGAGAAAAAAAATATGTGATATCCTGACCGTACCAAAACAATCAGACCTTAAGCTCGAATATCCTTTGAATGGTAAACCCCTCTTCGTTTGGAAACCAGGTCCTTCAGCTCGTAGGCGGTACCTCCTACTAACCTTAAAACTCTGGCTTCAACAAACTTTTGTGAAAGCTTTGCCGATAATTTCTTACCTGCATCGCTCATTATGAAATTCCGTCGGAATACAATGTCACCCGGTTTAAACAAAGATACCCGAGCTCGCAGATTATAACGCTCGTCACTTTTAACGAATGCTTCAGCAGTCAAGTCAAGAATTCGACTACGAATTTTGTTTAGGTAGTCCGGACGCAGAAGTGTTTCACCCGGTTCGTGAAGGCTGTTTAATCGTCTCAGCAACTCATAGGAAGACCCGTGAGTCACCATCGGAATTTCAAAAGCAGCGTAATATGGGGAACATTTCAGAGTCTGATGAAGAGAACAACGTAGTGCACAAGCGATCTCGCTCAAATGCCGATCCCATTTTGAATGATCCTCTTTTAAATAGGCCCCAATTCCAGATAGAACACTTCTATTCACCCGTTCATAAAGCTAGTAATGTATGTTTCACTCCGTGCTTAGCCAAGAAATCTTCGAACAGTTTAGATTTAAATTGTGTACCATTGTCAGATACAATAATTTCTGAACAACCAAATACGTGAAAGACATTGGTAGCGAACCATTGACAAATTGGTTCAGTTCAATTGGTTCAGGAAACAAAAGTGGGTACTTGGTTACATGATCCAATACCACCAGTATAGCAATTTTCCCTTCCTTTGAACGAGGGTAAGGGCCAAGAATATCGATGTAGAGTCGCTGACCAAGTCGTTCGGTTTTCATTGGAGAGATCATTGGAGCACGAAGTGGAACGTTTGGAGCTTTGATTTCTTTACAAGTTTTACAATTCATTATGAAGTTCTTTACTTGGGTATACATCCGAGGCCAGTAGTAAAGTCGACGGATATTGTAGAGTTTTCGCCAAACCTCCATGAGATGACGTCGGAGGATTTTGGGCCCTTGCAATACACTCGTCAGTGTATTCCGCGGGTAACCATAATTTCCAAACCTCACCCTCTGTAGGAATCTCGGGGGCAAGACAAGCCAGTCTGCTTCGGTAACTAGGTTTACCAACTCCAAATATCGAGAAGTGTTGAAGAAAGGTGAATTAAGATCTATATCAGGCACTAGACATAATTCAGAAATGACATCAACAGAGTCACGTCTTGATAGTGTCGGGGACAGTATTCAGTTTTCCCTTACGGTACTCAATATCAAAGACATAACCCTGCAATTTTAAGCTCCAACGAGCCAATCGACCAGAAAGGTCCTTCTGTTGCATAAGCTATTTCAATGAAGCGTGATCCGTTACGATCTTAAAAGCCTGACCCTCGACATACGCTCTAAATTTCTTTACTCCCAGTACGGCGGCTAGACATCCTTTCTCGGTAGTTGTGTAGTTGCGCGGCGCAGAATTGAGTATTTTGGACATGTACGCGATAGGATGTTCTATACCGTCCATGTCACACTGAAGCAGTTCACAACCTATACCGTCATTGCTAGCGTCGCACTGAAGAGTAAACGGTTTAGTATAGTCAGGGTTTATAAGGACGGGTGCTGATACTAGGGCATTTTTTAGATATATAAATGCTACTTCAGCATCTTCTGTCATCACGAATTTACTAGAGGATTTCTTCAACAGATCATTGGAGAGGACATAGCAGAAAAATCGGATATAAAACGGCGATAATAACCCGCTATACCTAAGAAGCGACGAATCTGTTTGGGCGTATGCGGTGTAGGAAATTCAGAAATAGCCTGAGTTTTATCAGGATCGATTTTTAACTTACCAGCTCCCACGACATATCCTAAATATTTTACATCTGGCAAGAGAAACTTAATTTTTTTCCACATTCATCGTCAAGTTGGCACGTCTAAGACACTGGGAGATATCTTCTTATAGTTTCAGATGAGCCTCAAAGGTATCTGTAACTATTAGAAGATCATCCAAGTATACGAAGACGCACGACTTGAGATGTGGAGGAATAACTTATTCCATCAACCTCGTCATTGTCTGCGGCGCATTGCATAATCCGAAAGGCATTCTTACGAATTGATACAATGGCCGCCCAGGAACCGTAAAAGCAGTTTTCTCTCGGGAGTGTTTTTCTGGAGGTATCCGCCAAAAAGCGTCTTTCAATTCCAAACTGGACATGAAATTACTCTGTGGCAGACGACTCAAAATTCCGTCAATCTGTGGAAGGGGGTAAGCATCCTTTTTAGTGACTATTGACCTTTCTGCTGTCCAAACAAAGACGATTCTTCCCAGGTTTGCAAATTAAGACCACAGAGCTCGACGAAGGACTGTTACGATAATACCCAGAGACAGCATTCTATCCAGCTCTCCCCCCCCCCCCCCCCCCATCAGTTTCTCAATGGCGGGCGAAATCGGGTAGTGACGCTGTTTGATAGGGACGGCCGTTCCCACATCAATCACATGTTCTAATATGTGAGTTCGTCCCAGACCCATTTCCGAAAAAGACGGTAGAAGCTGAATAGCGTCTTGTAAGCGCTGTTGATTGTCCATAGACAACTCTGACATAATTGACTCCGTAGTCGATAGGGTTGGTAATTTAAATATTGGGTTAAACAAGCCAAAGACATTAAAGAAGTCTATACCTAAGTATAGGTTTTGGGTTAAGGATGGGATAACGAAAACATCCATGGATCTGATTTGGTTCATAAACGAAATTTTTGTATTTACAAATCCCTCGATCTTCTGTCTTTGTCCATCAGCAGTACGAACTACTGCGGATGAATAAGTAAGAAGGTCTGGTGTTTGCATAATTTCTTTAGCAAAATCACCACCAATTACAGTCAAGGACGCTCCACTATCCAACAATCCAGTTTGTTGTTTACCCAATATCGAAACGGTGGCATAAGATCGTACATCGTTGGCCAATTTCACAATAGAGGAAATGGTTTGAGATTTAAACAAACGTCGGTGTTGCCAATAAGCACGAGAACGGAGTGCAGAGTGTGATGGCGTTCTTGAAATCGATAGTGAATCAATAAATATACTTGAGCGTAATTTCATATAATCTGTCAGTCGTTGCTGAAATGATTTGATCGGAGTAAAGAACGAGCGTGGTTCAATGCAATTGGGTGTTCGCTTTAACAGTATCCAATTTATATCATGAGTTGATGTCAGAACATCAGGAGGGACGTGTTTTCAGACGATACCACAGGTGTGACATTATTTAGGTTGCTATTCGGTTCGTTATTGATCGAAATATTGACAGGTGATGTATCCAAAGAGTTATCTAATAAATTGGATGTTGAAGAGCGGTACGGTAGTGTACTGTACGGACAATTATTGGTTCCATTGAGCAACAATCGATCATTTGAAATCAAATCAGGAGACACAATATCGTTAAAATCAGGTGACAAGATATATTTAGAATCGGGTGATTCTAGAATTGGTCCTGGGAGCGAGAAAAGGTGGTGGGATTCTGGCGGAGCTGGCTGAATAGCAGCGATTTCATTTGATAAATTCGGTAACGGTTTTGTAGGCAGTTCGCTGATTCTTACTTGAGAGAATTCATGTTCAATATCTATCTCAGACACAGGCCTAGAGGGTCGATAATTATAATCGCGAAGTTTTGAGAGCGGTTCTGCTAAACTGTCGTCGTTGCATTTCCACAGCGAGCGCTCGAGTTATCGTGAAGGTGGTGGAACGACTGTGTAATTATTGGCGGCTGTCATTCGTGGCAACCTTTGCAGATCAGCGGGCACACAAGTGGTTCTGCATAGCGGGCAGGTGTCATGTTGCAACAGCCAGTCGTTAAGACACATATCATGAAACAAGTGGTTGCAACGAGTGATTATTTTAGCATCTGCAGCTACAATCTCTCCCTGGCACACCGCACATGGCCATATCGGAAACATTAATTTGATTAGGTGCTGACATGGTAATGACAGGTGTCATTACCATGTCAGGGTGACTCTGGTGTCTGACACCAGAGTCACCCTCGACCTCCCCGGCATCCCCAGAAACCCAACCCGTAACTAGGGTCCGTGGGGTTGTAATGCCCATTGGGAATAATTCCTAAGAATTATTTCCACCCTTGCGTTAGTAGAAAAAAAACAAGAGGAGAGCTAGCTTGGAGACGTTGGAACGCAAAATCCCATCGGAGATAATCTGAGGCACCTCAGACTACCTCCGCTCCTGCGTAATTGACGCTATACGTCGCTTCCACGTCGCCAGAGTCTTTAGCTATTGTAGTGGTGGAAATAGAAATTTATTTGAAGAAAAAATTAAAAAAAATTTTTTTCAAGTTTTTTGTTGTTTGGAGGGACTCCTGCAGGGTACTACATCGCTGCAGTGGCCCTTAGAGGAGCCCCATGTTGGGCGCCAATTTGTAGTAAAGAGCTTCTTCGTGGCACAGCAACGAAGTGGTATAGCAGGTCGCGCACCTGGATGAGATTTATTTAGCCCCAAGCTAGCTTCAGCCTATGGTGTCGAGAAAGGAATCCTGCTGCTCCATTACAAACAACAGTGTTGTACGCGTATTTCGAGACCAAATAAACGGATAGAAAAAAAACACAAGTGAAATTAGTAGTCTCTGGCAACCCCCTTATGTGAAAAAACCATGATCATTACGTCCAACCCCTACCATTCACAGCACATATTTACACGCTCTCCCACCTCATATACTCACATACACACACAACGGCCGATTATTCATATAAATGCATAAGTTTTCATCAACAGTCCGATCATTCTTTTCAATAATGCCATATATGTTACCAATTGGAGATTATAAACAACTAATTTGAATTGTTGAAGTGTAACCCACAAATATGAAGTAGTTTATGTAAATAGAGATGAAAATATAAGTAAAAATTTTATTTGTAGAGTTAGCTTCGCACAGTTTAGCCCAAAACAAAAAAAACGGTTGGCCCAGCGATGTTCATGCTAACGATGGGAACCATATCATTAAAGCTATGTCGATTTTATTTTTAAATTCATTTGTCAGCTTATAAAAATGAAAATCATGCTCGGATAAAGTATAACAAATCGTATATGGAACCAGAAATATTGTAAATGTAATAACAATATTACAGATTGCTCTTGTATGTTTCACTTCTCGCATATCCGGCAACATTGAATTCCTTTCGATGTACTGACGATCGACCAATTTACGTTCAACAACCGACTTCTTTAATTTATCCTGTTTGTTATTCTTGATTTCATTTTCACTATTAATTGCTTTATAATTAGCATCAAATAAAATTAATTTTTCTAAGTCCGTCGTTTCGGGTTTATCACATAATTTTTGACTGTTTATGTTTAATTTAGCTAATAAATTACATTCTTTTGTAGCAGCTGCATTTTTTTCCGTTAAACTTCCATTATCATTATTTGTGCTATCAGGAACCTTGTAACGGAAATAACTTAATCCTGTTATCAACTCAAAACACATATTAAATCTCACCATTAGTTATCATTTCCTTTTTTGTCCTTCATTTTTCCAACAATAGATTATTGCTAATAAATGACTAAATCACATAAAATAATGCACTAATGAAAATTTAAATAAAAAAAAACATATAAATATTATGTGTCTATTCCTACCCTGCCAATTTACAACCTGCAGATTTATTTACGGAAAGAAACAATAATCAAGGCTTTAATTATAGGTTCATCCACCCACACATACACATCCCGTGCATACACGTACATGTACACGCACTCACGCACCCATTCATACATACATACACACCCTCATCCTCAACCCATAGCTTGTCCAGATCCCACTCCCGTAGTTCAATTTAGTCGCTCATCCTCATCCAGTTCATAGATTGGTAAGTTCAGCAATCCGGATCACGACGACGTTGTAAAATTTTGTTACAATCCAACTTGTTGATGATAGCAGTGATTTTCTTCTTTTTCCTTCTTGCCGGAAATTATCGAAATACTCAGCAGGTATGCTGATGACAACGTATAACCACACCCAAAAAAATGGCTACCCCGGAAATGTATCTAGACAGTCAGCATACAGGATGCAATCGTAGCATGCGGTAAGGTATCTGATGTAAATTATAAATTACCTTCCCGACTTATTCACTGGGTCTCTGCATCCTAATGCAAGGATTAACACAGAGATATCACAAAGATTCGGGTGTAGATATAAGTATTACTGCATTGTCACATCTATTTGAAACTTTATCTCAACAAGCAATTTATAAATTTATTTCAGATTTTTATTAGGTAACAGTTTTTTTGGTTAAATTTTGTTTTATTTTCCACATATATTGATAACTTAAAATATCACAGAGTTTAAATAATTTTTTGTTAAGACTACATCTATCATTTATCACAGTTCAAAAAAATACAGCAATTATCACAGCTTTTCATATTATTTTTACCAAAAAAATACAATTAATATTTACCATTCTATTTTAATTTAGTCTATGGTTCAGTTTCATCGGTTTTAACATTATTATTAAGTAAAATATTACATAAAAAAAATTCCACGTATAGACGTCAATCAAAGCAAAAACCATAAACGGCTGCGACTATCACAGCTTTTCAACATTAGTTTCACAAAAAAATTACAATTAATATTTACCATTATTTTACAATTTATTCTATGTTGTCGTTTTTTTTTTATTTTTTTATTATTAATTGAAATATTACACACCAAAGAATTCCACGTATTGATGTCAACCAAAGCAATAAACCAAAAACAGCTGTCAACTTGTTAGACATAAAGTCGAATAAGAGCCACTCTATATCTTCAACCACGTATTTATAGTCAAAGTCACGCCGCTTGTAAACAATAACAAATCGATAAACACGATAAGTTGTTTATTGAATATTCTCTTTCGTTAAATATGTGCACCCTCTAAAGAGTCCTCACTATTAACTTGTACTAAATTTGGAAAGGAATCACAAACAGAAATATTTATTACGACGAAATGATTGCAGGAAATTACATTTTACAAAATGAAGCAAAAGCAACTCCAAAGGTTCACGACAACACAATAACCGAGAAGCAACTCATTGATTGATTCCTCCCATCTTTCGGAAAACAGAGCAAATTAAAATTAGGGAAATTGCACAACCGTTCATGACAAATTTTAAACGGACACTATTGTAAATGACGACTACGGATTGAGTGCAAGAAACTATGTGTGAGGGAAAAACGAAAACAACTATTAAAGTTTCTGTTAATGCAAATTCAATGCGTGTGGGAAAGTGGCTCGACTTTCAATTACGAAGTTTGAATTACACTTCATTACATTTTCTCAATAAATACGGCCTTTTAGTAGACATTAAAAACCGACGTTTTGTCGATCCACTAACTTCTCTATTTACTTTGGCTAAACTCTCCACTTCTCCAGCACCTTCTTTAACTTTTATCAATGATGCGGTTACTGCAGAAATTCTTTATTTACTCAAAAATTTCAAGGACTTAACGTCCAAAAATGATCTTGCTAAACATGTGAAACATAACGTAACTCACGTTATTGAATCACATGGTCCTCCCGTTTCTTGTAAGTATCGTCGACTTGCTCCAGACAAATTGGCTATCGCAAAGGCAGAATTTGATCTTATGTTATCCCTAGGTATCTGCCGACCTTCTAACAGTCCTTGGGCTTCTCTCCATCTCGTTAAAAAGAAGAACGGCGAGTGGAGACCTTGCGGTGACTACCGTGCTCTAAATTACATTACAATTCCGGATAAATATCCTATTCCTCATATTCAGGATTTTTCGCATCAACTACATGGATGCAAATTTTTCTCCACAATTGATCTCGTCCGCGCATATCATCAAATTCCTATTGATGAGCGCGATATTGCAAAAACTGCAATTTCTACTCCGTTCGGACTCTTCGAATTCGTTCGAATGACCTTCGGATTGCGAAATGCTGCGCAATCCTTTCAACGGTTTATGCATTCCCTTCATCGAAACCTAAATTTCTGTTTCATCTACATAGATGACCTCCTAATTGATTCTGAAACCTATGAGGAACACCTCAAACATCTTAGGACGGTTTTTGAGCGCCTTTCTGACGCTGGTCTCATTATCAATGTTGATAAATGCAACTTCGCTAAAATCAACGTTGACTTTCTTGGACATTCCATTGATTCAACTGGAATCAAACCGACTTCTGAAAGTGTCGATGCTATCAATTCTTACGAACGTCCTGTAACAGTTATGCAACTCCGCCGTTTCCTTGGAATGATAAATTTCTACCGCCGTTTTATTCCTCACGCTGGTGGCAATCAAGCCATTCTTAATGATTTTCTCAAAGGTTCCAAAAAGAATGACAAACGCGTCATTCAATGGTCCGAAGACGCCATTCAGGCCTTCGGTCCTTGCAAGCGGCAACTCAGTCAGGCTACAACTCTCTCTCACCCCTCACACTCTGTCCAACTTGCCGTTATGGCCGACGCTTCCGAAAAGGCACTTGGCGCTGTTGTCCAACAAAAAATTGACGATTGTTAGACACCACTTAGTTTCTTCTCTGTGCGACTCAATGAAACGCAACAGAAATACAGCGCTTATGATCGCGAACTCCTTGCAGCTTACTCTGCAATTAAACATTTCCGGTATCCCCTTAAAAGTAGAATCTTCATTCTTTTCACCGATCATAAGCCACTTGTCTACGCTTTGTCGCAGAATCCTGCCAAAGCTAGTCCTCGCCAATTCCGTCATCTTGATTTTATCAGTCAATTTACGACTGATATTCGCCACATTTCTGGAATCGATAATGTTGTTGCCGACACACTTTCTCGTGTTGAGCAAATATCAATTCCAGAAAATATTAATAACGAAGAAATTGCTGAGACTCAGTTCAAAGATAACGAAATAAAGGAATTAGTGGACACTAGTCCCACACTTCAATTCCGTCCCTTTCCATTATCGTTTGGCAATGCTGGTGCCAAAACTATTTTGTGTGATACTTCTTCTGGTAATCCACGACCTTTTATTCCAAAGCAATTTCGTCAATCTGTTTTCGAAAGTCTTCACAATTTATCTCATCCAGGAGTCCACAGTTCTGTCAAACTTCTTTCTGAAAAAGTCATTTGGCCATCCATTAAAAAGGATGTAGGACAAATGGCACAGAATTGCCTGGCTTGCCAAAAGGCAAAAGTCTCACGCCATACTCGATCTCCCTTAGGTAATCATCCTCAAAATTCTCAACGATTTTCCGAGATTCATATGGACATTATTGGTCCACTTCCTACCTCTGAGGACAAACGCTATTGTGTCACAATTATTGACAGATATACTCGATGGCCTGAAGCAATTCATATCTCGGATATCACAGCTGAAATGGTAGCATCAGCTCTCTACTCAAATTGGATTGCTCGTTTCGGAGTACCTTCAGTAATCGTCACTAGTCAGGGCTCCCAATTCGAATCCAATATCTTTAACGAGTTGTCAAGACTTGTCGGTTTCAAACTTAAACGTACTACTAGTTACAATCCTAAATGTAACGGACTAATTGAACGTTGGCACCGAACTCTAAAACTCGCGATAATGGCCTACGACAGAACGGACTGGACACGAATTTTGCCGTCAATATTACTTGCTTTACGAACCACTTTCCGTGAACATTTTCAATCTTCATCGGTTGAGCTCGTCTACGGTACTAACATACGTCTTCCCGGAGAATTCTGCAGCCAAAATTTTAATTCCACTCCAAAATCTGATTTCGTTTCACAATTGAAACAACATTTTACTCACCTTCGTCCATCTACTGCGTCAAGACACACTTCTACTAATGTTTTCGTCTCCAAAAATCTCCAGTCTTGTTCGCATGTAAGAAGTTACGTACTAGCATAGTACGTAAATCACCACAACCGCCTTACGACGCAGAGTGGGATTTTTTGTGCAATAAGTAATTTTTTCGACACATAAAATTTAAAAATGTAATGATGCAATTTTGTAGAAGATTGATTCAGTATGAAGAATCCATAAATTGTATCCCATAAAAACGTTTATTTGTCTTTGAAATAATGAAGTAAAGTCACATGTAAATTTTGGTCCAAAATATTGAAAACTGTTTACGCACTTCTATAGTGTTTGTACATAATATAAGTAGTATGGACAAAATAAAAAATACAACCTATTTTAAAATGTTTTTAAAGTGCATAGGGGGCATCATGCACCCCAACATGCATGAAAAATGAAAATTCTGTCAATCCGATGTAACTTTGAAATTAAATTGTTCAAGAACGGCTATACCGATTTCATCAAACTTTTTTTTTGTTTGATAGATGATTGATTAATTAGTCGTTTGAAAAAAAATTAATTTATTGTTTTTATAATTAATTTTAAATAAAAATATTGAAAAAACTTTTTTAAAGATGGCGCTAGGGTCAAAGATCAATTGGAATTTAATTAATTTTTTTTTGAAAATAGTTCTATCCTTACTGTAAAATATATCAAATTTACAAAGAGGCTAAAATTCTTTTTCTTGAGATATTTAATTTTTAACATTTTTAGTACGGCTGAAATTCGAATTTTTTCTTCATTTTTTCAAACAACTTCCATTAACAAAAAATTTTAAAATCAATTAAAGTTTAACTTTTTTTATTTTTTAAACATAGTTCTAACCTTCCTTTAAAATATATAAAATTTACAAAGAGGCGTTAATTCGTGTTCTTGAGATATTTAATTTTAAAGATTTTTAGTCCGATTTAAATTCTAATTTTTCATTATTTTTCCGAACAATTTATATCATCAAAAAATTTTAACCACTGAAGTTCGAGAAAATAATGAACAATTAGAATTTTAATAGGACTAAAAATCTTTAAAATTACAATTAAACAAATTAAACATTTAAAATACAATTAAATAAATTTTATGCAATTTCGATGCCTATTTAATTGTTCGTTATTTTGAAAATGAAATGACCTACAATGAAAGACATCAAAATTCTAACTACTAATATTAATGAGAAATGAGTATTGCGTCTTGAGAAACTAAAAAACAATCATGAAAAAAATAATTTTTTTCACAATATTCGATCGCATGGAGGGATCAGTTTTTATTAATTTGTTAATTTTTTTCTATTTTTTTGATCCACGGGTGTGACAACCCCGCGTACTCCAGTCCCTGCTATTGGCATATGAGTTAACGTGAGATATCACATACCACTGGCAATAGCAGTGAGATATCACTAGCCAAGGTGATATCTTAGGGGTGCTGGCGGATGAACTGTATTCAGTCAACGGTAGCACTCTCAATCTTAGCTAATGAATATTCCTTGATGCTGGAACGCTGTAGCTTGCTCGATGAAACGAGCCTTCATATAACTACATATCTGAGCTTTAATCATTGAAAAATATACTGCGTCCCATAATCAGGGATTATGCCATTGGCTGGACTATTGGCAAACCAATTTTAGTTTTGTTCCTGCAAATTTGTAAAACAAATTTGCTTTTTATCTCTTTTTTTTATTTTTATTTTCCCTATCCTATCACGAAATATTGGCCTATGTCATATTTTATATGTGATAGGATTTATGGTTTAGTTATCCATTACTTAACAAAAAAATATTAAAAAAAAACAGATTTGCGTCCATTAACATCCTTAGAACGCATGTTGTTGTGGGACCTTGGTCTTAAAAGGTTTTTATGTGTTGTTGTGACACATATTGTAATGCCTACTACACATCACATTTTATTAAAAAAAAATAGAAATTCAATTTAATTTAACCATAGTAGTCTTTGCCTCTTGCCAATATTCGAAAGAGGAACATGCGCATTAGTTTGAATTTTTTGTTTTTTAAATAATCAGAACGAAAATGTTATGGTTGATTTTTTATTTATAAAGTACAATCCAAAAAATTTATTTCAGAGTTCAATACAATCAAATATATTGGTTTTGGCATATGAATGTAGGTTATTTTTTGTTTTGTTTTTACCACAATTGTGTTCGTTATTAGTCTTAATAGAATAAAATAAACAGATGTTAATTTTATTCTGTTTCGTGAAGGCTGCAGAACAAAACAAAACAGTTTATTTGATTGTATTGAACTCAAAAACAAATTTTTTTGGTTGTATTTTATAAATAATTTTTTTTATTTTATAAAGAAATCAACAAAAACATTTTCGCTTTTATTTACAAAAACAATAAATTCAAACTAATGCGTATGTCCCTCTCTTGAATATTGAAAAACGCAAAGGCTACTATCATTAAATTTAAGTGAATTTCTACTGTGAAAAAAAATTATTTTTTTTATGATTGTTTTTTGGTTTCTCAATTCTCATTAATATTAAAGTTAGAACTTTGATATCTTTTATTGTAGGTCATTTCATTTTTAAAATTAAATAGGTATCGAAATTGAACAAAATTTATTTATAAAATAATTAGTTTTGGTAAAGAAACAAAAAGTTGTGGGAAAAAATATAATATGGGTTATATGGGCGCTGAGTGGTGGGCGTTAATTGTAGTAATAAAAGGCTCTGTGCCAATTTCAAAAACTTTGGGCCAAAAATAAATTTTGGGTTCTATGGGCGGTGGGTAGTGGGCGAGGCCAATTTTGATGAAACTTTATTTTATTCTCAATTGAGGTAATAAAAGGCTCTGTGCCAAATTTCAAAAACTTTGGGCCAAAAATAAATTTTGGGTTCTATGGGCGGTGGGTAGTGGGCGTGGCCAATTTTGATGAAACTTTATATTTTTCTTAATAGAGCTAACCAAAGGCTCAGAGCAAAATTTCAACATTCTACGAGCACTCCTTATATATTTTGCCATACATTGTATGAACAAATCCCAAAATACACTGTTTTAGAAACTCCTAAAGAAATACCCCAAATCCAGTCTTCAGGAGTTAATATAAATGAACTCCACTTCAAACCCAAAATAGTCGCCAAACTTTTAAAGGTGCTAAACATCAACAAAGCCTCAGGAATGGACAATATTCAACCCATCATTTTAAAAACCTTTTCTAAAGAACTTGCACCAACTTTGACTAAAATATTCTACCAATCCTACAAATCTGGTATATTTCACTCGTGCTGGAAGTTGGCAAATGTCCAGCCCGTCCCCCAAAAGGGACCAAAATCCGATATCTCAAACTATAGGCCAATAGTTTTACTATCGGTCCTATCCAAAGTCTACGAGCATTATATTAATATACACATTTTAAAATTTCTGAAGTAAATCATTTAATAGCCGACAGCCGATACGGTTTTCGAAACAAAAGATCAACCACCGATATATTAAACTATGCAGCGCATGGTTGGAACAGCATACTTGATAAAGGTAGTGGAACAACGTTATCGCTTTAGACATCTACAAGGCATTCGATCGAGTCTGGCATGCCAACTTGATCCACAAGCTCGTTGCGTATGCTTTTCATCCCAATATTGTGAAGCTGATTCACAATTTTCTATCCAACCGATACATTTCGGTCTCCTTAGACGGATTTTCTTCTGAGTCTAAACTAATTAACGCTGGTGTACCTCAAGGCTCAGTATTGTCCCCAACCCTATTTTTGATTTATATCAACGAATTGTTGAAAATCACCAGCAACCCAATAAATAGTTTTGCAGATGATAGTACTCTGCACAAGTCGTTCGAGCCCCTTCCTTCAAATGGTAAAATGCACGAACGAATTAATCCCGCCCGGAGAGACCCTGCCATAAACGTGAACAAAGACCTAAAAAAATGTCGCCGATTGGGGTGACCAAAACCTGGTCAATTTCAACTCTACCAAAACACAGCTGTCGATTGTTTCCAGATCAAAGACCGAGCTCCCCAAAGATATTTTATTCAGTATGTGTGATGAACCAATAGGTGAATGTAAACGCATTCGCTAATTGGGTTTCAAATGACCTACTCTGGAACGATCATGTAATGGCGATGGCAAAAAGCGCGTCTAAAACCCTCGGCCTAGATGCAAAAAATTTTTCACTCCATACCAATTGCTCCATGTTTAAAGTCCTATATTCGTCCCTGTATGGAGTACTGTTGTCAAGTTTGGGGTGCTGCTTCTGTTTCCATCTTGGCCCTCTTAGACTCTGTTCAAAAGCGGGCTATACGAATTGTTGGTGATCGAACTTCGACATCAATACTAGATTCCCTACAACATCGTCGCACTGTTGCTGACCTCGTTGTTTTTTACAAATATCGTCATCAACAGTGCTCAGATGAAATCAGCAGCATCATGCCTCATACTTATTCTTACCCCCGTTCCACAATCAATCGACAATCGGCTACCGGTCGAGATGCCACGCTGTCATACTGGCAGATCGCAGAAAGACTGATTTGTCCGAACTGCATACAAATGGAATAGTTTGTCGGAATCCTTAGTCTCAGGTGACTTCAACCCGCAGAGGTTTAAAAAAAGCGTTCATCATGACCTTAGAACGCCAGTTGTTGTGGGACCTAGGTCTAGACCTAGGTCTTAAAAGGTATTTATGTGTTGTTGTGACACATATTGTAAACCCTATAACACAACACCTTTTATTCAAAAAAAAAAAAAAAAAATTCAATGTTCAGCGTTCAATAATAAAGGTAGTTGTCAATTCTGGCTAGATTAATACATACTTCAACAAGCTGTTTAATTCCCTGAATATGTTTTTAATTCAATTTCAAAAAGTTATTTACAAAATATAAAGTCTTAAATTTAGTGTTTGTAAGATACATGTCAATAATATAATCATAATAGAATGGAACAAAATATTAAAAATTAGTTTACTTACTATGTTGTTTTGAATTCAAAATTATCTGCAGAGGAAATACGTAAATTAGAATTTAAAGTATCATCTTTTTTTTTATCAATGTCAAGATAAGGAGTAAGCAACAATTGAATCTGTGTGAACACTGGAATATATAGAGATATAAGGATACTTGATCTCTAATAAATCAAAAGAATTCTGTTACAATCACATACTACAGGTTACATATTGGATTTTAATAATATATATTGGAACTATACTAGCAGCTATACATTTTTTTTGCCTTTTTAGAATCTGTAGGTCCTAAAACGTCGAGAAATGCCAAAAAAAGTGGGGGTATGAATTTCACTTTTGGGTCATGAATGTATTACTTAGGTCTTTCAGACCGAAGTAATAGAAATTTTCTTCAAAATATTCCAAAAATTATAATAAAATTAAAAATTTAAACTTTTTCAAAACTCTAAAAATATTCCGAAAATTCTTTCAAAATCAAAAAACTTTTTTCAAAATTCCAAAAATTATAACAAAAAAAAAATTTTCATGTCCAATTTCATACTCGATCACATTTCATGCCATACAAATAATTAATTTCATTTTTTCGTTAAAAAAATGAAAATTATTCTTTTGACAATAATTTTTGAAAAAACTTATAATGCAATAATCTAGATTTTGGTCTCACATATCATTCCCGACCATCAAGATTTCTCCAAATTCAATGTTCCTACTCGTAATCACTTAAAATGAACGTTTTTTAAGCAAAAAATCTGCAAATTTCCTTGTTTTGACACACTTGACACACTTCCGGGACAGCTATCGAGCACATCGTCCTTTCGGATCTTACCATTGAGTACACCTATTTTTAGAATCAAACATTTTTGAAATCCCTCCAGCGGTTTTCTAGATTTCGTCGGTTGTGACGGTCGGCAGACATTCATACATTTTTTTTTGCTTTTTTAGAAGCAGTAGGTCCTAAAACGTCGAGAAATGCAAAAAAAGTGGGGGTAAGAATTTCACTTTTGGTTCGAGAATGTAATACTTAGGTCTTTCAGACCGAAGTAATATTCTAACTAAACAATACATAATTTTAATAAAGTGTTGTTATGGGAATTAGTATATGTGCCACAACAACACAGAGATACCTTTTAAGACCTAGGTCCCACAACAACATTCGCTCTGAGGTTTTGGTGAACCCTTTTCTTAAACTTTTGTGGACTGAACGCACCCGAGACTATTAATGCGGACAGAGCATTTCATTTGTACGATGTACGGACAAAGAAATCTCTGCATTCTGTCACTATGACAGTGAGTGATCTCAACAGTTTGATTGCTGGCACAAACCGATGGATATGTAAAACGGGGAAAAGGTTGAAGTTGAGGCTTGATGGATTCGATTCATCCAAACACAACTGGTGACGATATTTATAAAAAACAACAAGATGATGTTGTAGTGAATCAAGATTTGATGTTAAATTTTGATCACTCCTAATTCGTATAGCACGCTTTTGAACAGAGTCCAAAATAGTTAGGGTAGAAACAGCTGCAGCGGTTCAAAATTTGACAACAATACTCCATACAGGGACGATTATAGGACTTATAAATGTGGGTTAATTGTTACGGAGTGAAATGTTTTTTGCATCTATTGAGGAGTTCGAGATTTTCTTGACGCGCTTTTTGTCCTCGCCATTATATGATCGTTCTAGATTTCGGTCTTCTTTTATCGCTTTGTCTCTTAGTTTTAGTAAATGAACGTTTGTATACTTGAAGATCCGAAGATCCGGCTCGAAGAATCAGCTCTGTCGCTCAATTTATTTTTGATTTATATTGAACTGTTGGAAAACACCAGTGACTCAATAGATAGTTTTGCAGATAATAGTGTACTAGTCATTCGTCTACCTATCTTCAGGGGATAAATGTGCCGTAGAATAAAGCCTGTTCGGAGAGACGTCAAATACCGCGGACCCGCGAGACTTATAAAGGAATTAACGGAATTCGATGAAGTGATGTCTTAATTTAAAAGTGACAAAACATCTGGTCTGGTATTGACAGTA
Organism: Diogma glabrata; assembly: GCA_963693315.1. Lineage (NCBI taxonomy): Eukaryota > Metazoa > Arthropoda > Insecta > Diptera > Cylindrotomidae > Diogma > Diogma glabrata. Next base: position 274,260,933 of record OY856187.1, on the reverse strand, counting down.
GAAAAAAATTAATGCACTTGTTGGTGAGGCTATCCTCAAAATCTTACGTGTGAACTTATTTAAAAAATTTGGAGGAGGAAAACATCTCTTGCGATTGAAACGTTATTAAAAAATTAATTAAATTAAAAAATTAAATTAATTAAAAAATTAGGTTTAAGTTAGTTTAAAAAATAATCACTTCCTATGTCTCTTGAAAAAATATCAGGCAGGTCTGCGACTCTCTTAAGTAAGAAAACTTATGAACTGATTTGATGATCTTCGAACTATGTAGTCTGTAGAACAACAATACAAAAGTCTAAATGCTATGTTCGATTATAGAATGAGTTATAAACGTTTTTAAATTCGAATTTGGAGTAGCGCAGGGCGATTCCATTTTTTATCTTTACTATTTAGCTTGCTTTAGAATATGTGTGACGTTAAAAGAACTAACAATAATGTCCTTCACAATAATTCATTACAGATCGAATTGATCTAACTATTAATTCAGCATCTAGATTTGATCACTGAGCAGTAAGCAATAACCCCTGTATTATTTCACAACATGAACACAATACAAGAACATATAGAAGAGATCGGGATCTTAATCTATTTAATGACAAGGTGGATGGTGGTTGATGTCTAATCGCGGTGAAAAGAAATATCAAGTCATGCAGACAACATAGTTGGGAGGTCTATGCAGAAGAAATTTGGATTAGTGTGAAAATCAATCACAATGAACTTTATATAAATGTGCCCTATATCTATCCAGGGGCCAAAAATTTGAAGACTGAGAAGTATTTCGAGAATGTGAGTAATATAATTAACAACAATAACCACGCAGGAAAATTTTTGATTATGGGAGATTTTAATTTACCAGATATTGTCTGGACTCCGTCTAATTTTAAAGAGTTTCTCTCCACAACATATAATACCAGATCCTCACATGAGCTTGTTGAATTTCTTAATTTCTGCGGTCTTAAACAAGCCAATGGTATAGCAAATGCGAACAACAGAATTCTTGATCTTATAATGTCTGACTTAGCGGAAAATAACATCTCACTTTGTCCTGCTTTAGATATTCTAGCCAAAGTAGATCGCCATCATCCTCCTATTGAACTATCGTTATCATTCTAAGAAATAAAATTTCTCAAGGATGCTAAAATCAAACTTCTTAACTTTAGAAATTGTAATTGTAATTAACGCTGCAATTGATGAAATTAATTAGGTTGAGATTTTAGAAGCCCCTAATATTGATCAGTCGATTGAAAATTTCTACAAAATTATAAATCAAATAATATCTGAAAATGTTCCTAAATTTTCTCAGAAGAAAAATAATTATCCACCATGGTATTCAACTCATCTTATTCAACTTCTTAGTATGAAAGGGTTACTGAGAAAAAAATTTAAACTGTCTAAAGATAATGATTATTACAATATGTTCTCTAGAATTAGACAAAAAGCAAAAACTGAGCTAAAAAAATGCCACTTTATTCATCTTCAATCTGTCGAAAATAGTATATCCACAAATCCTAAAAAGTTCTGGTCGTATGCTCGTGAACTAAAGAAATCTGATGCGATACCAAATGCTATGCACTTAAATGGCGTTAAATGTTCTAAATCTAAACATATATGTGATACTTTTGCAAACTATTTTCGTTCTGTTTATAATAATAATAACACTCTCAATATTACCAATGATCAATCAAATATTGAATCAAGCACCGACTTGATTTCCGAACTAGCATTCACATCTGATGAAACCAGGGTATTATTAAATAATCTGGACACAAATAAAAGTTGTGGTCCAGACTCACTACCACCGATCTTTTTAAAAAATGTAGCCTCGTCAATTGCTCTTCCCCTTACTATTCTGTTTAACAAATCATTACATGAAGGTGTTTTTCCAAATAATTGGAAGATGTCCAAATTAGTTCCTATCTTTAAATCTGGTGACATTACGAACATTGGTAATTATAGACCAATTTGTATTTTGAATAGCTGTTGTAAGATTTTCGAAAAATTGGTACATAATAAAGTGCTTGAACACACTAAAAATCTTATTTCTCGTAAACAACACGGCTTTTTCAAAAAACGTTCAGTTTTGACTAATTTACTCCAATTTACAGAATATGTTTATGCTTCGGTTAACCTGGGTAAGGCAGTTGATGTTATTTATACGGATTTCACTAAGGCTTTCGATAAAGTTAATCATCAACTTCTTCTACGTAAACTCAAAAGATTTGGTATTCATGGTAAACTATTGCGTGGGTTTAGATCTTATATTAGCGATATATGTCAATATGTGGAGCTTAAAAACGAAAAGTCTTGAATTCGTACCCACATCTGGTGTTCCACAAGGTTCAACATTGGGTCCTTTGTTGTTCATTTTATTTATCAATGATCTTGTTAGCAAAATCAAAAGTGAAGTTCTATTGTTTGCCGATGACCTTAAAATATTTTCGTCAATCAAAACATTTAATGATCGTATTCAGATTCAATCTGACCTTCACAAACTTCAGTGCTGGTGTGACGAAAATGACTTACATCTAAACATAAGCAAATGTTACTCGTTAAATATAAAATCAAGACTTTCCTATTTAGATCATACATATAGTATTGCAAATGTACCACTTGAATGTAAAAAGGACGTGCGTGATTTAGGTGTAGTAGTTGACAGTAAATTCAGTTTCAACACTCACATTAGGAGTATTGTTAATAAGTCCTTAAAGATGTTGGGCTTTGTAATGAGAATTACCAAAAAGTTTTCAAAAACTGCGTCTTTTGTTTCAATTTATAATGCCCTTGTTCGAAGTCAACTTGAATTGATTGTCTTCTATTGGAATCCATATTACCATATTTACATAAATTTAATAGAAAGAGTTCAAAAAAAGTTCTTGAAATTTCTCAACTATAAAATGAAAATTTCGTATGAACCGTACGGTGATCGACTTAATAGATATGGTTTCCGAACATTATCCAATAGACGTATAATCACTGATGAGTTAACATTATACAAAATAATAACTCTACAACTAGATACCGACATCGTCAACCAATTGTCTTATCGTAATAGTTATAGATACAACATAAGAAATCCTGCATCTTTTTCTATTGCTACATATAGAACTAATTAAATGAAAAACTCCCCGATTGTAAGATTGCAAAACACGCATAATGCTTACTTCAATGAACTGGATTTGTCTTCGATCTCGATGCCATCGAAGGAATTCAAAACAACAATTTTTCAATTGATTTAGCTGATCAACAATAATCATAATTTTAATTTTAAACTAATTAATTAGTATAATTTTCTATTATCTGTTTTTGATGATGAAGGAATTAAAATTTTATCTGAGCGTGAATAGTTTTGTAATTTTCGTTTTCTTTCTTTTATTTGTTTTGTTATCACTTATTTCTTTGGATAGATAATTGTTATTAAATTGATAATTTTTTAAATTTTTATATGAACTAGATTAAGTAATGTCTAATATAATAACTAGCAAGTAATTGGATTTTTTTGTAATCTGTTTGTTAGTTAATTGAATAAATAAATAAAAAAACAATATTCCTTACCGAATATATTACTTAGCTTTAAGATAGCTTTAAGAAATTCCACTGTTGTACAAATTTTCAGACAGCGATGTTATTTTCAATAAAACCGAAAATGTTTATTCACAATTAAAATTTATTTGTATTTTATTTACACTAATGTGCGCTATATAGGTTTTTAGTTACTTTTAATTTGATCAATCTTTACAATATCCCATTCCGTCTTAAGGTCTTACCTCATCTACGAAAAGTTTTTCGTCTTCAGGGATTCATTTCTTATATTCGTCACCCATACCCGTTTGCATGAGAAAAAAAGGAGAGCATGTCATGCGAGAAATATATAAACTGCTGGAAATTTGACGAAAAAATTCAAAACTGCAAGAATAATGACGAAATTCTTTTCAGAATTAATCAGTAAACCAATTAACTGCAACAATTTTTCTTCGGCAAATCTCAACCGCATATTTTCTTGATATTTTTTATTGAAAAAAGCCGAAATAAATAAAATTTCCAGTTTATTACATGTTTTCATTAAGTAATATAATTGATTCTAATTTAAAATAATTTTTTTTACAAAATATTTTTAAAATACATTCCCGCTTTATATTTTTTATTGTAGTTTTTCTTTGTTGATTTTTTGACACTTTGACAATATTTTGAATTTTTATGTAAAACATAAAAAAAGTGTGTGAGTTGTGTGAAACATAAAAATAGTTAAAACAAATACTTATTTCCTTTTAAAAACAATAGATATGAATAGTAAATGATCCGCAAATAAACACAATCAACTGTTTGTCTCTTTCAAACAAAAAAATTGTAGTTTGATCTGCTCGCCACCTGTGTTCGTTTTCAAGAAGCTTGTCTTGAATCCCTGAAGACGAAAATCTTTTCGTAGATGAGGTAGGACCTTAATATTTTCTTTTCAAGTTGCAAGTGATTTTTTTTAGTACTATTTAAAGTTGTTTTCTAGACTATTGTAGACCAGTCGCAAATGGATGTGATTAGAGTGTCAACAATTAACTATTCTTTTCTCGTTCCAATCTAATATATTTTTTTATTAAAATATGTGGTAGTATAAGCATTACAATATGTTTAAATTCCCAATATATTTATAAAAATTACAATATGTGTCACAACAACATGTAAAGTCACCTCTGTATGATCGAACGTCAGTTTATCTTTGGTTCAATGATGCAACAGATTTTGAAATCAGGCAACTCCTAGGCATGTCTGATGTCATAATTTGTATCCACTTTAACGTACCGGGTTCGTTAGTAAACCGACCAGAGATCGCTCCCAGATGTAAATCTCGTCGCCTAATATGGAATAATGACACGTGGAACGATCATAAAATATTTGGTTTCTTTGTGAATGTTTAAACAGTACTTCAAATTTTACCGTTGAAAGAAACTAGTTAACCCGACAAACCCTCTCCGCTGAGCGTCTCTACCGTAAACAGATAAAATATTGCGACGCTGATGCATATGCCAACTTCACCACAGCTCTGGAAACAAAATGTTCTGGATATATAGTGAGCTAAATAAAATCCATCAAATACTATAATTAATGGCTAACCATTGTTATAGATTTCGCGTAGTTCTAATTATAAAATATGGAGGGGCTGAAATCTCAAGGCTCTGAGATATCAAGACTTCGGTCTGGGTTAAGGATTTTGATATAGTTTTCGGCAAAAAACTTTTATGGGGGCATTGTTTTTAGTTTTGGTCAGTGATGTATATCAAACATAAAACTCTTTGTTAAAGTACATGTATTTTTTTTATCTCTGTTTAGAAATTTATTACAAAACTAACACGAAACATCAATACGTTGCCGGAAAATTATAACAGATTTCTCTGCTTTTCTGAATTGTTTAAACCGCTTTTTCACTTTTTTATAAAAAAAAAACACTTTGATTTTTTTAATTGATTTTGTTTGTTATCTTTTATTTATCTTTCGTTATCACTATTTTATTAGCAGCCGGTCACTTAACAATTATTCAACTTGACCATTATTATTTAATTATTATAAAATTATTTCATTAATTTAATATTATATTGATTATTATATTGTGGTGCTTTTACTAGACTACCCGTTTTTACTTTCTATTAACATTTTCCACACTTTTAATTAATTGCATAGTTTGCAGAAAATGTCAATAGAATTTGAGTTTCCTTTCAAAAAGTTATATTCATTAATTTTTATAACTGTAACGTAATATTTGTTTTCCTTTAAATAATTGGATATTTAAATATAACAAAAATTACGATACAGTTTAAGCAATTTGCTTACAGTGACTTCATGGTTATGGATAAGAGTGGCTCCATAACAAGATCATAAATTAACATAATTTAGTGAAAAGATGATACAATCAGCAAACTACTCAAAAACCTCTCCATTTAGCGTTTCGAGAAAATATAACAACATCATAAATCAAGATACTCGGTAATGTCTCGCGCGCCATCTTTTAAAAGACACTACTAGTATATATACTGTGCACCGGATTGGTAAAAATAAAAAGGTAAAGGTTAAAATTTTCATTTCGAATAATTTGCATTTTTTCTACAACTGTTTTCAAAGTTTTCAATAAAAGTATATATTATTTAACTATATGTTTCTCATTAGTAAAAAGAAAGTCAGCATTCGTGCTCTTTTATGCAAGTTTATAAAATCAAAATTTTGCTTTCCTAAACTTTTAGCAAAATTAAAATATTTTTACAAATTTTTATCCCAGTTGGTAGCATTGGTAATATGTAGTAATTTAGTATGGCGAATTTTCAAAAGCCAACCAAATGTACATTTTATTATTCCTCAATATTGGTAATATTTAACAACAGTTAAAAAACTTAAACACGAACCCAGATTAGTTTGCAAACGTATAGTTGTTTTCGATAAAAATATTTGTTATGTATGCGTCCAGAAAACCCACCAAATGTTTTATTAATATATTAAATGGAAGTTGGTAATTATAAAGATATTAGAAAAAAGAATATATTTAGAATATGCTTGCAGTAAAAAGACCTTTTATTGATGTGTTAAGAAAACGAAGTTGTGAAAACATGTGTTTGGTCTATTATGTAAATTTGTTATCTGAGAGAACCCAACAAATGTTATATCGATAATAAATTTTAATTTTTATTTCATTTTATTTTAGAACGTTAGTAGTTATTTTGAAGTGATGAGATTAAAAAATAGTTTAGTAGGCGAAAAAAATTTGAGAAAATTTTATTATTATTTTAAGGGTTCCCTTCTTTAAAAAAAATAGAACAAAACCCTTATGGTGAGGACTTGATTGTTTATTATCCATTATTCACAACGACTTTCTCACTGAAAACGAAAATATTGAAATATATGTATAATTTTATTAAAAAATCTGCTATACAATTTTTATTTTGTATATAAATTATAAATGGTGTTGGTCAATGTTCCGGCACGTTTTGTTGCCATTATCAAGACTAGAAAATAATAAATTTTTTATATGCGTATACAATTGAGTTTGGTGTTAGTTGACACATACGATGACCCAAGGAGAGGGTTAATTGCGTAGAAAGTTCGATTATCTGCTGCGAATCGAGCGTTTATATCTGTAAGTATGCTTTTGTTTGAGTCAAGTAGGGTTTGCAAATTTAACGACATTTTTAATAACCGGTAATACGGTAAAAATTATTTTATAAAACGGTTAACCGGTAAAATACAGTTTATTTACCGAACTTATAAACTTTGTTCAAATTTTTTTAAATTATTAGTTTAACTATTTATAACTTAAATTGCCTCAGGGGTCACGGGTCTGTTTAGACCGTGATACGGGACTTGGCGAACCCGTGGTACCTGAGCTATAGTGGGTTCTAGCCTGCTATTGCAAATCGTAAACCTGTTGTCATGTCTAGCGGGAACGGGGACCTTGGCTTAGCCGCCCGGGTCGCGGGAAGGTGCTCCCTTATTAGCACCCCCTGGTGGGTACACACTAGAGAGGACTCTTGCAGGGTCAAACCACAAAAGTTCCATCCTCTGGGCACCTGTCGCTCCCAGTTGTATATAGACTTCTAACAGGTATAGACGAAGGCCTGTTGGTGACCTTTATCGCGTCTAAACTCGTGGGAACAATATGGATAAATATTTTAGTAACCTTTCAAATTTTTTAAAAACTTTGTTTTCACCTGTTTTATTATTTCTTACATCCTATCATGAAATATTGGCCTATGTCATATTTTATTATATGATAGGATTTATTGTTTAGTTACCCATTTTTAAAACAAATTATATTTTGATCAAATGACTATCACATTTGATAAAAAATTTTTAAAATACACATTCAAAATATTTGTGGATTGAATGCCAACCGGGACGCCGTGCAACATTATCTCGAGCACGACCAACCGCATATTCTTTTTCTTACAGAAACACAAGTTTCTGAAAACTATCCCTATGACGTAACACTAAATCCCAAATATAGGCTTGAATCAGCTTTTAAACTCCATCAAGGTGTATGTGCATACATTCATAAGAGTGTTGCATATAAACGCTTTCCAAATTATGAAGTACATGGTGATGGCTACAGTACAGTAGTATTAAAGGTTTGTCTACCTGAAATTTCTTTTTTCACAATAGTTCTATACCGGTCCCCAAACAAACATAATCCCAATTTTTTCAATGACTTGAATGTTGTCGATGAAATTAGAGCACAATTTCAAAGTTGTGAGGTTATCGTTACCGGTGACTTCAACGTCCACAACAAATCGTGGTTGGAATTTTCCAAAATGACCGACGACGACAACAATGGAAGGCAGGCAAAAATTTTTGCTGCATCGTACGACCTGACGCAGATTGTAAAAAGCCCAACTTTCACTCCTCGTAATGGCGGTGATAAAAGTTTTCTCTTAGACCTTTATCTCACATCTATGCCAGATATTACGAGTGTCGATGTCGATAAGGGTAGTATTGGAAATTCCGACCATTATCTAATCACATCAGTTATCAAAACTACGCTACAAACTAGAGTTCCCAAATCCCGTAAAATATTTCACTTTTCAAAAATGGACACCACTGGTCTCCGAAGTTTTTTTCAAGGTTTCCCTTTTGATCGTCATTGTTTTTATACTGACGATGTAAGTGTTTCTGCTCAAAACTTTACTGAAACCATTCAATTCGGCATTAACAAATTTGTTCCCTTTTCAATAATGAAACCCCAACAAAAATATTTGTTTTCGAAAGCAGCCAAATTGGCTCTAGAAACAAACGTTGATTATTTAATATTTGGATTCATAAAAAGAACTCTGTTAATCGATCCCAATATTTAAAGGCTAATAAAATATCAAACCAGATAATTGAAAACGAAAAAGCAGAGATTGACAGAGCGAAAGCGGCAAAACTTTCGAGTATGTCAATTTCTGACAAAAGTTTTTACAGTGCCATTAATTCTTTAAATTCTGGTACTAAATCTTCTATCCCCCCCTATCATCGATGGTGACTCAATCGTTACTGACCCTGCAAGGAAAGCTACACTGTTCGCGGAACGCTTTGCTTCAAATTCAACAGTTTTAGAAACTCCTAAAGAAATACCCCAAATCCAGTCTTCAGGAGTTAATATGAAACAATTACATTTCAAACCCAAAATTGTCGAAAAACTTTTAAGGGGGTTAAACAACAACAAAGCTTCTGGTCTGGACAACATTCCTCCTGTTATTCTAAAAACATTTTCAAAAGAACTTGCACCAACCCTCACCAAAATATTTTATAAATCCTATAAATCTGGTATTTATCCATCCTGCTGGAAGTTGGCCAATGTCCAGCCTGTCCCAAAAAAGGAACGAAATGTGATATTTCAAATTATAGACCAATAGCTTTCCTCCCAGTCATGTCTAAAATATACGAGCAATATATAAATTCACACATATCCAAATTTTTGGAAGACAACCATTTGATATCTGACAGCCAATACGGTTTTAGAAACAAAAGATCAACAACCGATCTATTGAACTATGTGGCACATCTTTGGAATAGCATACTTGAGAAAGGTGGTGAAACGTACGTAATCGCATTAGACATCTCAAAAGCATTTGATCGAATCTGGCATGCCAACTTGATCAACAAGCTCGTTGCGTACGGTTTTCATCCCGCAGTCGTGAAGTTGATTCAAAATTTTCTGTCTAACCGATACATCTCGGTATCTATAGATGGCTTTTCTTCTGAGTCTAAATTAATTAACGCTGGTGTAATTAATAACCCAAGGCTCAGTTTTATCTCCCACTTTATTCCTAATTTATATCAACGAACTGTTGCAAATCACCAGTAACCAAATAAATAGTTTTGCAGATGATAGTACACTGCACAAGTCATTCGTCCCCCTTTCTTCAAAGGGTAAAATGTATGAACGAATAAATCCCTTCCGGAGAGACGCTGCCATAAATGTAAACGAGAACCTTAAAAAAGCCGCCGATTGGGGTGACAAAAATTTGGTCAATTTTAATTCCACCAAAACACAGCTATTGATTGTTTCCAGATCAAAGACCGAGTTTCCCAACGATATTTCAATTAAAATGTGTGACGACCAAATAGACGAATGTGAAAGCATTCGTTTATTGGGAGTCACAATATCCAATGACTTACTCTGGAACGATCATATAATGGCCATGGCAAAGAGCGCGTCAAGAAAACTCGGCCTCCTCAATAGATGTAAAAAATATTTTACTTCGCATCAATTACTCCACATTTATAAGTCCTATATTCGTCCCTGTATGGAGTATTGTTGTCAAGTTTGGGGCGCTGCATCTGTTACTATCCTGGCTCTTTTGGACTCTGTTCAAAAGCGAGCTATACGAATTGTTGGTGATCGAGATTTAACATTAGATCTTGATTCCCTACAACATCGTCGCACTGTTGCTGATCTCGTTGTTTTTTATAAATATCGTCACCAGCAGTGCTCGGATGAAATCAGGTCCATAATGCCTCAGACATATGTTTTTCCCCGTTGTACTCGTCAATCGGTTTGTGCGGGCGGTCGGACTGTCGAGATTACTCACTGTCATAGTAATAGAATGCAAAGGGATTTCTTTGTGCGTACATCGTACACATGGAATGCTTTGCCCGAATCAAAAGTCTCGAGTGCCTTCAATCCACAAAGATTTAAAAAAAGCGTCCACCTATACCTCAAGACGCATGTTGTTGTGGGACCTACGTCTTAAAAGGTATCTATGTGTTGTTGTGACACATTTTGTAATTCCTACTACACAACACTTCTTATTAAAAAAAAAAAAAAAAAATTGGTGTGTGATAATAAATAATAACATTTTGAAAGATTAAAAATAATTTAAATCTAGAAATTTTTCAAGGTTTTGGTTATTAAAATATTGGCGTTTCTTACGTTGTCTCCAAAGTGTTATCATTCAAGTTCGACCTTACTTTAATACAAATCAGACCAGCTGCTGCAAACATACGCTTGAATTCGTCACTTTTTATTCCTATGGTAATTAATTTATTTTCTGAAAGCTTTCTCTAAACATTTGCCCCGTGACGAATATTTTGTTCTTGGAAAAAGTCAATTTAATTTTCAATAATATTTGTGAATGGCTTACGTCATTCTTCAGTATTGCTTTCCACAAAATGTTTGTTCATTTTCTGTTCATTTGTACTTTGCAGCTCTTCTTTTATTGATAATTCTGACAATGCTAATATGGACGCAGTTAATCGATCACTGGAAGTGCATACTTCTGCATTTGAGCTTCCGGTTTCAGATCAATCATTTAAAGCAAAGCGTTCAATTAATTCAACAATTTTTTTTAACAACAGCTTTTTTGTTTTATTAAATATTTCAGAGAATACGTTGCATACTTTAATGGCATTTAAGGGGGGGGGGGGTTATGTTTTTAAAGACGAAAAAGAAGCATATTTTTGTGATTTTTTTGTGGTGGCATGAGTAAATATAATTTTATTAAATTTAATTACATATTATTGTACAACTTTTGAAGTATGTCAGAAAAAAATTTCATTTAAAAATATTGATAAATAAGCCGGTGCCGTTGGATCTCCAGAGACGCCTTGAAAAAAAGTTCTTTCGCGGTGAACATTATAACTCGTTAACGGATCATCTGAAACAAAAAAATTGATATGCATTTTAAAGGTGATGTATTTCTCGAGGTAATCAGGAAGAGTTTTTTTTCTATTTTTTGCAGCACTTGGAAGTGAAAAATGCGGTTTAGCTAAAATAATCGCGGTTAATTTGTTATTAAAAAATAGAAAAAAATGAAAAAAAAACTCTTCCTCATTACCTGTTGATTTATGTGAAGAAGTAATGTTCAAATTTTCAAAAGGTTCAGTTCAGTAGATTTTGAGTGCTAATGTTCACGAACTTACAAATCAACACTAAATGAGTGAAAATACAACTATAAACGAACGAACAGAAACGAAAATTTGAGAATAATTTCGAGAAAATTTTAGCTCTGTTACAGTAAACAACTGTTCAGCAGAAAGTGTGCCAGTAAACTAGTTTATATCCGATGTACTTGAAAATATACAATATGTACAAAGTCAGTTTACATCCTTTGAAAGACAGGTATAAACAGACAGACAGGCATAAAAATTAGGTATCACGGCCGGTCGCTTGAAACGCTGTAACTTCGTTAGTTTTACTCGGATTGACTTAAAATTTGCACACAATATTCTCGACATGTTGTTCATTCAATAAAAATGATCGTGATGGTGCAAAATATTCAAAAAAATATATGTCCTTTGATACCTATATATATAACGAGAACTCGTTTAAGTTCTTTACTAAAGCCGCATTTACACGGTTCACTTTAGGTGATTCATCCGGATGATTCATCCAAAATGAACCGTGTAAACCACAAATCATTCATAGTGATCATCTAGGATGATGGATGATCAATGTAGAGACTATTTCAACTTTTTGATCACTTTGGATGATAGTTCTGGATGAATCATCCAAAGTGAATCGTGTAAACAAAAAGTGAAGCATTATTATTACTGTTTTTATTTTATTGAGTTTTGTTTTATATAAATTTTTCAAAATTATAAAAGAAATCATAAGCAAAATCATTGTCATGTTATGGTTATATTGTCAGGTTATGTTTTTTTTCAGGAATTGTTTTGTGTTTCAGAAAAATCGTAATAATATTAAATTATATATAAACATAAATATGAAAAAATATGATTATATGTGTATATGTATTGATTTTGGAATTAATTTTGGATGATGCGTGTAAACGAAAAGTGATTTCACTTTTACTTTCACTAAGAGAAAATCATCCAAAATGAGCATCCAAAGTGAACCGTGTTGATGCGGCTTTATAATTGTTATATGTGCACTAAGTTCATCTAACATAAATGTTATTGTTATATCAGAAACATATAGATTTACATGTGTCGATACGACTGTCTTAACAGCAACTTATATCGGGTGCCAAGGCTTATTACTATAAGATAAACAATTTCACTAAAAAGTTTAAATCAGATTCAATGGCGATTAAACTTATCCTATAATTGCACTTTCAACTTTACAAAATCTTTTTAGTAATTGCAAAACGGCTGCTTGATCTTGAATCTAGAATCAAAGATAGTTGTTTTTTTCACAACCTTACCATGTTTTTGGAGGTTGTCTCTTTTTATTGGTAATTTGCGAAACATCACAACTTTTCTAATTTTTACTATTACGAAACTTATTTCGTCACTGAACATGAACAACATAAGATGGTACGGCAACTAATACAGCGCATAATCTTCTTTGTCTTCCAAAGGTCTGTTTCTTCAAAAGATCTATCTCCCCTACATGAAATGTTTTATAACCGTTAGCTGAAGGAAATAAACTCAATTGACGATAAGCATTAATCAAAGATTCAATTCTTTTTTCCTAACAGCAGCATCATCAGTCGTAATTGAATCAATGTTCTATTAAGTTTGAACATTTTAACATGTTGGTCAACAGCGTTAAACATTTATCAGATGGCAAGAAACAGATTCCATATATATATATATATATATATATATTAGACTGGTCGTTAAAAACTAAATTTTCCGAGACGCCCCCTAGAAAAATTCTTTGTGGTCAGAAAACCACAACGGCACTAATTTTTTTTTTTTAAAGTCAAAAGAACACGTGCCGCAAAATCATCGAAGTTTATTTTTTGATAAAATTGTTAATATCTCTTAAAATATGCAGATGTCAAAAAAAATCACTTAATCTTTTTTGTAGGAAATTTAATTCTCTACAAAAAAGGTCCAAGTCATTTTTTTCCTAAAACCTATATTTCTGATGATATTTTGAAATAAAACTTGAAATTCTTCAAAACTCGTAAAACCAAATGATGAAAATTTCGACGAAAATGTACTAATTTTAATTTTTTTTGTCACGATTATTTTTTTATACATTTCATTCTATAGCATAAGAAAAAAATTAGGACTTTTCCGTCATCTTTATTTTTTATGTTTTTTAAAAAATTACCTTACCATCCACGATCGAGTTTCCACGACCCTCACTCCTGTCACCTCTCTACCCTTTTTGCCATCCTCCACTATCTTCCCATCCTCCACTATCTTCCCATCCTCCACTATCTTCCCATCCTCCACTATCTTCCCATCCTCCACTATCTTCCCATCTAGATAGATGGTTTAATATTAAATAAGAACAAAGGTGGGGGGAAATTTGTAACACAACCATGTCTTTAAAAGTTTTATTAGAATATTTTACATAGGTTTAACAAAACTTATACATAAAATACAACTCTTTCTTTGTTTCTGTTGGGTGTATGTTTTGACACGTCAATTTTTATTTTTATCCTATAATCTAAGTCTATTTCTTCTAATTCTTGTTCCAACCAGTAATTCGACAGGAACAATACATTTATATTGTCTAGTTTTAATATGTTCCGAAGTCTACCTCTAGGCATAACTTCTTTAATTCCAGATATTACCAGTTCTGTACCTTCTGCAAATTCTTCTAGTCGATGACAATCCCTAAATTTTATGTTATCCGCAATTTCTTGCATTGTTACGACGTTAACCCTCTCCACCTCTACTTGGGCAAATGGAACGTCTACATTTTTCCATGCGTCTGTGTAAAATTGCAAGTTTTCGATTTTGGCAAATGTGTTATCGTTAAAACTCATATATCCATTTGTAGTAAAGGTGGCAAATGGTTTTTCGGTTGGCAAACATATTAATTCCATTCCATTGTTATAAGGTAATGTGACATAACCGTCTGCAACAAGAGCTTCTCTATTATTATAAACACGAAAAAACGTATTTTTGTGGTAACCCTTTAAGTAGTAGACGTCTCTTTGCCCGTCCTTATCCGCCAAAACTCCTACATAGGTATATTTATTTTTATTGTTAACTGTAAACGCGGATACGCTGTACTCTCCAGAGGGTCGTAAGTTTTTCCATCTGGTGTAGAAATAATCTTCTAGTCTCCCCTTTAATTCCGCTATCTTCTGTTCTTTCTCCAAAAAATGTTTATATTCCTTTTTAAAGACGCGTATGCACTTGAAAATAAATTTTATTTTCGAAAAGGTGTATTTATTTCGGAACGAAAATTAAAATCTACAAAATGGAAAAAAAATTTACACACATTTAAAAAAAATCTACGTAAATGAAGAACATTTGTAATACACACTTAAAAAATCAACGCTATCAACAAATATAACACTGTCAAATTGTCAAACATTCAATTTATTTTCATTTTCCGTACGAAATAAATGGAACTACATTTATTTCGCTTCGTAATTTGAAAATAAGAAGTCTCCACGGGTAGTCATGACATCTATTGACAGGTTCGTTTTTCACTATTTCTTATTTTTAACTGCATACTACTTACGAAATGCAAACCGAAAATTTTTTCGTTTCCTTTTATTTTGTTTTTTTTTACATAGATTTTGTATGGGGAAAATAATTTATTTTCAAGTGCATACGCGTCTTAACCGTAGCTGTATTTTCTAAATACTCTATCTTCCTTTTCTTTAATTCTGTTTCCGCCATTTCTAATTTCCGTTTCTTTACAGATAATACAGAAATATGGGAAAATGGTGTTATTTCTTTTAGCGCAAAAGGCATTAGCTTTCTATTTTTGTTTACCCTCTTTCTTAGAACTTTCGGTATAATATTACATGTAGATACCAGTCCGAGCTCCTGCATGTCGATTTCTTCCGGGATTATGCTAAACCGTGTGGAAGACCGGGAAAAGAATGTATCTACAGCCTTAATATAGCATTTTTGAGAAATTCGAACATTTTTCTCCTTGTTAGTCGTATCTTCTTCGATCTTTATATAATTAATAGGTAAAAAGTTAAAACTAAATGCAGAAAGACAATAATTTGCAACTTTTTTTCTTGCGTTGGGTTCCATTGGTAATCTTATCTGTAGGCCGGTTAATTTCCTTGTATTACTGTTCCCCCAGTATACATATTGCAGCATATTGTTAAATACAAGACAGCAACTGTTTTGCAGAGTTTTTGACAACTTTGTCCACATTTTAGCAAATGAGATAGAGTATAATGGTGCATTTTGGAAATAAAGTTTGCTATCTTCCAGTAAGCTTAGGCAGTCTTCTAAGCAGTTGTATCCCCCTGTCTTGTTATCGGCTATGGCATAATTATATATGGTTGCTTCTAATCTTGTAATTCCATGTTCTATGGCTAAAGTGTTGGAAAATGTGCCTTTTAACCTCTTACCTGGACAGTTTAAAAAATCAATTATTTGGTTACCAATGCACTTGTTAACACCAGGACTTGTTACTTGGCAAATAAATTTGTTAAAAATTTTAACTCTGGCGTTAGAAGTTAACCAGGTAAGGCAATCAATTCCGACTGTATTATTATTATTTACAATTTCGTTACAATTCTCCCGATACATTCCATGTTTACGAAAGTTAAAGTTACTTGTTAAGTAGTTTGTCATTTCTTCTTTCTGGAACACCCCACAGAAGTCTTGAGTAATATCGAGGTCTAGAAGATAATAGTCTTCCTTTTAGAAGAAGAAGAGGAAGGGTAGCTTGGCTTTAACTCCGTGTCTCGCAGAAACAAGGTCACCAAATTTCCCTCGGCGGTAACTGTTAAACGTGCCACAAATTTCTTTTTTTACAAGTCCGCTTCCTCCATTACAGTCTTCCGAACCGCATAACTTTACTATCATTATATTGTCACAAAATGGATCCGATATCGGTCTAAGTGCCTCTTTCAGTAGCTCTTCTCCTTCCGTGTAGTCGATATTTCCAATATCCGTAATTAGATTACCTATATTTTCTGTTAGCAACCATGTTCCGAATCTTTCGTTAATCGGTTTAACCTTTCTCCCGTATAACTCGCTTACACTGTAAACTCCGTCGGACGACATGTTAGCACTTCTACGATCTACTGGTCACTAAACTGGTATTGCTTTAGACGTTCTTATTTATAGCATTCGTGGAATTCTTATTTATATCATGCGGCTATCTTTGGGTATCATCGGAGAGTATTGCATTTCAACGAAATAAAAATTTTCCCATGTGTTCAATTACCCCATGCAGTTGAATGCAGAAATAAAAAACAAAAAAGCATGCAAAATAATCTAAAGAAAATTATCTAGAATGATTTTTACGCAAAAATTAAACCACACAGCAAGTTTGAAATAAGAAAAAATGGAATAAATATAATTGCATAAAATCAATTTATTCGAACATCTATTTATAATTTTTTGTTTCCTTCCATTTTTGGAAAATTATTAGAAAAACTAAAATTCCAAATACAAAGTTTTGAAAAACTGTGCAAGAGCAGTGAAAATATTGTTACGTTTTTCCAACCTTACTTCGAATTGGCCTTATTCTCAATTCGATAAACGTAATTCCCAATCTTTTCCTGAGTTCGATCACTGATTAGTAAGCACAAACACCAGGCTTTATTAAGTATTAAACACCTTAATTGTTTCACAACAACAGGAAAACACTACAGCAAACAATATTCCCAACTAGAATATTCTTTGAACAGCCTCAGAAACTCCAACGGTTGATTGTAGAAATTTCCAGTACACCACGTTCAAAATAATACACAAAATATTTCTTCTCCATAAAACTTAAAACTTTATTCACAAAAACTAATTTAAAGATCACTTTTATAATTTTCACTTCACTATCGCAGGTTTAAAATAACACTAATTCAAAACTACAAGAGGTAATTTTCTTATATACCTTCTGCAATACTTCTAGATAATTCGACATCACTTTCCAGAAACCTTGAGAAAATATTAGAATATTCGATTATTTTACCTTATGTTGATTTGATTCATAAAATCGTTTATGTTGACCCTATTTCTAAGAAGAGACAACAACAACAATATTCATTTCATTAATTTGTTTGTTGTGTTTTGTTGATTTTATTTTCCTGGAAGTGACCGTAATCGTCTAGATTTGTCTGAATCGTAACATTACCCTCCACTTAAGCCTGTTCGTCCCGAACAGGATCTAGATCTCTCCTCCAATTGTTGAATCCAAACATTTTTTTTCTTTTCCTATTTCCCAGGCTGTTTAGAATTACTTCCGGTTCCTTTCTAAGTACTGGGCCATTACCTTGTTTTATGTCAGCCCACCGTGATGAGTAGGGATTCTCATTATTTCTAAAGTGCTTCTTATCACTTCCCTTTGGGAGTTTCACAATGCCATGTCTCCGAACCATTCTCATTTTCAGCTGCGATTCATCCCCGTTTGCAGCTATTTGAACCACCTCTTTTACATCGCTCACCTCGTTATGGACTTGGACCTGTTTCCTCTTTAAGTTTCGGCGTTTGTTTAAACGTCTGCGTCGGTTGACGTTTCTCTCCCTCATCTGTATGGATGGTGCTGGATTTTCTTCTGCACTGCGTAGTTCCTCATCGCTGCCAATATTTGTTGACTCTGCCTCATTCACAAGTAGTGGCATCTCAACATTATTAACCTTTAGGATTCCACATCCAAAATCGAAGACTAATCCCTTCGCCTTCATGAAGTCCATCCCCAAAATGACTTCATCCATAATGTCTGCCACTAGCACCTCTTGTTGATAGCAGTTATTCCCCAATTTTATTTCAGCGATTATTTTACCTTCTATTTCAGCGCATTCTCCAGTTACTGTTTGGTGTTTCAATCCATCTGATGGTTCCAAAACACCGTCAATTAAACCTTTGCGAACGAATGTTCGAGCTGAACCTGTATCCAGTGTCATGAAGCAACCTTTACCTTCAAGTTGTCCGTTGATACCCAAGCTTCCACCATTTACCGCAATTCTTGAAATTGGAATGTAGGCTGCATTCTCCTCACTTTTTGGGCTTACAGTTGCACCTTCAACAGACTTCCGTTGAATAGGAGACGAAGATCTATCACGCTTCCTGTTCCAGCAGTCCTGTGAGATATGGCCCGATTTCCTACATATCCAGCACAGGAGTTTTCTAGTGCTGTTCCTGAACCCTACGTGCTCTATTTCTTCGGCTCCTCTGTTTTTCACAGAAGACAACAATCTGTCTGCTTCTCCGTTTTTCTTGCACTCCCGTGCCATGTGACCCTCTTCGTCACATACCCAGCATCTGATGTCGCTTCTATCTCTGTGTGCCAAAACTTCCCCTTTGATGTTCCCCTCTACATTCCTTTTTCTGCATCCTCCAGATGGCATACACATCCTCTGTACCATCTCATATTGCATTGCGTATGCGACAGTTTCATGGAAAGTCGCCTTAGGTGTAGTCATTACTTTGATCCTGGTTTCTGATTCTCGGATACCATCAATGAAGACCTCAATCTTCATCTTCTCCGTAAAATACGGTGGAGTGTTAGAATGTGCCAAATGTACAAGCCGTTTTACTGCCGAAGAATAGTCCTGAAGGCTTTCTCCATTCCGTTGCAAGCGACCTTTTAACTCGATCCGGTATAGCTCCTTTTTGTGGTCGCTGCCATATTTTCGTTCCAATGCATTCATCACTTCAGCGTAACTTTTGCGGTCGTTTTCTGGTACTGCCTGTAGTGCTTCAGCTGCTTCACCTTTAAGCGCAACTATCAATGCAGCAAGACGATTTTCAGCGTTCCAAACATTTTGATCAGCTGCGGTCTCGAACTGGAACTTGAAGATGCCGAAAGATGTGGTACCGTCATACGATGGTGGCTTTAGTTTAATATTTGCTATTTGTTGTACCACATGTGAAGTGACTTTATTCGTTTCAACATCTTGCAACCGTTTCTCGAAATCATCTACTTTTGCAAGTACCTTTTTGTTTTCATCATGTACTTTCTGCTCTAGCTTTTTCACCTCTTGATGAACTCTGCCTACTTCCTCCCGTAACGTAGTAGATATTTCGAGAAGTTTCTCGTCCATTATTTGCTTGACGTTCAAACTGATTTCTTCCTTGGTTGTAGCCATGTTATTGTTAACTGTTTCCAGCTGTTGATTGATGTTGCAGCTTTGTAAATCAAATTTTTGATTGAGTTCGTCTTTATTGGCAACCATATTAGCGTTTACAACATCCAGTTTTTGATTCAAATTCAAATTTATCTGTTGCATCATAACCATTAACTGCGTAAAATCGCAGTTTCCAGATGGTAATGTTGTTGTTGTTTCTGCAACAAAACTTTTCTGCTCATCAGCTGCCACTAGATCATTATTTGTACTAATCACTCCAAACTGGTAGCTTTCCACAACTACTCCACTAGCTTCCATAGCTTCTCGAAGCCGTATCGTCAATTCAGTTTTGTTGCCGGTTGTTGCCAATCCACGTTGTTCTAGTTCTTTCTTTAACTCATGAACCTTCAAATCACTTAATAAAACCATTATTAACAGCTAACTAATCCGCCGATGTCACCAATGTTACGTTTTTCCAACCTTACTTCGAATTGGCCTTACTCTCAATTCGATAAACGTAATTCCCAATCTTTTCCTGAGTTCGATCACTGATTAGTAAGCACAAACACCAAGCTTTATTAAGTATTCAACACCTTAATTGTTTCACAACAACAGGAAAACACTACAGCAAACAATATTCCCAACTAGAATATTCTTTGAACAGCCTCAGAAACTCCAACGGTTGATTGTAGAAATTTCCAGTACACCACGTTCAAAATAATACACAAAATATTTCTTCTCAATAAAACTTAAAACTTTATTCACAAAAACTAATTTAAAGATCACTTTTATAATTTTCACTTTACTATCGCAGGTTTAAAATAACACTAATTCAAAACTACAAGAGGTAATTTTCTTATATACCTTCTGCAATACTTCTAGATAATTCGACATCACTTTCCAAAAACCTTGAGAAAATATTAGAATATTCGATTATTTTACGTTATGTTGATTTGATTCATAAAATCGTTTATGTTGACCCTATTTCTAAGAAGAGACAACAACAACAATATTCATTTCATTAATTTGTTTGTTGTGTTTTGTTGATTTTATTTTCCTGGAAGTGACCGTAATCGTCTAGATTTTTCTGAATCGTAACAATATGTTAGAAAGGGGGTGGGGAAATAACGTCGAAGTCGAATTGTTAACAAAAAACAAGAAGAAAGATTATTCTATTAAGATTAAGATTATTATATGAAAGATTATTTTCCATTGATAAAAGATCAAGACTAAACCTTTAACATTTAAACGAACTCTCGCTCCAACTTTTGCAATCACTTGGACTTAATATTTGACTGCAATGACTGTTTTCATATATTTTATTGTAAAAGGAAGGATAATCTTTATGAACGTCGTAAAAGTTTCAATTTTTACACGAGTTTTAAATTGATTTTTGTTTAGTTTTAGTTTTTTATTTCCCTTGAATCTTACAAGTAAATGATCTTATTTCAAATAAGTTAGTGGTTTACATTTATAAGCATATAAATAATTTATTCTACAACATAAATTAAATGGATGTGTGCGTTCTAATTTGCAAAATGCATCATGAACCTAGTTTTGAAAATAATTTCACCGTGATTTTGTGTTAAAATTATTGAGATTATTGATTCAATATTTTTTATACGCCTTTGAAACCTATTTCTATCACGTGCATATTCTTTATAACTTCCCTTTCGAGCAGCTCTGTAAGTGAAATTCCATACATACATAACATGCGCTTCTAGCTTATTGGAAAGGCGTACGGTTTTTGTTTCTGTCATTTAATTCAGCAGATTGTTCAGCCAATGGCCAAGCCATTTTGTCAAAGTTTTGTCACAAGCTATCATTTTGTCACAAAAAAACAATAAAAAAATAAAAATTAAAAAAAAAATTAAAATGAAAATAAAAAACAAAACAAAAAAAAAAAACAAAAAAAACAAAATATAAAAGAAAAAATTAAAAAAAAATTAAAAACAAAAACCAACTTACAAAAAAAAATTCAGATACTTCAGAAAAAATTCCAGTCAAGCCAGCACGTTCAGCTAAGGCCAAGCCATTTTGCCAAAGTTTGTCACAATGCTTATCACAGTCTAAACGTCTACAAAGATTTTAACAGACGTTTAGAATCATTTAAAACGCGGCCAAAAAATATATTCACAAAAACCACTTTAATTGAGTGATGCAGGGATTCTAATCCTGCCAACAAATGATGGCAAATCAAGTTTCTCTTGCTGTATTGTAGAAGAATGGGGTTCAGAAGAACAACCAATGGACGAAGATTTTTGATTTTAAATTATTTGTGGTGATGATTTTAACCAAATAAACTTGCAACTATAGCAAAATTATCTACATAAGCCTACCCAAGTAGCATTTTTGACATAAATTTTAAAATTATAACGGGCAAATGTTGTATAATTCATCTATAGATATTGTTAATGTAGTAAAATTTTTCAATTTAAAGGTATGGTTTGAAGTTTCTCAGAAAAGTTGTGCGTGGAGTCCCTCCGCGCGGAAGAAGTGAAATTTCGTAATGAGGAAATAAAAATATATTACATTCTTTTAAAAGTCATTAATTATTAGCGAACTCATACTGTTCATATTCTTTAAGACAAACTTTATTAACATTGCTTACAATTCACAATTGATCGCATCTTTTAATTATCATTTTCGAGTGGAGAAATATCCAAATCAATAACATATACAATGGGCTTATGAAAACTAAAGTAAGATACGAAATGTTTGAGCTCTATTTTTTCAATATTTCTGGCAAAAACTGCATTTTTTTTTTCTCGTTTAAAATATTTCAACTTCAAATGATAAGAAAATGAGTCTTCTATCAGGAGTCTTCTATCAAAATGTTAATGAAACAACAAAAAACTATAAAAGCAAAATAAATACTCGATAATATGCTTTAAAAATATTTTTCTGAGTAATTAGAGTATTTATAGGATTTATTATAGTATTTTTGGGGTTATTTTTGATTTTAAATTATATGTGGAGCTGATTTTAACCAAGTAAACATCTATAGTTGCAAAATTTTCTTCATAAGCCTTTTCAAGTAGCATTTTTGACATAAATTTTAAAATAATCACAGTCAAATGTTGTATAATTCTTCTATAGATATTGTTAATGTAGCAAAATTTTTCAATTGAAAGGTAATGGTTTGAAGTTTCTCAGAAAAAATGGTTCAGATACCGGATTATCATTTGTAAATTCCATATCATCTAGCAACTACATAGTTTAGTTCTTGTTTACTGTCTAGATCAACTATTCATTTTGTTAGAAAGGGAAAGCACATAAACATGAAGAAAGTCAGTTAAATGTTGTTCAGAAACTGGATTTTCATTTGAAAATTCCATACCATTTAACAACTACATAGTTTAGTTCTTGTTTACTGTCTAGATCAAGCATCCAGTTGTTAGAAATGGAAAGTGCAAATACTTTAAGATGACTAACTGTAAAATCCAATACCTTACTACCCGGTTTTATTGCCTTATTTATTAATTAAAAATTAATTTGTTTTGGCCAGTCTGATTCTTATCATTTTCTTTGGCCCAATTTACCCCCAAAGTTTGTAGACAAATAAAAACAAATTAAGAAATTTGAAAACTCAGATCCCTGAGAAAAATATCACTTGTAATGTCCCTCATCTATAAATTTCTGTAGAATTTGAACATTTATTAATAGTTAAAGGCCAAACGGGACCAATTTTTTTGTCGTATTTCATTGTTTAATTACAATAAAACATGATGAATTGTCGTTTAAAAAATAAAAATACGATAGCAATAAATCTGGTTAACGCATTTCTAACTTCTTAACTTTTTCCAAAAAAAAAGAAAATCTATTCTAATCACGCGACCGATTGAACTTTGTTAAACTTTATATAATATTTTTCTATTTTGCTGTTTTATCGTTTTTGTTCCATTTTAAATTAAAATAAAAAATAAAAAGCAATTAGATTTAGAATGAAACTAAATATATGATAGTTTGCTAATTTGCGTGTCAGCAGATTTTGCAAATAAAAAGCGAAACATTAAGTAAGAAAATTTCAGTTACAGTTTTATTACAGTTTTTACTTTTTAGTGTATTGTTTTATTCAGTGTAATCAATAATGTTTTTTTTTAACCATTTGTATGGTAAGTTCAACAAAATTTATATTAATTTATTCAATTTAAAATTCAGTTCCGATTTTTATTTTATTTTGCCCCTAAAAAGTTTTGCTGTCCCAAAATAAAAAATGCATATCAAATAAAATCTGCACACAAAGAACTAAAAATTTTGCTTTCTTATTTTTCGCCATCAGATATTTTAATTTTACCTTTGAAATAAAATTTTTGTGCGATGTTGATTTTATTTTTTAATTTCATTTAGTTTAAAGAAAAGAGGAATAAAATAAAATTTATTTTTAACTATCCGTTTACATTTATATTAATTTGAAATTACGAAGTAAATAAAATTATTTATTATTATTTATTTCAAACAGTTTATTCTGCTGGTTGCCTGCCGCTTCGCCCCTTGCTGGGAAGCCGATTACCAGCTTAGAAGAAGAAGGCTTCATTTTGGTTGGTATTGAATTTTTTTATTTATTTATTTATTTATTTTGTTAATTTTTTTCAGCTTATACCACACAACAAAAGAGAAGCCAACTGGGAAGAAGGTTCTGGCTCAAACGATAGCTGGGATCCGCCTCTCCCGCTATCACCCCTATAAAATTTAAACGACCCATTGCCGTAACCATTGGACACCACAGTTTGGTGTTCAATGGTGGTACGCCAAATTTTAAGATAGGGAACTATGTATACTAAAAATAAAAAAAATTATTTAACTGAATTTTTTTTTTTGTTTTTTATTTAAAAGTTCAAAAAATGAAAATAAAATTTGATTTGTTGTATTTTTTGTGTTTTATTTTATTTTATTTCAGCTTCCACTTCCCACAGAAGGTTTTACTTTCGAACATCTATTTATAATTTTTTGTTTCCTTCCATTTTTGGAAAATTGTTATTAATTTTTTTTTTGTTTTTTATTTAAAAGTTCAAAAAATGAAAATAAAATTTGATTGGTTGTATTTTTTGTGTTTTATTTTATTTTATTTCAGCTTCCACTTTCCACAGAATGTTTTACTTTCGAACATCTATTTATAATTTTTTGTTTTCTTCCATTTTTGGAAAATTGTTATTAAACATAACTAAGTATTTGCAGTTTATCGAAATGTCTCTGCAAAATTTTCCTTGATGGAACACATTTTGGGTAATTAATATAACAGATATATTTCGATGAAGTGAGCCATTGGAAAATAATTCGCAAACGTTTTAATTATACGCCTCAGTCATTAAATCATCCAAGATGATTAATGTGCTTTCTAGATTATCAAAATTTTCGGGGGACGTTGTCTAACATTTCAATATCTTCAAAATCGAAATCTTTTAGATCGACCGAATTAGTTTCACCATTGCACCAAACCAGTTTCTTTATACCATGAATATGTGGCAAGAACTTTAATACAAATGTGGTCTTCCCCGAAGAAGAAGGACCAGAAATCTGCATGGTAAAAGGTTGTTCCACATTAAACATATTTTTGAAATAAATGATATGGTCGATTTCGAACATCTATTTATAATTTTTTAGTTGTTCAATTGACAACTTATTTCAGGCATCCGTCTAAAATTCCAAATAAAAAGTTTTTGTTTTCCAACACATCATAATTTTTTTTCCAACACAATTTGTTCTAATTCTTCTGGTCGCTTTATACACAAATCTTATATAACAACCAGAAAACAAGAACAACACATGTGCTCCAATGAAAAAAATCAAAATCTTACAAAATCAAATCTTACATAACAAACAGGAAAACAACAGATTAAATCAACAACAAAAAAGAAAAGCGGAACAATATCGAGACGCAATTACGATACAAATTTTTTTTTTCACTTTCTACAACAAAAACAATTTTGTTACATACAAAGAAAAATGCATCAAGAAAATCTTCACAATTTTTTTTTGTCAACGTTTTTTTTTATTCACAACAAAAACAATTTTGTTACATACAAAAAAATATATCAAGAATTTCTTCAATTTTTTTTTGTCAACGTAGCAAAAAAGAAAATAATATTTCATACATGCTTTTTCATATTTTGCTTTCAATCTCATTCTGTTTTATAGATAGTGCGACGGAATCCATTTTTTTTAATTTCTTTTTAGATAACATATTACCCTATTTTTTCTTATTAGATAACAAAAAAAATAATGAAAATCATTTTGCTTTAGTTTCTTTCAACAACATTCTAAATGCAATTGTTGTTGTAGTATTCAAAACATCTGTCTGTCGAAGTAAAAAAAAATTATATTCACTTTCGTTTTTCTCATCTTCTTTTTAAAAACATTTGACGACCTCCCACGAACTTATAATCTATTACATTGAATAATCTATTTTATAACAAAAAAGATACTGTTCATATATTCACTCCTGAAAAAAAATCAATGCTTTTTTCCTTTTTTTCTTTCAATGTGAGATACTCCCCATAATAATGCAATTTCGTATCTTTTTTTCGTGGAAATGTTCGATATTCCCCCTACACTACTTACGATTTTATTCTAATTTTTGGAATATTTTTAGAATTTTGAAAAAAAAAATAGAAATTTTGAATTTTGAATTTTATATATATTTTTAGAATTTTGAAAAAAGTTTCAATTTTTGATTTTGTAAAAATTTTGGGAATATTTTTAGAATTTTGAAAAAATTTTAAATTTTTGATTATATTATAATCTTTATAACTTTAGAAAAACTTTCAATTTTTCATTTTGTTATAATTTATGCAATATTTTTAGAGTTTTTGAAAAAGTTTTAATCTTTGATTTTGTAATAATTTTGGAAAATTTTTAGAATTTTGTTTGAAAAAAGTTTGAATTTTTGAGTTTATTTAATTTTTACAATATTTTTAGAATTTTGGAAGAAATATGAATTTGTGATTTTGAAATATTTTCTCGAACCGCTAAATGGACAGGTTTTTGAGCAGTTTGCTGAGTATCATCTTTTCACTAAATTATGTTAATTTATGATCTGTTATAATTTTCCAAGAACGTATTGATGTTTCGTGTTAGTTTTGTAATACATATGACATATCTAAATAGAGATAAAAAATACATGTACTTTAACAAAAAGTTATGTTTGATGTTTGACAGCGATGTATGCTGCCCAAAACTAAAAACCAGTTCTCATAAAAGTTTTTTGCCGAAAACTATATAAAAATCCTTAACCCAGACCCAAAGTCTTGATATCTCAGAGCTGTGAGATTTCAGACCCTCCATATTTTCTTTTCTGTATTGTAGTTCTATTGTAACAATATTAATTTATAATACCAATCTAAAAACTAATATCAACCAACTACAACAGTAGTTTGTTTTTACTATAACCTCAATAATAAAAATTTTTTATTTAATTTTATTTTAGATGAAAATTTTGGTCATGAAATAAATGAGCTTCGTATGAAACCAGATGATTTTAATTTGATAAAAGTTATTGGACGTGGTGCGTTTGGCGAAGTTCAACTAGTCCGTCATAAATCAACACAGCATGTCTTTGCCATGAAGCGTTTATCCAAATTTGAAATGATAAAACGTCCAGATTCAGCGTTTTTTTGGGAAGAACGACACATAATGGCGCATGCTAATTCAGAGTGGATAGTTCAGTTACACTATGCATTTCAAGATAGTAAATATTTATATATGGTAATGGATTATATGCCGGGGGGTGATATTGTTAGTTTAATGTCAATGTACGAAATACCTGAAAAATGGGCTATTTTTTACACAATGGAAGTTGTATTAGCTTTAGATACTATTCATAATATGGGATTTGTACATCGTGACGTAAAGCCAGATAATATGTTACTAGATAAAAATGGGCATTTAAAATTAGCTGACTTTGGTACTTGTATGAGAATGGGGTCAGATGGTTTAGTTAAATCTTCTAATGCTGTTGGAACACCAGATTATATTAGTCCTGAAGTATTACAATCACAAGGTGGTGAAGGAGAATATGGTAGAGAATGTGATTGGTGGTCGGTAGGAATATTCTTATATGAAATGTTAATTGGTGATACACCATTTTATGCGGATAGTTTAGTAGGAACATATGGCAAAATAATGGATCATAAAAATTCACTGACTTTTCCGCCCGATATTGAAATTAGTGAAAATGCAAAATCTTTAATTCGTGGTTTTTTAACCGATCGAGTTCATCGCCTTGGAAGAAATGGTATTGAAGAAATAAAACGCCATAAGTTTTTTCAGAATGATACATGGACTTTTGAAAACTTAAGAGAATCGGTACCTCCAGTTGTTCCTGAATTAACCGGTGATGATGATACTAGAAATTTCGATGATATCGAACGAGACGAAACACCGGAAGAGGTATTTCCTATTCCAAAAACTTTTGTGGGTTATCATTTACCTTTTGTTGGTTTCACCTATACGGGTGATTATCAACTATTAACAAATGATAATGATATTGTTGATAACCGTAACACACATAACCACCATCAACATCGTCCATCACACAGTGGTGAAATACGTCGGCTAGAAAGTTTATTAGAACGCGAACGATCAACTGTCGAAGTATTAGAACAACAAGAAAAAAGTTTGCGTTCTCAACTCGATTTAATACAACAGCGTGAAAATGAAGTTCAAATGTTAGCAAATTCTTATGAAAAGGAATTAACAATGCTAAAGCATAATTATCGTGATGTGCAGCGTAAAATCGATCATGAACAAGAACTGCGGCGTAAAACAGAAAATATTTTAAACGAAACAAAGAAACGTTTAGATGATGAACAAAACAAAAGAACTCGCGAAATGAATAATAATCAACAACACAATGATAAAATTAACATGCTCGAGAAACAGTTAAATGATACTCAAGAAAAATATAAAAGCGAAACAGAAAACAGCCAAAAATTAAAAAAAATGGTTACTGAATTACGTTTATTAAAAACAGAAGTTGAACAAAAATCAAATGAATTGCAAGCTATTTTAGTTGGACTACAGACTCAACGTGATGTTTTGCAACAAGATGTTGCTAATTTAGAAACACGACTGGCACATGAACGTAATGCACGTACACAATCGGTTGAAATGCAAAAAGAACTCGAAACAAAATTAAATTCTGTTGCATCTGATTTAGAAAGAAGCGTGTATCGAGAACAAAAATTTGTTTTAGATAATCGAACGTTAAATGAAAAAGTTTCAGAGCTGGAAAAAGCAAATGCAACGTTAGATTTAGAATTAAAGGCAACCATTAATTTATATCAACAAGAGGTGCATGCTCATCAAGAAACAGAAAAAACTCGCTTAGCCGGAAAAGAAGAGTTAAATATGCAGGAGGTTAAAGCTTTACAGGTTAAGTTAAGTGATGAGAAATCGATTCGACAAAAAGCAGAACAAAACGCGCAAGAGAAAGAAAGGCAAATATCTATGTTATCGGTGGATTATCGACAAATTCAACAAAGACTACAGAAATTAGAAGGTGAATTTCGACAGGTAAAAACATTGTATTTTTATACTTTGGGTTTGAAAAAAGTAAAGATTGATTTCAAATATGTTGGGTTGATTGTTCATTTTAAATTTTGTTTTAAGTACAAATTTTAAAATAGAATAAAATGTGTTTCAATATTAATAATTATCAATTATAATAATTATTAATTATCAATATTAGTGAATTTATTGCACTCAATATTAGAACTTCTATTCTACTGTAACTTAATTATCAATCAATTTTTGTAGCCAGTACCTACTATTTATGAAAAAATTGTTTTCATGGTTTCCTTAACATTCTAAAATGTAGCAATAAATCACAACAACCATCCTTAATTAAATATAAAAGTATTTATCTAGTACATTTAACCAAAACAGTGGCGGATATAACAACTACCCTCTGTCAAGTAGGATGATAGCAAAATTTAGAATATTTTCTTACGTTGTCGCTCAATTCATCATTTCTTTTTCGGGGGACCACGAAACTGATTTCATAAAATTGCTTATCAATAAAAATCACTTACAACTTTTATCAATATTCCTTATCTGTTAATTAATCAACTTAAAAAATAGAAGTTTTTAAAACTAAACTACACAAGTTAGTGTAGTCGCCTATTACAAAGTACATATATCTTATTGGTAGATAATAATTGTATATGAACAATATAAATAAGCAAATTCGCGTTGTCTTTTATTGTTTAGTAAAATAATTGTGTTTGTTCTTTCACCAAAAATCTTTTGTTGTGAATTTAAATGATTACTACTTGTACTTATGTTGTTAGGAATATTATTTATATTTTTAAAATAATATGCACTATCCAAATTACAGATTGTCTTAATGAGTAATACCATGTTCAAGTGAATAATACATTACGATGAAATCATTCAAAGTAAAGTGATGGATTCGTTTAAAAAACATTCGAATTAATTTCTTACCAGGATTTTTGTTTTCAAGAATTACAACAACGAACAATTAACTAAGTTAGTTAAAAAAGCTAGTTATCCTAATAACAATTTTTAACATTTGTATATTGCATTATATATTGATTCAAATACACTTCAACAATGTTTAAACCATTTATCGCCCATTTATTGTACGGTAATCCTA
Source organism: Diogma glabrata (assembly GCA_963693315.1). Lineage (NCBI taxonomy): Eukaryota > Metazoa > Arthropoda > Insecta > Diptera > Cylindrotomidae > Diogma > Diogma glabrata. The sequence goes on along the minus strand of OY856187.1, from coordinate 274,230,453 downwards.
ATTTGTTGTCGAACAGCTAAGAGATAATTTTTAGCAAGTTTCGTATTTGACACCTCACCGCTCGACAAGGTGAAAAATGCTAGCGTTTGTTTTGTAAACTTTTGAAATAAGCTGTTCATTTTTAATAAAATCGATGGATTTTACCGCTGGTACTTGGCGAAACATGATGAATAATTGTAAACAAAATTGCTTGTTGTAGTATTTCGCAATTGAGTTTTTATTATTGAAGAATTAACTAATTTGACCATATTTAATTTATTTACTCGATCCGATTTCGATTATAACATCATTCGCAGGAGCTTACAAAAAACTGTTTTTTGTAAGCTCTTGTAAGCTAATAATCGAAATCGGATCGAGCACATAAATTAAATATAGCCAAATTAGTTAATTTATCAATAATAAAAACTCAATTGCGAAATACTACAACAAGGAATTTTATTTACACTTGTTCATTTTTCGTCCATTAAGTACATTTATTTTTGCGTCGTATGCAATTTAATTTATAATAAGTATTGAGGTGATGAAAAAAACCTGCATTTTATCTTTATATTTTACATATTTTTACATTACTAGATATATTTGTTTTTGTGATTGAAGTTTTTCTTCTCTTTTCCTAAATTTTACTTTCGTTTTTATATGATTCCCTTGTCACTGATTTTATTATTTTAATTTTTTACATTATTTAAATCTCCAACAATCTGCTTGCAAAATCTTTGTTTTAAAAGTTTTATCATCTTTCCGTGATTCAACATATTTTTATTTCATTCATTATGATTGTTTATTTTTCCAAAGATTATTTATTTTATATTTTACTATTTTTTAAAACACATCCTGTTTGCTTATCTTATCCTTCCAAAAAACTTATTATCAAAAAACAGGAAACCGAAAAAGTTATAGCATTACACAGTCAATTGGAACAAGAACAGACTAAAAAAAGCTCTTTGCTTTCCGAATTAAGTTTGCAAAGTTCTGAATTTGCTCATTTAAAATCTAAAGAGGTTCAGCTAATAAAAGAAGTTCAAAATTTAAAAGAAGCCAAAAGAAAATTTGAAGAAGACATTGTTAAAATAAAAAACGCCCATAACGCCGATATTTTACAGGTAAATATGTGAAAGGAAACCATAGTTAAGCTAGTTACATTTAACTTTTTTTCATATTTAAGATGAAAGAAGTACAAGATCAATTAGAAGCTGAACAATACTTTTCTCGTTTGTATAAAACACAAAGTTTAGAGTTACGGGAAGAAAACGAGGATAAATCACGTGTAGTTCAAGAATTGGAGGATGAACGAAGTTCATTGGTCCATCAATTACAGATAGCGATAGCACGAGCGGATTCTGAAGCATTAGCACGGTCAATTGCTGAAGAAACTGTAGCTGATTTAGAAAAGGAAAAAACAATGAAGGAACTCGAATTAAAAGATTTACTAACAAAACATCGCAATGAATTAGCAGCTAAGGAATCGGCAATGTCCTTATTAAAAGATGCAGAAATAGAAATTAATAAAAAATTAAATAATAAGATAGCCGAATTAGAAGATTTATTACAACAAAACAAAAAATTACAAGAAGAACTACAACAAAATAAAACAGATCAAGCGGAAATGGAAAAATTAAAAAATAAGTTAAAGAATGAAACATTATTAAAACAGCAGGCTGTAAATAAATTAGCTGAGATAATGAATCGTAAGGATTTTAATAATTCTGGTAAAACCAAGAAAGGTAACTCAACGGCGGATTTGAAGAAAAAAGAAAAAGAAGCTAGAAGATTACAACAGGAATTAACACAAGAACGTGATAAGTATAGTAAATTATTAACCAAATATCAAGAATGCCAGAGTCAGTTAAATGAAGAATTTCATGTAAGTATTAAATAGCTTTTAGTTTGTTTCCACTGGCATCAAACGTCTCAAATTTTGAATCAAACTAACAAATTTCCACTTAAATCTGGCGTTTGACACTGGTGGAAACAAACTTAGTATTATACTAAAACGTTGATAATTTTATTTTATTTTAATTAGACGAAAACCAAATTACAAATGGAGGTTGCTTGTAAAGCTACTGAAATAGAACACTTAGCAATGAAGTTAAATGAAACAGCTTCCTTATCATCGGCTGATAATGATGCTGAAGAGAACAGTAATCAGGATTCTGTTTTTGAAGGTTGGCTTAGTATACCAACAAAACAAAACATCAGAAGACATGGATGGAAAAGACAGTTCGTTGTAGTTTCTTCACGTCGAATAATTTTTTATAATTCCGAAGTAGATAAACAAAATACTATTGATCCAATTCTTATCCTGGATTTAAGGTAAGAAATATTTAACTTTATAAAAGACCAACTGAAATTCTCACTAGTTAATTATTTGTACATAGCAAAGTGTTTCATGTGCGCTCTGTAACACAAGGTGACGTTATACGTGCTGATGCCAAAGAAATTCCAAGAATATTCCAACTATTATATGCTGGCGAAGGAGAAGCGAGACGACCAGAAGAACAACAAAATCAAGAAAATATGAGAAGTGGGGATGAACGACCGGGAACAATAATATTCAAAGGGCATGAGTTTCTTCAAATAAATTATCATATGCCAACAACATGCGAAATATGCCCGAAACCTTTATGGCATTTATTTAGTCCTCCTGCAGCTTATGAATGTAAAAGGTAAGCGTTGTTTAGGTCGTTGATGACTCAGTCAACAAATGTCTCTCGCCCACTGTTTCCTCTTAGATTTTTGCCACTGTTTGGAAAAAAATAAAAAGAAAACTGGGCGAATGTCACTGCGTTAAAAATCGTGCGCTAATCATAAACATAAAGTTTCTTCGAGCTAGCAATAGCGTGCCACCATCAAGGAACGTTCCTCACCCTCAATTTTAGCTGTGGAATATGTTTTAAAACAAATTTGCTTTTTATGAAATCATGAATCATTGGAAATATATTTAATGAATTTAATATCATGAAATATATATAATGAATCATAAAATATTGGCCTATGTCATATTTAATGTGTGGTGGATTTTGGTTTAGTTGTGGTTTAGTTTTGCATTTTTTATTACAAAATATAAAAAAGCAAACAAAAAAGATTTGCATCCGTCAACACCTTAAAACACATGTTGTTGTGGTACCTTGGCTTTTGGTTTTTATGTGTTGTGACACATATTGTAATTCCTATTACACAACTTAGTTTATTAAAAAAAAGTGTACTTAACACAAAAATTTTCTCTCCAAAGTTTACTGTTTTCTTTAAGCCTTTCGTAAGGAATTCGTAATAAATGTGCATTTGGGCACGAAGTGTATCTAGATTGAGCTGACCAGCTTTCCCGGATCGATGCTAGAAAACCTGGCTTTTGAGTACGAAAATCGAACGGAAAATGGCCCAGGACTGGATTTCACCAAAAATACGCGAAATACACGGCTTTCGTGTGACGAAAAATTTTAAAAATAAAAAGCGAAAAAATAAGATGATTTTCTTGCAATGACTTTTGAAAGAACATTTAAATT